>JAYJMA010000016.1:310921-320921 GCA_036873895.1 Parotocinclus cabessadecuia | reverse complement strand
CCACTGAAACCATGACACTACCACCACCACCAAGTTTCACAGTCTGGATAAGGTTTTCCCTGATTTTCCTAAATGGTCGATGCAAATGACAGTCAGTATAATAAAAGTCATCACCCGTTTTATTGAACAAACCTACCAATGATAACAGTATATTCTTCAAAAATAAAATAAAAACTCCAAATGCACTGTTCCAAATTATTATGCACAGCAGAGTTTCAAAACATTTTATAGGTTGTAAAGAACCGAAAATGGTCATTTGTTGAATTTGCAGCATTAGGAGGTCACATTCACTGAAATCAAAAGCTATTTCAGTCGAAAACGTCCTAACAGGCCAAGTTACATGTTAACATAGGAACCCTTCTTTAATATCACCTTCACAATTCTTGCGTCCATTGAACTTTTGAGCTTTTGGAGAGTTTCTGCTTGAATTTCTTTGTATTATTTCAGAATAGCCTCCCAGAGCTGCTGTGAACTGCCTCCCACCCTCATAGATATTTTGCTTGATGATACTCCAAAGGTTCTCTATAGGGTTGAGGTCAGGGAAAATGGTGGCAACACCATGACTTTCTCTCCTTTTATGCCCATAGCAGCCAATGACACAGATGTGTTGTTTGCAGCATCAGATGGTGCATTGTCATGCATGAAGATGATTTTGCTCCGGAAGGCACGGTTCTTTTTTTTTTTTTGTACCATGGAAGAAAGTGGTCAGTCAGATACTTTGCCACGGTCATTATCACACCTTCAGGGACCCTAAAGGAGCATACCAGCTCTCTCCCCATGATTCAGGCCCAAAACATGACACCTCCTTGCTGACGTCGCAGCTTTGTTAGGACATGGTGGCCACCCGCCAACCATCCACTGCTCCATCCATCTGGACCATCCAGGGTTCCACGACACTCATCAGTAAACAAGACTGTTTGGAAATCTGTTTGGAAGTCTTCATATCTGGGCCCACTGCAACCGCTTCTGCTTGTGAGCACTGTTTAGGGGTGGCCAATTAGTAGGTTTATGCACTACAGCAAGCCTTTGAAGGATCCTACACCTTGAGGTTCGTGGGACTCCAGAGGCACCAGCAGCTTCAAATACCTGTTTGCTGGTTTGTAATGGCATTTTAGCAGCTGCTCTCTTAAACCGATGAACTTACCTAGCAGAAACCTTCCTCATTCTGCCTTTATCTGCACAAACCCGTCTGTGCTCTGAATCAGCCACAAATCTCTAGACAGTACGATGATCACGCTTAAGTTTTCGTAAAATATCTAATGTGTTCATACCTTGTCCAAGGCATTGGACTATTTGACGCTATTCGGCAGTAGACCGATCCTTTTTCTTTCCCATGTTGCTTGAAACTCATGGCCTGCTTAATAATGTGGTACATCCTTCTTAAGTAGTTCTCCTGTAATTTGGCTCACCTGGCAAACTAATTATCACAAGTGTCTGCGAGCCAAAGCGCCCTGAGACACAATACCATCCATGAGTTTAATTGAGAAACAAAAAAAATGATCTTTATGACGCTTAAATCCAATTTGCATAATAATTTGGAACGTGGTGTAAAGAGGCTCACGCGCTTTTTCACGCTTCACTCACGCACACCTAATGCTGGATCATTTTCCGCAATAAATAAGTCCATTCATCCATTATCTTGCGCTTAATCCACATGGGGTGGCGGGCCAGCCGATGCCCACCCAGCAACTCTGGGCGCAAGGGAAGGAACAACACTAGACGAGGCGCCGATCCATCGTAGGAGCACACGTGCATACTGTCACACACCAATGACCCCTTTAGAGACACCAATTAACCTAACACGCATGTCTTTGTGCTGTGGGAGGAAACCGGAGTACCCGGAGTAAACCCACGCAGACACAAGGAGGACATGCAGATTCCACACAGAAAGAACCCAGGCCGCTCCACCGTGGGATTGAACCCGAGACCTTCTTGCTTTGAGGCTGCGGTGCTACCCCACCAAACCTGATCACGTTTTAGATCCTGTGACATGTATAAAAAACAGGTTCTGGTGGTGCAGCCTATTAAAGTCCAGATATGTTGGTTTGTTAAAGGAAATTGTTCAGATAATTAATATTCAGATAACGGGGTCCCACTGTGGGTTACGTCCTATGAGAACATCCCTAGCTGGTTCCTGTGTACTCACTGTTGTCGTTTGATGCGTTGAGTCAGGGCATGTGATCAGTCCTGTTATCTATGGTGTAGATCTAACCTTTAGTAATAAATCAATATTTACATTTACATTTATGCCGTTTAGCAGACATCCTTATCCAGAGCCACTGACAACTAATACAGTCTTACAATCCAAGCTATTATGGATTATGGGGATTATGGGGTTAACTGCCAACAGTGGCAGAGGTGGGATTTGAACCCAGGACCTTCTGATCCATAGATCGCTAGGCCACCAAAAGCCAATATTCTGATTATTTAAATTTTAAAAAGGTCCAATGCCTCTTTTCCTTATTAGAAACCCTCCAGCCCCAAACGAGCCCCCCAGCAGCACCAGGAGCTTCCCGTCGTCTTCAGGACCGAGGACTATTTCCCGTCTGAGCCAGAGCAGTGACGCCGGCCCTGCGCAGCCACGTCGCGGGTCAAAGAGATGCACACTGGCGCCCTCGCTCGCCTCCAGCAGCAATATCAGGATGTGGGGAACGTTTTAGCACACACACTCTGTAATGGCAGCTAGTTTTATAGAACACAGAACACTTTGTTTAAAAGAACTGCTTTAGTTGAAAGTGCCTGTAACAGAAACGTTCTGTTTTCACTACCCACCCCTGTGAGTGCAAGCGGACGGCCTGGCGTTTGCCGCTCACAAGATCATAGTGATGCGTTCAATTAAAGCTACTTAACAGAACCGGTTTGAAAGCACTGAGCCGAAAATTGCATCCGGAAATTTGCGTTTTCCGATTTAAAAAAAAAAAAAAAAAAAAAAAAGTTTTTGCCATTAAAAAGGATGTTCTTATCGATAGCTGGCATGAGCGGCACAGTAGAGCTAAGCCAACTCTCACTTTTATTGCCGTTAAAATCATTTTTAAAGTGCTCTTCAGACTTTCTCGCTCCCTCGCGCCGGTCGTACCTACGAGCCCTGCACGAGCCTGCTTGCAATTTTTGAGCCCTCTGCTCGCATTCTGTACCCCTGATGCCCTAGAATGAACCGCTGATTCTTTTTCATGAGGTTTTTTTTGTACTATTAAAACCTTGGAAATGTCTGGCACGGACGCAGGCAGCGTCAGGCTTGGGAAAGAGAAGCACCAATGCTTTGTTCTATAAGCTCATAATTTATTCCTCTCTGCATCTTTGCTTGTGCTCCGTCAGAATTTTGGCGCGTCTCCAATAATCATTTTTTAAACCCCATTTCACTACTAAAGTGCAGCGTCTTAATCGTTCTCTATTGTAATCTCAAAAGCATTCTTCTGAATCAAAGTCAGTCCTGATTTCAAGACACTCGGTGGCTGAGGGAGGAGAAGCAGACAGGGATCATCTCTCCGCACTGCAACAGCAGCCCCTGTTGGGCAGTCGGGGTGCTGGCAGAAATGCAGGTTCATACTTGCTGTAGAAAGTCGCAGGGAGGTGCGCGTTGGACCGCAGACGTCCTTCCATGGATAGAGAGACGTCACCAGATTTGGAAAGTAGGAAGAAAGGTGGAGATTAGACGCCAGCTCATCCAAGGCTCCGTAGGACCTGCAACTGATCTACCAACCAGCCTCAACCTCGCTTAGAAACATCCAAATGCTTATTGAATTCAAGTTTTTCAGCCAAAGTATGGGAAAAAGGTCACACTATAATTTCTACAGCTACTGTAAATATATTCACCTTATCTACAACTACAGATAAAGACTTTTATAAGTCACAATATGCAGCTGCTAATGAATGGTAACGAATGATTATTATATAATGAATTTTAATAATGGTCACGCCGCCTATCCAGTACCCCTCACGCGCTTGCTGACTAAAACCTGGTCTGAGTTTCTGGGCTTTTACCTAAGCTTGGTTATCATTTTATAGCTTTACTTTCAAAGCCTTTTTTTTTTTCCACCGCTCATAAAGTAATGTGGCCGTTCGTGCTTCTTTTTGTTTGTAACATAACTTTTTATTCTGAGCTTTTCAGGCTGCTGATGAATCTCTTTTTATACTTTCAGTTTGTCATCGTTTAGCCTGACTGCCAGTTTACTTAATCCTGTTTGTAACAACGGTCGAGTTATTTATAATAAAATGATATGACGGTAAAAAATGATGTGCCTCTGTCATAAGTGAACCACACGTGCGCTCCAGCCCGCAAATCTGATGGCCCTGGCATTTCTCCTTAAAGATTCAAGCCTTTCAGGTTTGACCTAGTGTTCACCCTGTCTACATTCGATGGTGCATCAATCCTCGGACCACTGGTAGGTGCTCTGCTTTTTAGGAGATCGACCCAGTCATCTTGCAATAACAATTAGTCCCCTCTAAAAGTGGCTCAGGTCTTTACTTCTGTACATTTCTCCCATGTCCAATAAGAGAACAGACTGTTCACTTACTTACAGTCTAATGTATGCCAGAGCTTACCATGCACTGTTGGAACATGGGTTAATGGAATCGTGTCCCACTTGTTCCACATGTACGTCGGGATTAAACCTGACCTGCGCTGGCTCGACTTAACCTGCTGCACTGGTTTCCACCTCTACTGGGGAAAAAAACAGACCAGCATGATGCTGGACGTGGTGCTGACCAGAGTTTGTTGTGTTTTGAACAGCAGCTGGTGACAAGCACATGCTGGTCTTTGCTGGTTGTTGGATGGTGGTGACCACACATCCTGGTCATTGCTGGAAGAGCTGGTGACCAGCACATACTGGTCTTTGGATGGTTGTGACCAGCACATACTGGTCTTTGCTGGTTCTTGGATGGTTGTGACCAGTGCATGCTGTTCTTTTCTGGGTATGCTGGTGACTAGCACATGCTGGTTGAACAGCAAAACCAGCAAGATCATACCGGGCAACCAGCTTTAGGTTATGCTGGTCAATGCTTGTTTTTTTTTAGCAGGGACTACATGACATCACAACTACTTTGTGTTATTTGATCACAAATCAACTTCCAGTTTGGCTTAAAGCTGCTGAGAAACGAGTTTTTGTGTCACTTTGGCAAGTGCCTGAATGCGATGGATATGAGAAATGTAGAGTAAAATCAATCTGAAATGAATCTAATCGTTTCTGCCTGACTGGATGCACTTTATGAAGCACGCGTCTTTACAACTTGATCACTTTAAAGTGACATTTCGACTACTGTACAGTATTTAGGCAAACGCTTGCACCCCGTTGTCGACCTTCTGACGAATCCATAACGTTAGCTTCGAAAACAACTCGTATATGCAGGACAATATGACGAAACGAGTCGTATTTGAGGTTTATTTTCTATCATTTATACGTTTTAAAAACACATTACTTAACCATGGGTGGGCATATTTTTTTTACTTTTATGACAAACAAAAATACGAAAATCAGATTAATGTAAAGTCTAGAACGCTTCTATATCACGCCACCAGGGGGCGACCGTGCACCTCATTTATCACAGCACAGTTTGCATTGCACAGTTCCACCTATACGGAAAACACGTTTAATCGATATAATTAAAGCCACAAGGTTACACTGATTATCGACAGGGAATGCGGAGGGTGATGAACATTATTTACAGCACAATCGGTCTGATCCGGAACATCGTGAGGCACTATGCAGAGAGATTGGCAGTGCAAAAAACTTTGGAGACTTTTGACAACACACTGGACAGTATCAAAATGTCCGATTTCTTCGTTACACTCACACATTGGCACGGGTACTGACCGCTACGTCAGCATCAGGGATGAACAAAAAAACATTTTAATTACAGATTTAAACCATCTATTAAAAAAAAAAAAAAAAAAAAAGCTTGACATGAGGCGATTCTCCATGACTGAGGCTGCGTCTTCGGTCAGCGCCGTGCTTCGTAGTTGTGTAGTGAGCTCCAGTCGTACCATTCTGAAACCCAGACACAACATCAAAAAGGGGCACCATATTAATCACCCGCCAGCCATGACCAGGTTGCATACTGAGACTGAGTTGTGCCACTTACCCGGCTCTTCTTGGCTTCTTTTGCCCATCAGGCCCACAAAGGAGTTGATTTTATGCCCTGAAAAGTGAAAAAAAAAACAGAATCCTGGGTCTCTGATTCATCAGCTTGTGTTCGCACCCAGTTGTGCATCGCTTTTGTCAGATATGGGATGTAAGAGCCAGCACAGGGACCAAAACAGAGGGCTTGATGTCTCTTAACATATTATTAAAAGCCGCAGTTACCCATCTGAATCACTGCCTGTTCGACTCCCACGCGCTGTTGGCGTGCAAAATCTGTTCAGTTTATCCTGTGCTAACACGTAATTCTGTAAAAGCCGTCTGGATTGCCTGAAATGAAGACCAAGAGGACTGAAGACGGAAGCGCAGAAGCTCGCTGCACACTGTTATTAATGTGGTAAATCAGACTGGGAGAGGATTAAGGTTTCTGGAATAAGAAATGAATAAGAACGGTAATGGTTGTCAGCGCTAGATGAGCTGGAGATCTTCTGAAACTGGTGACCTACTGGGATTTTCACACACAGCGCCATCTTTAGGGTTTACACAGAATGTGCAGAAAAAGAGAAAATACCCAGTAAGGGCAGTCCTCTGGGTGAAAACGATTTGCTGATTTCCAGTGATCCGAGCTGACCCAAGTATTCATTTATTACAACCGAGAAGAGCATCTCTGAAACGCTTTATACCTTGAAGCAAATAGGCTACAGTGACAGCTGAGGGTACAATTCACACCCACCAATACCGGAACAATACCGTTGTATTGTATACCGCTGAAAAACGTTGCCTGGTCTGCTGAGTCTCGATTTCGGCTGGATGACCGGGTCAGAATTGGGGCATAAATGACAAGAAAGCATGGATCCATCCTGCCCTGGATCGACGCTGTAATGTTGTGATGTTACTTGGCACATTTAATACCAACCGAGCATCGTTTAAACCCCACTGCCTACGTGAGTATTGCTGCTGACCATGTGCACCCCTTTATGCCCACAGTGTACCATCTCCTGATGGTAACTTCCAGCAGGCTAACGCTCCGTGTCACAAATCTCAAATCAAAGCCCAGCCTGTACTCCTCCTCCACAGTCACCAAATAGTGCAACTCTGGGATGCACGAGATTTGCATCTTTGATGTGCATCTGACAAATCCACAGCAACTCTTGACATGGACATGTTGTCATGTCGATATGGACCAAAATCTGTGAGGAATGTTTCCAGCACCTCGTTCAATTGATGCCACGACGACAATTCTGAAGGCAACCCAGTACTGGTGAGGTGTACGTGATAAGTGGCTACTGAGCGTATAGCGTTTAATAAATAAAAAAGTCAATACAATAATGTGGAGAACACTGTGTATGTATATATATATATATATATATATATATATATATATGTAATTTTTTTAAACATACATACATAAAACAAAATACAAATGAGTCTCTAGGCACTGAATGGGATGAAAATGGTTAAAAATGGATCATACTCACTTTTCCTTGTTATCTGTGTATTGGCTGCTTGGGAAACACAGAATTCAGGATGATGTCACTAATCCTGACTGGGTTTCATTTGATTTACTTAATATGTGGATGTTAGAAAAACAGAGAGAGAGAGAGAGAGAGAGAGAGAGAGAGAGCTGACCGGATCTTACCGGAGGAGCGTTTCCCCATTAGTCCGATGAACTGATGCGGTCGAGGTTTTCTCGTTATCCGTCTGAGTATCTCTCTGAAGGGATCGACTTGAAGCCAGTCATCCTAGAGAGGTTTTATTTCATTAGTGTAACTCAAGATGCCCAGGGGTTAACGGAGGACACTGGGCTCTTAGTGTGCAAAAGATCAAGCATCAGAATCAATTAACGTGAGAACTGAATTGATAAAAGCATCAGGATCGATTAGGGTTAATGTTTAGCCCTTGTTTATGATGCCGTGCGCCGCACGTAGGAAGGATGGGCAAGGTCTCGGTCAAAAAAGGCCGAAAGCACTAGCTCGTCCGTTCCGTTTTGGAATCGTTTACATAAAATGGGCATCACTGAGCGCTTTGGCTGTCTTCCAGTCTGCGACGCCGAGCGGAAACGTCCAGACGGCGACGATAAGAATCGATTCGTTCATTCAGCTCCAGTTACGAGGTGCCGGGACATTACGAAGCATCAGTCTGTGGGTCTGACAAGCTGGAGAGAACATACCAAGGTTCCCTTTTCCACTATGCATTATGGAAATCTAATTACTCACACAGACTGACTATTACATTCATTCTAGCACAATGGCATCCAAAAATGGGTGTCTTCCCCTGGATGGGCACACAGACACCCTAATGAGCACACAAGGCTTTTTTCTTGGTTCTACATCTATAACTTGATACAAAGGTCTTGCACTTGGTTGGTGTAATATGGTTATGGTTAACGTGCATGTTTATATGAGTCTGCAGGACTGTTGGCTCGGTGGTATGAGCCGTCTAGTGGAAATAACCGTTCCTGAGGGCCTGCCTTTGTATCCCATGTGGGCCTTGCAAGGTTAAAGTGCCATCCTGTCCCAAAGATTACCATGCAAGGGCTCCCTAGAAGATGCTTTGCTTGTTTTGTGTTAGAAATGTAATGACGGAGCAAAGCATGCAGCGACCATGATGAATGACACATCCATTATGAGGTCTGTGGAGAAACATGGACACTAAAATCATAAACAGTAGGATTTTAATTAAAGCTGCCTGGTGAGACCTTGTATGGTAAACCCGACGGAGAGGCGATAAATCATTCACGAGTACAGGCAGGTTAATGGTCGCTCTCGGAGCCTAGTCCGGCCTGATTTCAGTTCCATCCATTTGTGGCAGGACTGCAAGGACTTGGCCTCAGGTCGTCACAGATTTGGACTAGAGAATTACTTGACTGGAAACCAGTCGAATAGTACCATTAATTAGATGATATAGCAGATTAAATGTGTTACAGTCTTATAGAACATATCTGACCTGAAGAGCGACTTAAGAGAACGTTGGCACTGATGTATCTGGTCCATCGCATTTTGAGTCGGGGTCACGGTGGACCTAAAATTCTTCGACCCAAAAGCGCTCAGTGGTTTGGATCCTGGTCACATTTGTGTCGCAAACCCAGGTCCTCAGGATCTGCTTTTCCTAGCCTCTTTCTCTTACCTCCCGCTTTATATGTTTAAAAGAAATGAAAATTCTTCCACTTTACCACTGAGGAACCATTTTACGGCACGCTGCGTGTTTATTGCTCTTGTGCACGCCCTAAAATCAGCTCGGTTACTGAGGTGTGCCTTGTAGGATGCACACGCTTGTCAGATTTACGGACGTTCGGTAAAGTAAGATGTGTACGGTCTAATGCTGAGGTACGCCGTTGATTTGATTCATGGTTGCGCACTCAGATTAGAAACAATAACCCTTCTGTGCGTTCTAGTTTACAGGAACCCGCTTTGGGAGCCACCTTGGGGCGCGACAGACTTTAGAGGGTTGTAAGATGATTCATTAGATGTTTATGGGTGTCGTTATAACAGGAAAAAAAGGTTTCAAGCTTATTTGGAGAGTAGCTACACCTGTCATGCAAGGCATCTCATCTGGGTGGTAACGTAAGGCTGTGTCTCTGCACCTAAGGAACTAGAAGATGAAGAGAACCTTTAAAAGGCACTGCTCAGTAAAAACATGCAGTGCAGAAATGAAGACCATATTTTTACTAAGAATCACTATTGGATTTTAATTTAGAACTGTTAACGCTTTGATAAAAACATCACTACTATCGACAAACTGTTGTTTGGATGAGGTTCCTGCTCAAAAGTAACCCTTTTAGAAAGCCGTTTTCTCTCAGTTTCCGTCCGTTACTCCTGGTGATGGCTCAGCCCAAACTGCTCCTTCCACAGATCCCACAGATACCAGCACCACCTGAGGAATTCCCATTAGTTCCCAAGCTGACTGCAGGATAAAGATCCCTCCAG
>JAYJMA010000016.1:300316-310821 GCA_036873895.1 Parotocinclus cabessadecuia | reverse complement strand
TTTTTTTTTTACAACCATATTATATATAAAACTGTTTTTCTTTTGTTCATGGTTTTATCCCCACTTTTCCTGGCGAGGGTTGCAGAAACTTCTGCACCTATTGCCAAAATTTGCCCTGGACATACTGTTGCTGTGTTGTATTGCCGGAGGATGATCCACTTGCTTGGGCTCCCCTCTATCATACAACCAGTACCTGCATGTGACGCCACTTCAAACTGGGATGACGCTTTAAAAGAAGGACATGGGTCAGTCATGGGTTTGGTCGTGATTTTAAACCCCCAGGGACGACATGACGTTCCCGGACTGTGGGGACTGGGAGAAGGAAGAAGTATCTAGACTAATCAGAGGGTTGTTAGTTCAAATCCTGGCTGTGCCAATACATTTTTGTTATATGATGCGTGAGTCCATACGCTGCTGTCCTCAGAGGCAAACATCTAGATGGATAAAGACGTCGACAGTGCGTTGTTTCTCCCTCGCTCTCCCTTGGAGCAGATATTCCTGACTACAGAACTAAAAATAGACTCTGCGCACTTGTCTGTTCGGTTCCGAGGCCCTCAGCATTCCTCGTTCTCCGCTGCCTCCTTCCTTTCCTCCCTTGCCGCCTGTTTTTCTTCTCTCTGTGATCTGAGGGGGGCCGAGTGCCTAGGTGTTCTCCTGCTGAGATCAAGAACCTAATGAGTCCTGCACACGGTAGACAAATAAAGCACACAAGACCAGGTTTGGGTCAAAGTGACTTGCTTGAAATCGTTACTAAAAGCAGAACTGCAGTAAAAACAAGTCTGAACTTCTAACGAACGACTCTGAAGAAAGACTTTACAGACCTCCTACCTGTAATATGCAGCATCGATTCTTTCTGGTCTTGTTTGGGGATGCGGGTTTATTTTTAGCCCTCGATAATCTAAAATGTCTCGTCCCCATGCTATCTGTCTCAGAGAGGAGCCTGTTGCCACAGATACCAGACAGAGCGATGTCCGGAGCTTCGCCCCTTATGAAACTCCTAACATTTGTAATCTTAGATTCTCCAACTTTGGCGTCTCCAGAACGGCTTCGAACCTGTTTAAAGGTAGATCAACACCCAAGATTGAGCTCATTCTGTTTTCTGTTTGGTTTCTGTTGGGCTGAGGATTAACAGAAAACCTGGTGGCTTTGGATTCACATGTTCTTGGTCGTTAACAGGTTTAGGTCTTTCTTACAATTTGACAACAATCTGACAACCATCGCAACGTGGTGTCCCACCAGTCTGTGCTCTAGGACCATTTGTGTTCTTAGGTGAAACACTTACACTGATGAAAGGCAGCACTGTAAATGCAGTTCTGTTATGTTTTTTAATCAACTCAGAGAAAAAAAAAACATTGCACCAAGAGTTTTATACTTTCCTGATGTAAACAACTTTTGTATTTCAAAGACGATCTTCACTCGAAAGGCTCGTAAACTTTTCAGATTGGAAGTACGTTGGCGTTATTTCCAATAAATAATCAGTTTAAAGACATTTAATGTTTTCCAGAATAAAACTTATGTTAACTACAATGCAAAAATGGGATGTTTGAAGAATAATATTGTGCCTTCATATTTCAAAATTTCAAAATATCCCCTCCGGTGTAGTTTTTAATCATCAGATTTGAAAAAAAGCCACATTTGAGAAGATTTTATTTCTTGGTAACTGGAACCTTCGCCATTAAAGTTTGTAGAGTATGTTCTTAAGTGCAGATTTTTTTTGGTGGGGGTGTCATTGTCAAATGCAGTCCTGTCGTAAGAATGTTTGTTTTTTTTTATTTGCATTTATTGTTATTTACTTAAATTCGCTCCGAGAAAAAACAGCACACCAAGCGTTCCCAAAAAAATTTTTGCAAACAGAGGAGAGGGAAAGAAATCCTGTACCGCAATTTGTTTTCCCGAATACCCCTTGTCCTTTGGAACTGTTGTTAAGAAAAGAGGAAAAAATATGATAATTCTTACGAAGTTATTTGAAGAATGGCATTTCCCCCAAAGTTTTAAGAAGATTCGATTTTCCTTCTTAAGACACTTTTGTGAATCTTGGTACCAAATCCTATGTGTCCTACATGTCCTGAGGATCCACCCCACTCTTAGTTAAATTAGGGTGTTTGGTGTGACGGGACGCCGGAGATGCTTTTAAATCGAAATCGAAATTTGTTTCTAGTTACTGGTAAATGTTTTGAGTCTCCTCTAACACTCATTTTAATCTAAGTTGCACTTTGCTTGTTAGCGTATTCGCACCTGTTCACTAGACGAGGAATATTTTAGGCTCAGGCGTGTGCACGCTCTTTATTTGCTGTATTGTGATTACAGCGCTTTGATGGATGTGCCCACATTGAGCTGTACAAGCTGTAACGTTTACCGTCTTTGTGCCAGCCACAGAGCGACTTTGTTTAGATCCGAGGTCCAAAGTAGGTCCTTCTGCTCTGCCTAGTTTACACTTCGGGCACGTAGTTTATTAAAGACTGGAGCCTTACTTGCTGAAGGCTTATTTTTTTGTTTTAAAAGGTCTTACAGTCGCCCTCCTATTTAATGCAACTGTCAGCCTGTTTTAGGAGACTTTTTACGTTTACCGTTCCTGCAGACGGTACGACGAAGAAACTCCGCAGCACAATCAGGAGGAGCACCGAGACCGGCATCGCCGTGTAGATGAGGACCCGTGTGACGCGACAGGGCAGCAAGGAGTCGACAGACGGCAGCACCAACAGCAACAGCTCGGAAGGAACGTGAGTGCTAATGGGAATCCTTTCTTATTTCATGCTGTTATTATTACGTCAATCCTGGAATTCGGGGACCGTAAACGTCTCTCGTCCACTAGGTTCATCTTCCCAACTAACCGACTGGGTCCGGAGAGCCAGTTTAGTGACTTCTTGGACGGCCTTGGTCCTGCCCAGATAGTGGGACGCCAGACTTTAGCTACACCACCGATGGGTGAGCCTGAAGTTTCCTATTCTTCTCATGAGCCTTGCTCAGATTGCCCTAAAATGGCATGCTTATGGTTGTTATGGGATTTGAACCCCATTTTGTTCTGGTCAAGGTCGCAGGGTCCTGGAAAGCACAAGCACGGACGAATCCAGCATGCGGTGAAGGGCTAAAGTGTTAGACGATGTAATAGCGATGTGCAAAAATACTGTATAAACATATAAAAAATATTTTTTAAAAAGGTTGGACCATGCTTCCCCACCAAGTGCTTTCCAGTCGGGACTGGCATCCCTCAAACACACGACTGGGAGCAACCCATGTGTCGGATCTTCGGCGTGATTATGTCATGTTCTGTGGGGAGAGGCATAGAGTCAAACTGTGGGAAACTGTTAAGAAAAAAAATGTTAAGGAGTTGGATTTGGTCTTCTTGGTTTTGACTCGTATTTAATCAGAAGGGAAGGTGAGTTCTTTGCTTAAGTCGAAGTACTAATAACTAATCAGATAAGAAAGTTGAAGTATGGATTATCTTAAAGCTTGGTAAGTGGCAAGTTACAAAAATCAATCGGTTAAAGCTAGCATAACAAACCTGTATTGAGCCAGATGTTTAGTGTGACTACAGATTTTCTTCTTGAACTGTAGGAAACATAAAAGTTACTCTGTACTTAAGATACTTAAGATAATTAAGTACAGTAATAAAGTCTTTGTATTTGGTTTACCATCTCCACAATGAGACCTCAAGCTCCCTGAGACACAAAGAGGACGAATTTCATCAGCGTTAGTAGGGCTTTACTTTTATTTTGTGGCCTAGTCTTGATCCTTAAATTCCAGCCTCAACATTTTATTATTTTTTGCCCTAAAGCCACGACGTTAACACCAAAAAGCTCAGTCGTTAGTCGTTCAGATGCAGCCGAATGGGGACGTAACGCGATAATACCGTCATTTTGTGAGCTTTGTCTCCACCTGCTGTTCGGGAGTATTTAATTGTTGGGGTCCATCGTTGGGTGCCCCACCTAGGACTCAAACCCGGACCCATACAATGTCTTATTTTAGTACTGTTTTGAAAGATTTTCCAATTTTGTGATAGTATGACCAGTCCGGTGGCGCTGTGGTTAGCTCTCTTGCCTGACAGCTCCTGAGACCCGGGATGAAAATGTACTTTTTGTCCCTGTAGGAGATGTCCACATTAGCGTGCTGGACCGAGGCGGCCAGATCGAGGTGGAGATCACTCAGGCTCGCGGTTTAACCCCTAAACCGGGTTCGAAGAACGTACCAGGTAGGAAGAGACATACTAAATAACATTTATTCCTTCAGCGCTGAACGCGTGCTGAGTGTGCTTGAACCCACAGCGACGTACGTGAAGGTGTACGTGCTGGAAAATGGAGCGTGCCTTTCCAAAAAGAAGACCAAAGTGGTGAAGAAGACACTGGACCCGACTTACCAGCAAACTCTGCTGTTTGACGAGAGTCCTCAAGGAAAAGTGTTACAGGTGAGAGCTTTAGCTACACGACTGCTCCATTTTATTATAACGTAACCCAAGATCATAACACTGCCTTCAGAACCTGGTTTCTGTCGCCCATCGCTTTGGTATAGGGTCAATCTGGTTTCCATTGCTCCAGAGTCCAATCTTTTTTTTTTTTTTACAAATGGTTCTTACTAACAAGTGTTTTTCTTATGGCCACACAGGTGTTTGGTTCCAGTCCTGTCTGTCCCCAAGGCATTGTGTGTGTGTGTGTGTGTGTGTGTGTGTGTGCGTGTGCGTGTGCGTGTGTGTTTGTGTTTCATTTCCAGACGTGGGTGTTTAAAAAATGAGAAGCTACTAAAGATCCTACCAGAATTAAATGTCTTGTTATTAGCAGAAACATTAATGATTGCAGTAATAATTTAATCATATTAATTATGCTTATTTGAATTCAAACTTTTCTTTGGCCAGGCAGTGTCTAAAAGATAACCAGCCAAAAAACAAACCAAGTAACTTTATCAGGAACTCAAGGAACCAGTGCTGAAATTACTTCTCACGCTGTTTATGAATAGAATGGAAACTTTTTTTGTTACTGTTGTAGAGTAAACATGAGGGTAGAAGTACGATTGGTATTCTTTGCAGGTCTTATATAGAGACCAGGCTCACCCACATGAACAGGAACCAGGGCATGTGCTGGTTTTAGTTCCGGTAAAAGTAAAATTCAGAATATAGACTTTGCTGGAACTCATAAAACCTTTTTAGTCCCAATCGGAGTCAAAGTACTGGTTTAAAATATTTGCATAAGTCTCGTACCGAGACCATACCCAGCAAGAACTGGAACTGATTTGGGAACTCAGGAACATGAGACTCAAACAGGAACCAGAACAGTTCCTGTGCTCTAGATCCTGGTTCCTGCTGCAGGTTAGAAGCCAGAGCTTTTATCTCTGTACCTTTTTAAGATTTGTTTAGAGATGTTCAGGAACCAGAGCTGATTTGGTTCCTGAACTTCAGATCCTGGAGTAGTATGTTTGTGCTGCAGAGTACACTTTTATTGTTGGACATACTTGTTTTTTTATCGCAGGTTTCAGGTCAAGGTTCACGTATAGAGGTGTCGTTCTCATTTAGAAGCGCTTCAGATCCAGTTAGTTCCTAAAAAGGTTTCCGAAACATCTGTGGTTCTGACCCGGAGCTGCCTTTTTATCCTCAGGTGATCGTGTGGGGTGACTACGGCCGCATGGACACCAAGTGCTTCATGGGAATGGCGCAGATCCTCCTGGACGAGTTGGATTTGACCTCCATGATCGGCGGCTGGTACAAGCTGTTCCCCACCTCCTCCCTCGCCGAGCCCAGCATCGGCCCGCTCACCCGCCGCCTGTCCCAGTCCTCGCTCGAGAGCGCCACCAGCCCGTCCTGCCCCTAGATCTGCGTTCGCCGTCCATAATTCCGTCCTTGTAAACACTCAGCGGTAGGGACAAGTCATTCGGGATCAACAAGCAAGAGAAAAAAAACGTAAACACATTTTCTCCATCGATATCCATCACGCAGCCGCCGTCACACGCGGCGAAGTTTAGCTGCCAGACCCGACGGCAAATCACGAGCAGTCCCGTAAACAACAACAACAGAAGATGTAGCATTTTTCTTTTAAAGAGCAGAATGGAGCTACTAGCACATCCTCCTAGTTTTCTTTAATTTTTTTCTTAAACTCTCTATGCCAAACCTGATCAAAAAAAAAGTTTATTTTTAAAACCAAAGCAATTCTTATCTGTAGTGTTTGTAGTATATGGATATGTAGCATAGGTAAGATGCAAAAAACTCATAAACAGTGAATCTCTTAGTATAGTCCATGCGCAGTCAAGTCCGGAATTACTGTGGGGTTAAAAGTCGGGGAAATATCGTTAGTTCATAGCTTAGAGCGAAAAAAATGTTTCCTATTTCTTTTTAAACCGTCTTGTGGCGCCCCCTGGTGTTCCATTTGCTCTATGACCTATCCCTTTGTCCTTTCCAGTTCACGTTCTAGTTCTGAAGATCATAAGGTGGCACTGAAATCCGCAAACTTTAAAGAATGGGTGAACTTTTTATTTGTTTGTTTTTTCAAAGCGCGCAGTGTTTCATGTCCAATATTGCTCTTATAATAACCGTCCTTTAGTTTCATCAAAATAATCTAGCTGTAAAAACCTGAACTTTTCTCCCTCATCGAGCGAAAATCGCAGATTTGTGCCACAGAGGATCGTCAAGAATTCTGGACTTGACTGTTGCTACACAAACACACACACACACACACACACGCGCACACACAAACTATAAATCGCAGGGCTTAACTTTGTCAGTCAGGTTATGTAAATGTACCTAACATATCTGTTCCATACGGTAGCATAAAGAACTCCATGCAGAGCAGAAGATCAATACCAATATATATAGATGGCTCGATAATATTTGTGTTGTATTTATTACCTGCATGTTTACTCAAGAAACGAAGAAAAACAAAGCAAAAGAAAAGTTAACGTTGTTATGAGCTTGCCTTTTAACGCATATAGACTACGTGGACTTCCTTTACCGCTGTTTTATCGCAGTAGCCTCGCCACGAGGGTCCGTTCGACCCTCCGGACGTGAAACTGAACGGACTGAACGTTCAAATGAAACCAGCAGCTCATTTCACCAGGTGTAAAGCAGAAGAGCAAACGGTGGACCGATGGCCTTTCGAAAGGATCTAGAGCTGCTTTAGCGCTAAACAGCGTGGTGCCACACGAAACGGGTTCTACTCCGGCTTCAGGTTGGTCCAAACCCTGATGGACATCCAGTTACTGGTCCAGTACTTGTCGGCTGATATATCGGAAAATTTCCAACCAAAACATTGGCTCGTTATCTAACCGTCCAAATGTTTGATGGTCCATTCGATTGATCCTTACATTAGATGCATGTTTGTTCGGCTCATTTCCATCTCATGGTTTCAACAACCAGTCAGTGTTTGTAGCATGGCATGACAGTTCCTCTAATGTTAAACCCGACGAACCAAAGGCAGTTTTCAGAAAACTAGGACTAAGAACTAGTCGCTTGTCTCCAGTAAGGGTCGTGGAGGTTCCCCAAATATCTGAAGGCACCACTAGACCTTGAATTAGGGCCACCACTGCACTGCACCACTCACTGCATGGAAACGATAGTATAGGATATGAATAAATAAATAAATAGAACAAATCTCGATCTTGATGCCACCTCGGTGGTCCAGTCTAGAGCCCAAAGGAACGGGGCAGATTTATGTTCCAGAGGAGATTTGTCTCATATTCAAGTGTCATTTCGACTAGGTCGTACCCATCAAATCATGCCCACCTAAGCCAGTTCTGCCCATCAGGCAGCACAGGGCACAAGCCAGGAACCAGCCCTGTTCAGGGCACCAGTCCGTCCTATAGTGGAGTAAAAGCAAAACATAATTTGTCCAGGGAAAGGGAAAAACTTGCACGAGACTCTTCATTTATTTGCTGCACATTTTGGTGCATCCATGATGATGTCATTTCTGGCACTGGCGTTTTTTTCCAATATTGTAAAGTCGGATAAGGTTGAAATTGTGACTGTTTGCTTAGTCGAGGATTTATTTACGTAGCCGGACGAGCCGGCGGTTTACGCCAAAGGCTCGACGAGACGAAACGGCGAGATGTCGGTTGTGCAATTGAACCTGAGATTGTAACGTATTTTATGTAACTGTATTTTTTTAAAGTTTGAGGGAGAAAAGCAGGTGGAGTTCTGCCTTTCTAACGAGGGCTTTGTGAGGTCAATCCTCATGATATTTCCGAAGTGTATTACAGGTGTGTTCGGAGGGTTTTTTTCCCCTGTGGTGTTACAGTTTATGAATGTATTTCTGGCTAAGTGGTGATGACTGTACGCAGAGTTAGTGCAAAAAAAAAAGGAGTAATGTTTTTATCTACTTGAGTGGGAGTTTGTTGAACAGCCCTTATTGATTTGAATTCATCTTTATTATTGAGTTTTAATAACAGGATTAGGACAGGTTATAAAGAGAAAAACAGATATGTAAACATCTCTCATTTGCAATAAACATGAATCTTGATGTTTAGTTCAGTTTTGCCTACTAATAAGGACGGCATAGGACACCACTGCACAGAAAACGGTCTGAACCCCCTGTAATGACCTGGATTCTTCCAAAAAAAACCAAAAATGCATAAAATGTGATCAAAAATGATATTTAATATATATTAAATACGTGAACTGTGTGTTTATGATTCAGGCAGGAAAAATGCGAACCCTTTTATTTAATGAAACGAAGATTTTAAAAATCCAGAAGCACAATAACGATTAAAATGTAACTAACGCTCAAACTATTTTTAATAGACTGCAGCCTGTTAAACCGATATTTAAATTAAGAAAAACATGACATGAAAAAAACATTTTTCAAAAGTCCAGCAACTCATAGACTAAATATAATAAAATTAATAAAACCTGTAAATATTTTAGAAATGCACACACATGCAAACGATGACAAATAAAGAACAGTAAACTTAAAATATGTTTTAAAAAAGATGTAAATATAATTAGTAAATATTTTTTGAAATAAATTGATTTCTATCTATATATCTCTTTTTAAATCGATTTAATTGATTATAATTATAATTGCATTCTATTTTTCAATTTTTTCGAATTACGTTTAAACCCACTTTCCTGGATCAGAGCTATTAATATTCCTATTCTTAATATATTATAATTATATTTTATTTTGTCTCCTGATTTGATCTTTTATTTGAACAGTTTGTTAATTAGTTAATGAATAGGTTTGTAATTAATCGTTTGTCACTTTTATTGAATCACACTTATATTGTATTTTAATATAAAGGGGAACGTTGCATTTTTATTTTTATTTTTAGAATTAACGGGGCACAGATGAGCGTGTACCCGGGCTGAGGTGCCAGTCCCTCACTCAGGGCTTGATAGGGGTCGCTGTTACGGAACCGGGGATGATCATCTGTGAACCTTGTCTAAAAGGCACCACGCACTTACATAACATATTTATAAAAGGTAATTAATAATAATCATATTTTAAAAAGTACTAATCACTACAGGATTAAGGCTGAAACCCAGGTCATTGCAGCTGTTCACAAACTTTGTTTTTTTTTCTTGCAACCATTTCTAGATGCACTAAAAATAATGTTGTAATAATGACATTTCCACTGTATGTTCTGCACCGGAGGTGAACAAGAAGGAAAACAATAAACGCCAGAATGATGTCAAACAGCTTGTTCATTCAAAAACAAAAAGTGCATACCGTGGTTAAACGGTGCTTTAATATACAGTGTTTGGTCATTATTACATTTTAAAGGTTTTTTTTGTGTAGCGACTCTTTTCGGGGTCTGAACCCACCAGCTCCCATCCAGGATTTGGATGAGAAGCTCGGTGTGATTTACTGAACTAAAGTCAAACTTTTAATCCTGAGCTCGAGGAGGACAGAAGGTTGGAAGTGAGACCCACGTGCACAAACGTTCACATTTGTTCACGGGCCCAGATTGTGCGGGATGGATGGAGCGTGTAGGCTGCGCGAGCTGTCCTTTTCTACCTGTGCTTTGTAAATGTTTTCTATGTGCAGTATTTGATAACGTAAAACTGGTATTTTTGTGGTTTGTACGCTGAGGAATTAATTATTTAAGGTGCACGTAGTTTTTTAAGAAAATAAGAAAGGTTTAAAAAAAAAAAACAGAAAACACACACACGCGTTTTAAATGGAAGCCTGTATCTGCATGCTCAGTGAGTGCTGGAGGATGGAAGTCAATAAAGTTTTGCTGGAAGTAACGTTTGCACTTTTGTTGATTATTTATTATTATTTAAATGAATGTTCTCCTTCAATTGTTTGGAGGACAAACAGCCTATATAACGAATTGTATAAATAATAGGCCTATTTAATGAATCAGCAATTATGATAAGACATCGATTAAATCATAATATCCTATTATATTAAATATTAGGTAATAAGAAAATAAAATAACATTTTCACACATTATAATCTAATTACATGTTAAGCCCACATTTGAACATTTACCATTATTATTAGTAGTATTGTCAATATTATTAATATGATTATTAATTAAAATAATGAATATTTTTTTATATATATATATTAAAGTATAGTAAAAGT
>JAYJMA010000016.1:253496-265932 GCA_036873895.1 Parotocinclus cabessadecuia | reverse complement strand
AGAATATCCGATAAAGATAAAGCCTTATAAACTAATTTAAACTAATTTCCGGCACTGACAGATGAGATATGGCTGTTTATCAAAGTGCTATTTACTTGGCTCTCTATGCAGTGACACCATAACACACTTGTTCTCCCAATGCAGGAGGATTATTTCACTTTTCCTTCACTTTCTTTCCTTATATTTATTTATATTCCTTATATGTTTCTTTTTCCATCACCACTAGAATGTGTTCCAACCTTTTCCATTTTTATCATGCCCAAAATACCCCTCTCTGTCATAATTTATTAGTCTGTCTAAAAGATTGAGCTGCATGTTTTGTGGGTGCACACTGCACTTCATGAGATAAATTGTCAGAGTGATTGTATTTTTCTTTCCAACAAATACAAAATTGACTAAATGAAATCAATCAAATATTATATTGGTTGTGTTTATAATGAATCAGGGTCTTTCTTATGTAGTCCTATGCTAATTTATTAGAAAACAGTAGTCCAGTAGAAGATAATGTACAGTTGTTTAGGTATTCCACAGTCCACAGTCAATGTATATTAGAAAAAGCTGTCTATCAGCAGCTCTGTAGTTACCGCCAAAGTAACAGCATCTAGGAAACATTTCAGTCAGTATTCAGGCCTCATCATAGTACTGAAACAGCATTAATTAAAGTACTTAATGATCTATTAATATGGTCAGACAATGGGCGTGTTTCTTTTCTTGTCCTATTAGGTTTAAGTGCAGCATTTGATACTATAGATCATGATATATTCCTTAATAGGCTAGAAAACACTATAGGTATTAAGGGACTGGCACTTTCTTTGTTTAAATCCTATCTGGCCGACCGGTACCAGTTTGTTTTTGTAAATAAAAGTAATGTACGGTGTCCCATAGGGGTCTGTGCTTGGCCCATTATTATTCTCCCTGTACATGCTACCTTTAGGCTCAATTATTCGTAAGCACGGTGTTAGTTTTCACTGCTATGCAGATGATACACAGCTGTACATACCAGCTGATCCAAAAGATGGCCTTACAATCAGTAAAATAGAGAATTGTGTCAAAGAAGTACAAAATTGGATGTCGTTTAATTTCCTTTTACTTAACTCAGATAAAATTGAGGTTTTATTAGTCGGACCCAAGACAGTGAAAGACCAGTTGGCTGCATCTATTCTAAACCTGGACAGCTGTTTGGTAAAGCCAAGTTTAACTGTAAAAAACTTAAGTCTTATGTTTGATTCAGATCTCTCCCTTGACGTGCACATTAACAAAAATCAAAATTGCTTAAAAATCACAAATTGCTTTCTTTCAGTTACATAACATTGCTAAACTTAGAAATATCCTTTTGTTTAAAGAAGCTGAAAAACTGGTGCATTTATAACCTCCAGACTGGATTACTGTAACGCTTTACTCGCTAGATGTTGTAGTAAATCTCTAAATAAACTACAACTAGTGCAGAACACAGCAGCTCGAGTGCTAACTAGAACTAAGAAATTTGATCATATCAGTCCTGTTCTGAGAAAAACAGAAATCAAATAAAGTCAGTTGATCCCACATTTATGAAGGAAACTGAATCATTTTTAGATAAGTTAATTATTTTAAAATTACATTTAAAATGATATTTAAGGATTTTCTAGCCCTTTACTTAGAACTATTATTGTGTTCATATTTAATTATTTCTATTAAGTTTTAATTATCCGAATTTTTTGTTTGGTTTTCACATTTTTTATACACATTTAAAGTTCTTTAAATCTTTATCTTATTTTTAAACTGTATTTTACTACATTTTTTAAAAATCTTGCAAAAAAATTTAATTGCACATCAATTTCAATATAACAATGTAACATTCAGTTATAGCTCTGGTTTATTTTCTCAATGTATTTATTTAGTGATGTTCCTTGTTTACTAAATTATTTTGCATGTTTTATTATTTTTTCTATTTTTTATAGCCACGCTGACTCTCTGTAGCCTCCTAAGCACATCTCTTTTGGTTTTAAATCACATGACTGTGTGTCGGGATATTCGAGTTCAAGCCTGAGCTTCCACTGAGTCTGATGTGTTTGGACTGTAGAGGACAGAGCTTCAGTAACACTGTGTGTGTGTGTGTGTGTGTGTGTGTGTGTGTGTCCTTTAATCATGAGCATTGAGCTGGAACAAAGCTCAGCATCACCATCATCAGCTACACAAAAGCTTTTCTAAGAAGTCTGAATATAAATACGATTGCAGCACATTTTCAATAATAAAAGCTCCAACCCATTTAATATTTAGCTTGATCTGTGCTTTAATATTATAGAACTTTTCCAAACAACAGAAACATGTCACTAACCAAGAGCACAAGACCTCAGGGGCCAAACAAAAGCAGCAGGGATAAATAGATTTTAAACCACAAGCGTTTGGTTTGATTACAAAGAAGAAAAGAAGGGACCATTGGTGCCAAAACTTTTGCTGACTGTTATATAAGTTACATTTTTTTCTGTTATTAGATTCAAAACAAAGGCAACTGTTAAGCTCTGATTTATTTATAATCATTATCTCGATACTTTATTCAGGATTTTAATCATTTGACTGAATTTAAGGATCATTTTGAGTTTACTTCTTTTAAAAAGTATATAAAAAGATTTTTTAACGTTTTTAACCAGTTTTTTTTCCACACCAATCCTTTTTTATTTTACCTGCCCTATTTTAAGATCGTCATTTATATGGATTAGACAAGTGAAAACTTACGTTAAATTTATTAAGAAAAATTTGCAATATGAAAGTTACATAAATTACATTGAGTTATTTGGTTACATGTTGTTTGATCGAACATAGTCCGATTTAAACCCTTAGATTACAAATTCATTGCTAACAGCGTTACATGGCTTACCTTACTAAGGATATGGGCTTAATTAAACCTTAAGTCAAAACTAATAAATAAACCTAAACTAATATAGCAGATAAGATAAATAATAAACTTACCGGTGACGTTAATTGCCGCGAGCATTTATCCAGTTTTCTCCAGCTAGCAAATCACTCTCTCGCTCAGTCTCTTACTTTCTCACCTTTAATTAAACTAAAGTTAATTAATAAACATTCGCGTTTGTAATCAGATTGCGTTTCTTCAATAAATACTGATTAACAGAACTACAATCACTACTTTATTACCTGCTTCTGCTCTGATCGCCGTGTAGCTCGGCCGCGTCCTGTTGCCTGGCAACGTCACCAGAAACTCACCCCTTCCCTTATATGGGTATAGCGGCCTCGCTCAGGCTTTTTTTTACGTTTTCTTTATTCTGATTCGAAAACATGCGATTCTTTCACCCAAAATATAAACAAACTTTTACTGAATACAAGACATTTTTATTCAATTTGTTTAATTGCCAAGAATAAAATGTACTGTATATGAGGAGCTGCCAACCCACTTGCTCCAAATAGCTAAAAACACTGCTGTGTTAGTTATGAGGAGATCTGGGGGGTTTGGAAGCCAGGACAATGCCTCATACCCAAACAAACAGTGTGCCGTTTCTTATTTAAAATGAGCAATGCAAGACGGTTTGTGGTCCATCAAGGCCAATATTTATTAAAAGGATTAAAAACAGGTTTACAAGAGACTGATATCTGGCATCTTTTTTGTTTGTTTCTTTTTTTTTTTTTTTAATACCAAACACAAGCGGCTGCGACGTGGACCGAGTCGACCGTTAAAAATTCCACTAACAGTAATAAAACGGGAACCCTTCCCGGAACGCGTCCCCTCCCCAACGTCCAGTCCTAGAAGAGTCTTTTCAGGCTTCCGTTCCGGCGTCTGCACCATGTTATAAGTCCTTTGTTGTGCGTCCACGTGAAATCTAATCTAGGTAAGCGATTGTGCTCCGTTACTCGTCGAGATGAAAATCCCCTTTAAGACGTTCACGGTTTGTCCCAGCGCCTCACTCCATGCTCTCAGGGTCGGCCTGAGCCATGTAGGCGTCCAGCTCAGCGTCCAGGTGGCCCTTGGTTTTGGACATGTAGGCGTCCAGCTGATTGTCGAGCTGCTCCCTTGTAACCGCAGGACGTCCCGGTCCACCTCGTCCTCTGCCGCGACCGCGTCCTCTCCCGGGGAACCCGCCGCGCCACCGAACGCCTCCGCGGCCTGTAAGTGAAATCGACCCCACATTTGTAAATACGAGTCGGATCCAGAAACTCAGCTTATTAGTTACGATCACAAGAAACGGCTGCTCACCACGAGGTCCGGCCCCTCCGCGTGATGCTACTCGAACAGTCATTCCGGTGCCTCGTCCTTGAGCTCCCCCACGCTGACGCATTCCTCTACGGATCCCCAAACGTCCAGGGCCACCTCGACCCCTTATCTGACCTGCACACGGGTACGAGTGTTGGTTTTACAGAGCAGATTCAAGATTGAAGTGTCTCCCTCCCTCCCTCCCTCACCCTCACCTCTGAGAGCCAGCGCTCCCCTCATGAATCCTCCCCTGCCTCGCCCTCTGAGGCCTCGTCTCATTCCTCCCATGGGAAAGCCGCGACCCCCGGGGACCCCTCGCATCAGAGCGACAATGGGACGACCGAGTCGGGCCTGAATGTTGCTCTTGCCGAGTCGCTGCTTTAAACTCTAAGAATAAAACACGAGATTCAAAGTCTAGTCTGAATAACAGCACCTGACCCCGAGATTCAAACCCAGGTCACATGAGAGGCGTCTTAAATACGGAAGGGAAATCTAGAAAAATAAATACAAGGCTGAACACAGCAGACGGTTTGAGGTCATCCTTATACCATTATTTATTTATTAAAAGAGAATTTAATATAATTATATTACAGCCCTTATTTACATTCATTATTTTATTATATTCTCTATATTAGACTTGGTCCATTACATTTATTTTCTAGATTATGTTTAAGTATTATATTATCCACTACACTTGTTTTAGTTCTTTTATTCCATATATTCTATTCCTTATTTTAGTCTTCATTTTCTTTTCTATATTATATTCCTTATGTAGTATATTCTTAATTATATTACATTCCTTATTTTCATTATATTCTCTATTGATATACCCATTTTAACATTCTGCATTGTATTATTTTATTCTCCATCTTATATTCCTTATTTTATGATATTCTCTATATTATGCATTTTATTTTCTATATTATAACCCTTATTTAGTATATTCTTAATTATATCCTTTATTCTCATACATTATATTATATTTTCTCTCGCTCTTTCTTTAAGATACCCATTTTAAAATTCTGCATTGTATTATTTTACTCTCCATCTTATATTCCTTATTTTATTCACAAAAGTCTATTACAACTATTAGTCACATTACGCATTTTATTTTCGTTTTATTTTTTATATTTCTATATGATACTCAGTTATCACATTTTATTTTATTATTATTTTATTTCATTTTTATTTATCCTGTCTAAATGGCAGTACATTCCAGGCGATAACCATTTCTATTTGGTTTATTGGTGCATCCTGCACGTCTCCATTTCCTACATTATTCGATTAAATTATAGTTATTCTGTTAACATTTTTCAAACAACTACATTTTTAAATAGTTAAGAAATGGACCTGATTTAATCAACATTTCAAATATTTTATCATCATGCGCTCAATTAGCTACAGAATTATAGTTTATTTAATTGCCTACATTCGGCTGTATTTTCTATTCTACTATCTCACTTTCTGTGAGTAGTGAATTTAGGAATTTCAATCCCTCAATAAGAAGTAGACCCTAGACTTGGTCCACATCATGATTCATTTAGGAATTTTTCCTCTGCACTGTCGCCCTAGGCCTGGCCAATAAGGGCTGTGGATCTTGATGTTAGTGAAGCAGACTAGGAGAATATTACAATGTTTAATCTCTGTTTGATCATGTTTTTATGGACAGATTCTCTCAGCCCATTTAAGCAGACTACTCTACACCCACTCCCCCCCCAAACCTGTTTGTGCTGCAGTGCCGCCTGCACGGACGGTCTGTTCTCCATCTGCTGGGCAAGTCGTCGGTTCCTGGCGCTGGCCATGTGCTGCTGTTGCAGGTTCGCCCGGATGCTGACGGCAGTCGGCTGCTTGTTCTTCATCATGTTGGTGAATCTTGTGGAGGGCGACCGAGAGGAGCGGGGACAGACAGAGAGAGAGAGGGGTGGGGGGGATGGGTGAAGGGGTAACGAGGAAAGGAGGTTTCCAAATCAAATCATGGAATCACACATGGACGCAGCTGCAGAGGAACCTGCTGCATTCTTTTCTTTTCTCATTCTCTCTCTCTCACTTTTTCCGAAGCGTCGCGACACCCCAACGTTTGAGCTTTGAAGAGGAAAGGCCTAAAGACTTTAAAGATGGAAAGAGCAGCAGAATGAAGAACAGAGTTGCTGTGCCACTTACAGACCCCGTCTCCTTAACGAGCAAGTCATCACTAGGGACGGCGGTCCAGGACTTCACAGGGGTGTCTGGCAACCTGGCCTCTTACAGCCCAGACCGTGCCCCGTACTGTACTGCGAGGGGAAAGCGGGAGGGGCTCAGACCTGGGTCACGTCCGGGCTCGGGCCAGGCACCTTTTTTGAGAAGCAGAAGAGGAGGAGGAAGAAGGAGGAGAATCCTAATGAGAGAGTGTGCGTGAGAATTAAGATGCACCCGCCGTGCTTAATCTCTTCACCCCGTATTTTAGGCGGGTCACATCCAGGCATCTTACCTCACCGATTACCAACTCCCTCCAGGCTCAGAGCGGGCACCGCCCAGTCCGTGCCTGGGCTGGTGCATCCCCTCACAGAGCTGAAAGTGGCTCGAACACGGCATGCTGCTCCGTGCTTTTATTACCTCTACGTGTCTGGTTTTTTTTTTGTGTTTTTTTTCCTCCCCCCGCGGCTCGAGAAAGTGCTGACAGGATGCGTGGAGCCTCACCGCTCGTTCAGCGACACCTTGGTGGTGCTTTTCAGCACGACTTTTTGACTCGAGGGGGAGCTCATGTTCTCTTCGCGCCTGCCGTCTCGCTCCTGCGGGGAGAGATTAAAAACGAACGGTCATTAGAGGGTCATTAAGGCCGACAAATGGATGGGGCAGACAAAAACAGCTGACAGAATTTCTGTTTTAGGGCATCTGTCAATTTTTTTATTTATTTAATTACGTATAGAGCAGCTCGTCTTTTGTAAACAAACGACCTTATTAGTATTAGATTATACATGTTATGTTATGTGTTATTCCTTTCATCTACATTCATCTCATTTCACAGAGATAGAACTTTAGATTTGTCTACCAATCCAGATTCAAAGTAGAATTGCGTTGTTTTTTTTTGCTGCGGATCCCAATACGCTGGCTTGAAGGAAAAGTTTGGACGTGGGGCTTTTATTAGACGGCAGAATTCAGGTTTATTTTTATTGCACACTTGCTTTATTATAACATGATGTTATTAATTAATTATGGTCTGATTAACACATTTGAAAAAAAGGAGGGGTTCACAAACTTTGTCTCCTCTAAACTTGTTCATCCTGCCTGAATTTCAAACTTTGGTGCGTGAGCATGCAAAGGTGATCGATGGGCACGTCACGAAAAGGAAAAACAGGCCCTAGAGCTCGTCCCAGGAGGTCTGGATGGTCCACATTGCTTCCTAGGGACAGTACAGTGGTGCATCGTTACTAAATCGATACCAGTCGATCTAAAGCTATCCTGATCATGGAAATGGAGACGAGGCAGTCACAAATTGCTCATTAGTAGCCGACCTTCCAGACAGAGCTCCTGATTAGATACAAATTATTAGATTTAAGGACCACCATTTACAAGGACCACCGTGAGAAGACGAGACGCATGGAAAGGTCTTAAAAACATTGCTTATCTGGTAAGAACTGAGCTGAGGAGGAACGGTTAAGAACCTGAAGTCGGGTTCCACCTCCCCCCTTCCCAAAGCCTTCACTGCCAAGGTCAGGTCCGTAGGACACTTATCACACTGGCATTCACCCTCACCCTTAAAGGTGGTGAGACCACAAGCTGACACCCTAAGCCGATGAACCTTAATTCAAACCCACAGGTATAGACCTAGAAACCCCCCTTCAGGATAGCCAGGAACCAGTAGCCTGGGGTAATGACGTCTGGTTAGGCACTACAACCTTGAAACTGAAAGAGAAATGTACATTCTGCCACTCATACAGGGTGGCACAGTGGTCCAAGTCTTCAGTCAACAAAGACCCTTAACCGGTGCTACAATGGATTGGACTGTCATTGCAATCGGGGTACATTCGGCCTGGCATATGCAGTGCAGTTTAAAAGTATGAAACTGGTGACGTATTAAATTACATTTATCAGGATCAGCGATTTATAAGTGATAATGCTATCAAAATAATTAACTATAACAACTGTAAGCCCAAAAATAACTGAATTATAAACACACACATACATACACATACACATACATACAGTATATAATGTGTGCGGGTATATACATCTCAACATTGAGACGATTGAATTGAAGCTAAAACGAGCAAGTCATTGTTTGTTCCTCTAAAGCAGGGTTATAGGTATAAAAACTCCGCGCATAACATCTAACCATTTTTAAAAGGGATAAAAGACAAAGCTTATTCCTTTATTTAATTTAAATGTAATTACTTACTTTGATGGCCGATGTGAAGCTGGGAATCTGCGCAGGTTTAGCAGCTAAGCGGCTAACACGTTCAACAACCGTCGGACTCAAAAACTTCCACTCGAAACGCCTTTATATCTCTGCAACCCCCTCTTTTGTGTCGAATAAGAACCTAAATTCGTTCAATTTACCCAAAAAGCTGGTGATATTTCACCTAAAAAGACCTAAGCAGCCTCGTCCTGCCGAGCAGCTCACAAAATTGACCTAACAGCTGCTAGTGGAGCAAAATGGAGGCTCAGCTCCACCCCGTCGGCATTTTAACCGCCTACAGTCTGCTGTAGATCCCGCCCCATAAACTCTGATTGGTTAGTTGGTTAAACCCTGAAGTTGTCATTGGACAGCTGAGATGCTTCTCACGTCACCTTAGCAACCGTAAAACCGTATCGTAAATACGGTGCGGTTTAAGAAATCGGGGTTTGTTTTCTAATTTAATGATGACAGATAAAAGAAGAGTAGCACTAAAAGATTAAAATATAAAAATACACTTTATTATATATTAAAACATAAACATATCAACAACGATAACCGACTTTAAAACAGCAGAAAAAAAACACACGTAGCAACAACTTTGGCAACAAGAGTCGTTTCTGTATAATTTCAGGCTATTTTCTCCACAACTGCTTTAGATAACACAAAATGATATGAGACATAAAAATTAGCAAATCTGTCAGTCAATCACGGGATAAAATAAAACAGGTTTGGTTGAAATTTTAATGTAGATGACCATTTATGAAGGCTAAAAAGCATACATTTTAAACACATATTAAAAATGAAATAGGTTAAAGCGTATCTGGACAAAACAAGGTCAAGATCAAATACACAGATTTTATTTACTTACACCTGCCTAATCTAACTCAGGGTCATGAGGGGTTGGGTCTTTTTGGCAGCACAGGGCTCAAGGTGGGACTGCGGTTGTTAAGTGGTTAAGATACTTCACCACTTCAATAATGGTCCAGAAGGGCCACGGTTTTAGTCCTCAAAAATTAAGCACAATAAAATGTCTCTTTTATATTAATTTTTTTTTTTGGAAAAAACATAACAACATTAAAAACAAACAACAAAACGACAAAGACATTCTTCAACCTTTTTTCCTTTCCTTTCCATTAGGTCAAGCCTGAGCGTCGCTATACGGGTGTGAAACGAATTTTTGGCCCACCGCGTCCCAAACCTCGTGATCTGAAACATCGCGTGATTTGGTCGGAGCAGCAGGCAAGATGGCAGCGCTGGCAATGGTGGAAACTCCGTCAGGGAGAGACGTGATTGCGGAAGGCTTGCTGGATCTGTTAAAACCGGCCGTGCAGCAGCTCGATCTTCACGTCCACGCGGTCAGGTCAGGAGCATTTAACGCGAGTGGATTTGTTACCTAAACGCTGGTTACGTCGATGCAATGCCAGTGCAGCGCAGTGACGTCACAGGCCTGTGTTTACCTACTTATGATGTCACGAAATGGTTTCTGGTTCGTAATTAGGGTGTGTTTTGTCCTCACAGAGAGAGTCAGGTGGAACTTCGGGAGCACATCGACAACCTGGCATCTGGTAACTGGGAAACTGTTTATTAATGACCTGATTTGGGATTGTGTTTGGTTTCCTACAGCTGTGTCATTAATTTGTGTTGTGTTGTGTTGTGTTGTGTTGTGTTTATTTCAGAGCTGTGCAGAATAAATGAACACCAGAAGGTCGCTCTGGACCTGGATCCCTACGTTAAGAAGCTGCTGAATGCGAGACGCAGGGTGGTTCTGGTCAACAACATCCTACAGAATGCACAGGTACGAAACACAATTCCTAGGTTTATATCTTTATCAAGATATTGGATATTGCAGTTGTGGATTAAGAGCCTTGCTCAGGGACCCAACTGTGGCAGACGTGAGATTTGAACCCTGGACCTTCTGGCCCATAGTACCTTAACCACTGGGCCACCACAGTCCCATAACCCGCTGTGTAGCTATTGCTCTTCTATTTCGGGGGTATGACTTAAGGGTAACTAAAGGTAACTATAAGTTATATTTATATAATGTCTAGTACACAGGGACACTTTATAAGCCATTTTCACTCAGAGAAATTTTAAAAACTCTATGGTTGGGGGGAAGGAAGTATTGAGAGAAAAGATGGGTTTTAAGCTCAGTTCTGTTTTTATCTCTATAAGTATGGCCTTATGTTTTTACTAAAACAAATTAAAACTTATTTCTGTAGCGCTTTTTATAATGGAGCATCGTCTCAGAGCAGCTTTACAATCTTATATTATCTTAAAAGGCCAATCCCAAATGGAGCGAGCCTAGGGCGAGAGTGGCAAGGAAAATCCCTGAATGTACAAGGAAGAAACCTTGGGAGGAACCATGACTCACAAAGGGAGCCGACCTACTTGGGTGGCCTAGATGTTAATTGAATAAATACAAGTACATAATATTACTGAATCAATAATAAGCAACATGGGTTTTAAATCGAGTCCTCAGCCATAAGTAGGTTGCAGTAAAACAACATTCTGGTTTTCTGTCGCAGGAACGCTTGCGACGCCTGAACCACAACGTGGCTAAGGAAACAGCAAGGCGAAAAACCATGCTGGAGACATCCGGAGCTTTTTCCACTCGCTCTCCCAGCAAACCGTAACGGCCCGGGAGCGTAAACCGGACGCTGTGCCACGAAACCATGCGATTAGAAAGATGAGACGGAGTTTAAACGGGGTCAGCAGGCGCAGAGCACTGACTGACTGCACTTGTTTATGATGCTTAATAAGAAATGAATGACTAACAGTTCTAATTAATGTACACACTGTTCTGTTACTCCAGATGTAGCCCTGAAGAAAAGACACTTTTATGGTCTTGTGTGAAAAGATTTAGATTTGGCATCCCGGTTAAATGACAGTTATCAGTTACAAAGCCTCTGCAGAAAACCTAAAGGCAAAGCATTAATTGTTTTATATTAGATCAGCACTGGGATTGTGCTCTTAATTCCACCCAAATTACTTTCCTGTCTGGCATCGTCTTAGGGTTTTTAGAAACCAGGGTCTCTAAAGGTGCTCAGGCATCTGCACAAGGCCAGTTTTTCATTTCTTTTGCTTCCATTATGTTACGTTTCATCCAAACGTGTCAGTTTTACGTTAGTTTGCCGTGAAAGTCACGTCACAAGAAACGTCAGCTGACCTGGGTGCCTAAACTTTTGCATAAGAACGTGTTAAAAGCGCCGTTATTTGTCAGAATGATTAAAATTGTTTCCTCGATTTAAATTTGTTTTTGTACAAACAGGGGATCAGTGCTGTCGTATAAACACATATGAGGCTTAGTTCTGCATGTATATTAAAGTTTTACTTTAAAAGTGTTTGTTCAGCTCCTTTACCATCATAGAACGACAATAAGAAAACACGTTTTGGGTGATTATTCTTAAATGCTGTGCATTTCATTCGCCACTAAAACTATTCCTTTACTATCGATTTCCTTTGATTGTTGTTTTCTGCTTACTCCTGCTGGAAGGTGCTTTATCTCGAGCTTTAGTATCGTCTACCTTAACGTATTTGTGTGTCCTGAATGTATTTGTGTGTTTGTGTTTATTTATGAATAATTTCTAATTATTTTTTCTGTTTCATGACGCAGAATCATGTCTATTCGTTCCTCACCAACTCAGACTCAGATCTTCTGCCACATACATAATTATCTAGGATTTAAAACTGGAGTCTGAATCGCTCTCTCACTCTCACTCTGAATCATTCCCTAAAACAGTTTCTTATATGCATGCATTATGATGTTATTATCTTTTTTTTTTTTTTTTTTTCAGCCCAAAGCTGCATGTGTAGTCTTTCCATTGTCTGGCTAAATTCAATCTGAATTTACACTGCATACAAACATTTGTTTTAATTAT
>JAYJMA010000016.1:233952-250952 GCA_036873895.1 Parotocinclus cabessadecuia | reverse complement strand
TATATAATTCATTTTTGTGAGCAGTACATTTGCAGGATTTGATCCTAATGTTACTGCACTTTAACGCTTAATTATAGTGAATGATGTAAAGATTATTCAGTGCTTCCATTAACAAAAATTCATCAATAATTAGTTTGAATGTAGAATGTGATTCTGAAGTTTAATTTCTAAGTGCAAACTATGTAACTTTACCAGCAAAACATTGCTGATTCTTTCATAAAGGTTAATTAATCTGGCGGTAAAGAGCAAGAAAGACTATAGAAGACTATACTCAGTCCTGAACTTTTCTAGATCTTCTCTTGTGGAGTGAGCTCTGTGTTTTCTCGGGTTTCAACAGGGATTCCTAACAAACAGACGGTGGGGTTAGGGAGCGAAATGATTAACCTGAGCTTCGTCCTGGGTGCAGTGAATTCATGAATTCAAACCCAGTTCCCAGTATAAATAAGGGTAAAATGAGATGAGTATCTTTAGTTCAACAGGAAAAGCAAAAGTGAAGTGTTATTAGTTAACATTTAATCCCTGTATTTTCTGTAGGTGCACTTTATAGACTGTAACGTTTATATCATATGCAACTACGCTACTCACAAAAATATTTCATTAGGGGATAATTGATTAATTTAAATATCCCTTAGTTTTTGTGAGCTGTACAATAAACTGTTTTCCAAAGCAAACATGCATGTTCATTATTTGGCATACCTGAGCTGGCATCTCGGAATGTATCTACAATAATGAACTGATTCAAGATCAGACTCTCAAAAATAGAAATATTAGGAAGTATTTTAGTGAGGAAGCGTATGTATGACGAAGCGTGTATGTGGTGGACCTGCTCTATAATTGAATCAGCAATGAAATGTCAGCTATGTTCACCGTCTCCTGTGTAAATAATGAATGTTTTGTAATTGGAGAGGAGCGAGGGCAGTTCAGACTGACCTCAGGTTTACTTTAAAGGATATAATTTAGGAATGGATATCTGGCTGGGCTAAAGGTCAAGACAATGAAGACTTAAACGATGAAACAGACTTCTTATGGGTCCTTAATGTGATCCCAATAATGGTATTCACAAACAAAACAACGAGAGTTTAATTTCATAACGTCCATTACATATTAATGAGAAGCATTCTCTTATGAGTTTGTGCTTTATGTTTAGTACACATTTTTAAACGTGATGGTACTTGAGAAGCCAAAAAATAGTGATTATGTTTACGTTACAAGAACTGAATTGTTAAACCTTACAAAATAATTATCGACATACTGTAAGTGTGAATAAATATATTAAAACACTCTAGAAACTATACAGCTAACTGCAAAGTATTTATTGTACATATAGTATATTTTAATTACTTGAATAAGCTATAGTATGGATTAAAAAGTACTGTATTGTAGCTTAGCAGAAAAGCTTTTAACCAAGTTAGATTACAGTACATGCATACTGTCGCACAATAAAGTATTGCTCATATTTTATAATAATTTCTATATAGTTTCTTCCACAATGTAGCAAAAGAAAGCAATTTTATATTAGTATTAGTATTAGAAATGCACTTATTCGGTTTACTATTTCTCTCTGGTAACTCGCGCTAGCATGCGCTAATTAGCGCTATAGCGTCTAGTTAGCCATACTATTATTATTTTTATTATAATTATTAATTCACTTATACAACGTTACTTATACTAAGCATGACGCTTATAATTACTTTGGGTTTTGAATGTATTTACCGAAATAAAGCTTTAAGTCACTGACAATACTAGCTAATTGTCGCTATTAGCATGTAACAGTTAAATACCTCAGATAAACCCGAGATTTTAACCTGTATAACAAATGGAACTTAAAATCTTTTAAAACATTTTGGTGATGTGTAGATCTTGAATAAAAGTACATCTGAAATATGAACATGATTTAGGCACCAAACAATTAAGATTACCAAATAGTTTATGTTCAAAGTACAAGTTTAAACTAAAACAAAACTTGTCACACGTTCAGGCGGCACTGTGGTCCACTACTAAAGCCCACTTTCCTGCCAGATTGGGCCCCATTTGCAGTCCAGACTGGCTGTGTTTGAGGCTGCGGAGACTGGTATCCATGACACGCTTACACCCCGCGTTCTCCTGGGATAGACAGCAGAACCTCCATGTTTTTAAAATGATATTTACATTTTTTTTAATACATTCATTTATGGGTGTGTTTTCTGTTTCCTTCCTTGCATCAACTCTGTAACAGTAAAGCCAAATGCTGGGTGCTGCAGTGTCAGAGAGATCTGGGTTATTACAATCCTTTCCAGATAGTCCCCAGCCCCAGTGTTGGTCCCAAATTAAGAGAACTGGGTAGGGGTGTCAGGACGTTTATTGGTGAACCTGTGCCAACCAGTATATGGTGGTCTACTGTCGTAGCTTGGTGGTTAAGGTACTGGACTGTGGACTACAAGGTTCAATTCCACCTCTGCCACAGTTGGGTCCCTGAGCAAGGCCCTTAAGCCACAATTGCTTTAATTGTATATTTTAATTGTAAGTTGCTCTGATGAAGGTGTCTGTTAAATGACATAAATGTAAATGTCTATTGTGGAGTCCCCTAATGGGAACAGCTGAAAGAATCAGCCTGTATATCACGACCGTGTTATAGCATTTAATGACAAAAATTCGGCTCAATCTCAGTCTCTGAGGGATAAGTGAGAATAATAAATGAACACAAGACACTGGGGTTACGGGACACCATGTAAGCCAAGCACGCTGTTTCATCCCCACTAATCCCTCGAGGTTCTGGACCCTAACCATGGAGTGGAACTCAGGGCAGTCAGCACTACTGCCTCACAGCTCCACTGTCTGTGTGAAGTTTGCGTGTCCTCCCTGTGTCTGTGTGGGTTTACTCTGGGTGCTCCAATCCCCCCCACAGTTCAAACATGGACATTAGGTTGAATACTTACGCTAAATAAACAGCGATAATCGCTGTGCCACCGTGCCGATGGGACACTGTGAGCAAAGCAAAACATGCTATTTTAGTCCCACTTACCCCTGTCTGGGTTGCAGTGGAGGGTCTGGAGCCTAACCCAGAATTCACCATAAAACACCACCCGAACCTCGTGCTGCAAACCTGATTAGAGACTCAAACCCAGTCCCTGCTGAACTACTATTTATATCAGGTTTCCCACCGGGGCGTATAGTCATATATGATGGATTTTATGTATGATACAGATTTAAATGCCCCATTTGAGTGGCAAACTGAGTTGAACTCACTTGGAGGGGTCGATGAAGTGGGGGTCTCAGTAATATCATGGGCGCCACCTTAAAAAAACATTCAGGCGCGCCGCCGATGTGTCAATAATAATCGAGACGCAGCGCGCAGACCCCTGAAAGGCGCGTACTGGTTGGTTGGATGGCCACCGGTCCTCCAGGGACCGGAGCTTCCTGATTGGCTGGCGCCTGGCGAGACGCACACCGTGTCGAGCCGATTTTTTGTTTGTGATCGTACCGAGAGTGAGAGAGAGAGAGAGCGAGAGAGAGAGAGAGAGATGCGGAGGCTGGTGCGCGCTCGTACAGAGGGCAGAGACCTGATGTAAGAACCGGGGAAACCAAACAAGGTACCGGGATCCATTTCTGCCACTCCAATTCTGCACGTGCTGATCCCGACCTGATGTGTGAGTACTGACTGTTCTATTCTCAGCCTTAATCTTTCGTTTCATTGTATGTTTTAAGAACACGCTTATCTCATAGACTGGGAAACCGTGGAACCATCTAAACTCAGCTGGGGTGCGCCCACAGTTTGACGTCACAACCTTTTATCCAACGCGATTCTTAACGCTGTTTGTTATGACCCTTAATTATAAGCCCGTGGAACGTGAGTTCAGTCCTTCGCGCGTCTCGTACCCGCTCGCGCAATTTTCCGCCAAAATGACGTCAGGAGACCATATAAGGCGAGGCTGGGACGTCGCGTCACGCGCGAAACCCTTCTGATCCGTGATTACTCTCATGAACCAGGTCTAAACGTGACAGGCGGGTTCATCTGCGCTACTGTAGGACGTGTGCTCTGGTTATGGGACCCACATGCTGTGCGTCCCGAGGTGAGGGTGAGGGTCCAGTGGTCTGAAATGTTTACCTTCTGCATGCACCTGTCTAATATGGTGGAATACGTTTCTCCCAGGGTCTCAGTCACTCAAATGCTCATCACCGTACTCCATTAGGACCTTGTAGGCAATCAGTTAGTCGTCTAATTAATTGTATACAGATCCAGAGCTGGTCCCCTAGGGGCAAATCCACTCTGGAACCAGTGCCAGTCCGTGACAGGGCGCCACAGTTAGAATACCCAAATTACCAGCTGGTCCTGATAGGTCCACCACCCAAATATCTGCTCACAGATGGTCCTGGTGGGGTTTATTTCCTTTGATGGACGGCTGTACGTCTCATAGGCTTAGAGCCGCATAGGTGGTGTGGTGAACGGTCTGAAGATTTCTAAATGTTGGGTAATACTGCTGGTAAGCTTTGAGTTCCCGGGTGACTCTTTAAGAGACCAGAAGAAACCCAAAGAGACTCAACAAGGGGTGCCATCGTCCTTCTGGGTGAGACCAGGTCCAGAACCCGAATCGTTGAATTTAACAGCATGACCAGATACGAGCAATACCGTTTCGCTTTTACCAAGCTTTGCAGCAAAGGCCGTGGATGCGGCACGTTCTCTCACCATCGTGCAGGTGCCTGGTTATCCGCAGTGAGCCATGATGCAACAAGAGCGTAATACCAGACTTTTATCTTTATTCAAGATGGGAGAGGAACAATATGTACCAACATCTCTGCACCATGCACTCATCACAGCTGGACCAGGTGCTCAGCATTGAAAAATCAACAAAAATAGTTCTGCTGAAGGATTTAGATCAGTTTCTACGTACATAAAGAGGTAACTTTGCATAAAAAGTAGAGGGGGGAGAAGCAGATGGTCCTACCATCGAACCACCGGAGATATCTGGGCATAAATGCGTAATATACTATATGGCCAAAGATATGTGGACACCCCTTGTAATGATTAAGCACTGCGGTTTAAGTTATATTAACACATTATATTAATCAGTATAGCAGAGTGGATCGTCCCGAGACTCTATGTTTCCAAATTTCTGCCTGAAACAAAGAACTCAGAAGCTTGACCTCAGGTCCGTCAGACGCCTTGGCCGACCTCACAGTCATGTTCCAAAATCTGTTGGAAAGCCATCTTAGAAGAAACTTCTGGAGAGCATACTCGCAGTAATATCCATGTTTTAGTGCGTACACATTATTTAGGGCGTCCACACACTTTTGCCTCTATATACAGTACAAGATGGAGATAAGAAAAGCCTTTAAAAGTATCAGGATTTAAATTCCAGCAATGATCCTCATGGGTCGCGGGGACACAGGGAATGAGGCCGAAATGTTTAGAAGTAAGAAATGTCGTTGTTTGCGTTGTCGCTGCTGTGTTTTCCTCCATTGCCCAAACAGCACAGGTATGATTTTCAGTAAACACACCACCCAACTTTCAGTTCACGAGGACCTGCTGTGAGCCATAGGACACCAGGACCCATTTTGTTTTGAGAGGCAGAAGGTCAGCGCTTCTTCTACCAGTTGTTTTGGCTGATAGACAGAATTGGGGCAACACAGAAGACGAATTGGTGACTGAACTCGAGAGTGTGAGCCAGTTTATATAAATATATTATTTAGATAGAATTTACAGGTCACACAGGAGTACTACTTACACTAGGACACTTACAAGCACCATATATTGGTCTTGGTACAAATAAGAAGCGGAAAGTCATCCACCCAAACAAAAGGCCCTAAATACATCAACCGTCTCTAGTCCTAACATGAGCCGCTGAAACTCCTGCCTCTGCACGTGGATCTGCAGGACTGATCTGTTTGTGAGTGCAAAGGAACGTTAGACATGCTCGTTAGAGTTCAGTACAGCAGTGCACATTCTAACATCATACATCGGGGGGCGCTGTGCACGTTAAAAAACAGGTTTTTATTCACTCTGATGATAGTTTAGTATTCTAAAGGCTGTTCAAGCAAACAGATGTTGATCGGATGGACGTTAAATGACGCTTAGCTGGATCGGTCAGTCTTTCCTTTCCCAATTTGGATTCGGTTCCCCTTAAAGACAAACCCGTAGCCAACCTCTGCTTCTTCTGATATGAACTCCGTGCCGTCTGTCCTCGCTCAGACATGGCCAGTCCAAACCCGAGGCAGCGTGGAGACTCAGATCTGGCTCTGTAAGGGCCCCGGTTCCATCCTAATTATGCTCTAACAGCACCTTATTGTACTTTACTCCCTCCTCAGCAAGACTCTGAGCTTCTGGCCGCTGCTCGGCCTGGACCTCGGCTCTAAACCTTGTATGTTTTTGCGAGCAGCAGGATGTCGGTGAATCCCCCGAGCAGTAACGACGCATGCCTGAGCATCGTGCACAGCCTCATGTGCCACAGACAAGGCGGCGAGAACGAGGGATTCGCCAAGAGGGCCATCGAGAGCCTCGTCAAGAAGCTGAAAGAGAAGAAGGACGAGCTGGACTCGCTCATCACGGCCATCACCACCAACGGCGTCCATCCCAGCAAGTGCGTCACCATCCAGAGGACGCTGGACGGACGGCTACAGGTGAGAAACGGCTCGGGATGCAGGCGGGTTTTGTTTGAGCTGGTTTGTCATTTGCTTGTTTTGATTGCGCTCCTTTGAGCTGCGGTTTGTTCTGGGAGCCTCAGCCTGCCTGAGATTTCGTCCGGTTGTTTGATCCTAGTTTGATCTGGCAGACTGGGAGCACTTTGGGCAGGCAAACGAAGATTCCCAGGATGAGTGCGATGGATGGATGATCCGTGATATCTCAGGACTTCCTAGGATCTGGTCCTTAATGCTAATTAGTTGATACTTTGCTGGTATATGTCTTACACCTTGCTTTTCTTTTCACGAGGTCTTCCTCTTAGGTTTACTGGGTGTTTTGGGTTTTTTTTCTCACGCAGTTTGTCCTAATCTTTACATTCTGCACTGTGGTAAGTCCACAGATGGTGAAATACATTTGTTACAGAGGTCTTTACAGTCACAGCCCTGGCTTTGAGTGCTTAATTGTTCAAAGAACTCGAACTCCGTCTCATAGGGAAACCCATAGAGAGGTGATTTTGTGTTTTATTTTGAGACTTTCAGCATCACTAAAAGGTGAAATTGGTTTGTTGACAGAAAGACTTTCTTCTGAAGCCAGCGGATTTCTGTGGTGCCTTCATTTTGATTCGAACGGATAATCAAGTGGCCATGAAGCGCCACAGTGTGCCTCAGTGCCAACAGGTTTCCAACTGTGAGAAAAATGGCGAAACAATGGACCAACGTTTTCAGAACCTTGGCTGGTAATCCGAGTGTTTTTGTTTTCCAACCGATACAGCGGATGGTCTCCCGTCCTGAAGGGCTTGAATTTCACCTTGAACATTTACCGCACACATTTCTAAACACTGAAGAAATACTTCAAAGCAAACGTCCACATACTTTTTCCCCTCACAGATATGTACCAGAACACCGGTTTCCTCACGTTTGCGCAGAGACATCGAGACCTAAGAGGTTCACAAACTTTCGAGCACTGCCGTTAGTGAGCTATCTGTTGCGTGTCCGCGTTGGCACCCGGACGCCTCTGTCGCTCGGCCTCATCGCATTCCTGCCTGAGTGACGATGGGTAATGCAGTGAGACCGTCTGTTTGAGGGAACGTGATACGTTTGAGGAACCCGCCGGCGCTTATTAACTCCGGTATCCCTTGCCAACAGTCTCCATGGCAACAAGGTATTTAAGAGCGGCAGGGTGGCGTGATTAAGAAGTCCGATGTCCGGTTTGATTGCGACGCCGGAGATAAGGCTGGAGAGCTAAAGTGGGAAGTTGGGGGTGGGGTGGGGGGCACGTTTTGACCGCCAGCTGTTTATTTGCACGTTGGCACGGATGCCATGCTGTCCGAGTGAAACAGAAGGGTGTGCCGTGTGTCCAGAATTCAATCCACCTGAACAGGGCCCTGAGCAAAGACGACGTGTCTCACCTTGGCCTGACCTTCTCCAGCGGGATGGAGAGATGGAGAAGAAGCTTAGGGACTGAAGATGGAAAAGGACTGAAAGAAACCTTATGAGTCCAGACAGCAGATCTGAGCTGTCTTGTACACACACACACACACACACACACACACACACACACACACACTCATAGACGTGGGATCTGCCAGCTTCGTCTTTCGTTACGTCATTACTTTTATTACTAGTTTAGATTTTTAACCCTGAGGAACACAGGCAGTGTGAGGGCCAGATGTTGCAATATAGTGGATCTGGCATCCAGGCGTGGTATTAAATCCCTCTCTCTCACTCTCTCTCACACACAAACATACACACACACAACATACCTGTACAGATTACTTGTAGAGCACAAATGTACTGTGTTTCCAGCCTGCTACCAGGTGCCCTCCAGTGCCAGGCATGGTGCCCGCCCATATATATATATAAATATTTGTTGTTCATTCATTCATTTAGGGTCTCAGGGTGACAGAACATGGCACACAGGCAGAACCAGCCCTGTACAGGGTGCCAGCCCATCGTAGGGCACATGGAGAACATGCAAATGGCACACAAGACAGGCAGGTGCCAGGTTGGAACTGGAGCTGTGAACCTACAGCGCTTGCCACCGTGCCACCCGTGTTTTAATAAGACAAAGGTTTTATATAGAACAGAAGCTGAGGATTGGGCTGAGGATAATTTGTCTGTGTGTGTGTGTGTGTGTGTGTGTGTGTGTGTGTGTGTGTGTGTAGGTGGCTGGACGTAAAGGTTTCCCCCACGTGATCTATGCCCGCTTGTGGCGCTGGCCGGACCTTCATAAAAACGAGCTGAAGCACGTCAAGTTCTGCCAGTACGCGTTCGACCTGAAGTATGACAACGTGTGTGTGAACCCCTACCATTACGAGAGGGTGGTGTCACCCGGCATCGGTGAGTCCTCGTACCTCGGTTCCCCCTGGGGGGGATCAGCGTTACTAACGGAGCCGTAAAAAAAAAGACACATTCTATAACAATAGAAGAGCATCTGGGCATTTTAGGGACATTTTAGAGAGTTACGATCCTCTGGTGGATCATCGGTGACAGTACTAAGTCATTCGTACACACGTTTCTATCCAAATTCCCCTTGAATAGAGCGCCGCTCTGCTGGTTGGACGTGGTAAGACGTTGTTTTCTAACCTCCTGCATTTCTTTCTTTCCCAAGTTGGCCTGAGTCTTCAGAACACAAGTGAGTCTGTTTTGAAGGTTTTTTTCGTATGCAATACCTGTTCAGTTAACTTCCCTTGAACCGTTTGTAGATTTGAATGGGAATAATCTTTAATAAGTTCTTTTTATTTTCCCTAGCTCCCTCTGGCAGGCTGATAAAGGAGGAGTACACACACGACTGCATTCAGATGGACGTCCCTCCCGGTTTGCCGCCTCAGCCGGACCACCAGGGGGCGATGAAGCTTCCTGCTCCGGAGCACTACCCTCATCCGCTGCCTCCTTTACAGATGCCCTCTGAACCAGCACGCTGCCCACCGCCGGCCACTTTGTACCCCAATATGCCCCTCTCTCCTACCGGTAAGCGCTCCACTTCGCAACTGGACCCTCTCCAATCTGGTCCTTGTGGCGTTTAAATGAGATGCCACCCTGATTTTACACTCTGATAGGCAGGAAGGAAGGCGGGCGGTTCAAGCAGATCGTGAGAGGCAGTTAATCTAAAGTGTTGGCACCTTCATTGCTCTGCGTCTCAGAGGTTTAGCTAGTGAGTCACCCTGTCTTACTCTCTCTCTTTTAATCTGGATGTGCTGTCACACAGAGACTTTCAGAAGCAAAGCTCGATTAAACTCTCCACCTCGAAGCCAAGCAGGACCACAGAAGGGCGCATGCCCTCTCTGATACACCTTTTTCTTTTTTCTTTTTTACCAAGGGTGCCAAGTCTGGACAGGGAAAATCAGTTCATGTGGTTTTCCTTCAGTGGCAATGCCTCAAACGATCACTAGTGGTCGCTGTTGCTATACCTCTAATGCTTCTGGTTAATCCAAAAGAGTTTCAGACAGAGTGGTGCCTTCCTGGCCAGGTTGGGCATACCAGACAGACTGCATTGGTGGGTGGGGAGGCTGGTCTGAGGCTGGCATACAGAAAACCAAGAAACCATGGTTTTTGTTCCGGGTGCCATCTTTTACATATCGGTCCTTTATAGATTGTTTGCAAGGCTTGTCTGTCACCATAAAACAAACAAATCCTGACTGAACTTTACCTAGGCATGCGGAGACATGTTTGCAGGGGGAACGGGCACTGCCAACCAAAGGTAAAAATATATAACGACTGATATGCCAGCCTCACAACCCCTGTCAGTAAGAGCACTTTGCAGCATATACCAAATCCAGATTATCTTCTAATATTTAATTCCATTCCCATATTGAGTTAGGGTGACAGTGGAAAGGAAAATTCCCAAAACCTTTGCAGGGCCTCCTCAACGGGTGAAGCTCCGTCTCATCTCTGCATCCTTCATAGGCTCCGGCTCGATGATGCCCATGCAGGCGGGGCATGGCGAGGGTCTCCTACAGATCGCATCCCCTCAGTCTCAGGTCATGACCCCGACTTCCCCGCCGGCCACCGCACCACAGGCCCCGCCCACACAGAACGGCTACAGCGGGTCCAAACACACCCAGGCACAGGGCTCATTCCACAGTGAGTAATGGGGCGAGGCCCACGTATGGTAGAACGTATGGTAACGTTGCGCCACATTTAACGGGGCTCTCTGAAATGTTTCAGCTACCTGGACGGGCAGCAGCACGGCATCTTACACCCCTGTAGGACCCCAGCAGAGTAGCCGTGGCCACCAGCCTCCACTGCACCACCCACACTATTGTAAGTAATGCTTTAAAGTTTGGGTTTCAGGTCTTTATCGTTACGAGTCTGAACACAAAGCAGATTTGATTTGCTTGTGTGTGTGTGTGTGTGTGCGCGCGCGCGTGTGTGTGCGTGTTTAATCAGGGTCTCAGCATCACAGCTCGTCATCGTTCCCTCCACCAGTCTCCAACCATCCAGGTATGTTAAAGACACAACTTTAACGATCATAGACTTTCCATCGTTTACACATCCCGCCTCTTGGGGGCGCCCCCGGTCTGATTGTTTACACCACAGTCACAGCCCCTCGTCCTATAGGAACTCTGAAAGTTGGACACACAGAAGAGGGAGGGAGACGGTACTGGAAAAAACAGACAGGCCTCACCTCGCCAGAGGCAGGATACGAACCAGACTCACTTGGTTTGTATCCCTTCTCTGGAAAGGTGTGCTTCATCTGTCTGGTGTTTTCTCCCGTAAGGGCAAGGCAGGCATCGATTGTGAAATATTCAGTTGTGATTTATTTTGCTTTAATAACATAAAAGCCTCATTTCTTTGCCCCATGGAGCAGCTCCTGTATTTTCCTTTTTAATATGTTTTACTTGCTTAGAATACGTTCAGGTTCAGGACGATGTTCGTTCAAAAATAAACGTTATATTATTAATAACTAACAGTCCATTTGATATGAGCTTAAACCTGGTAAGATAATGAAGCATTGTCTCAAAGCAGCTTTCCAATTATAAATTCTTCTAAATTAGAATTAGAAAGGGTGGCAATGGCAAGGAAAATCCCTTGGGAGGACCAAGACACAAAAAGGGAGTTGACCTTGGGCTTGGGCGGTAAGAATGAACCAAGAATGAAGCAAGTTATCAGATAAACAGGGAGGGTAAGAGAGTGTACGTTCTTCTGGTGGATCCTGGGTCTGTGTGAAAAGCTGTGCCAGAGCCTGATGGTTTTAACACGTGCTGTGTTTGGTCGGACAGGTCCAGAATTCTGGTGCTCCATCTCATACTTTGAGATGGACGTTCAAGTGGGTGAGATGTTCAAGGTTTTATCCAGCTGCCCCGTGGTGACTGTGGACGGATACGTCGATCCATCCGGAGGAGACCGCTTTTGTCTCGGCCAGCTCAGCAACGTTCATCGCACCGAGGCCAGCGAGAGAGCCAGGTTGGTGTCCGTCTGACTCATCTTCTGCTTTCACATGGGTCACGACTTCGACGTGATTAACATTAATACGGTATCTTGAAGACGGTAGGACTTTACAGGCAACGCCTACTTTACAGGTTAGGACAGGTGCGAAGGCCACACCCATTTCTCTGAACTGAACGCTTATTCCCTGCAGGTTGCACATAGGTAAAGGCGTGCAGCTGGAGTGTCGGGGTGAGGGCGACGTTTGGATGCGCTGCCTCAGCGATCACGCCGTCTTCGTCCAGAGCTACTACCTGGACAGGGAGGCGGGACGAGCCCCGGGGGACGCTGTCCACAAGATCTACCCGGGAGCGTACATCAAGGTTGCCGTCTTACTGTATGAAACAGAAATAATAATGCTAGATTGGTTAATCCTTTGGATCTTAAGAATAAAACTGCTGATCTCATGAAGCAGTATAGACCATCCAGACAAAACAGTTCCACCGCTCTACCGCCAGGTGGCGCCAGACGGTGCGTTAAGGACACAAGCACGATTCGCCTGGCTTTTATGACTTGTTATTTGTTTTAAGCGCTTTAAAAGAAGGCCAGTTAGGTCAGTTGGTGTCTCTAAATGTGTGTGTGTACTGTATGGGTGCTATGGGTACTGGTACCACGTCAAGGTAGTAATGCGCATTATGTGTGTGTTTAGGTGTTCGACCTACGGCAGTGCCACAGGCAGATGCAGCAGCAGGCGGCGACAGCTCAGGCAGCAGCAGCAGCTCAGGCAGCGGCTGTAGCGGGAAACATCCCAGGCCCGGGCAGCGTAGGGGGCATCGCACCCGCAATCAGTGAGTACACACGCGTGTGTTGCTGTTCTCGTTTCTCCTTTTTTCTGCATTTTTGCATCCACCAGCAGATGGCAGACCTTAAAATGTGCTCTGGCTCGCCGGAGTACTGACAGCTGTATGTGATTTCCATTTTAAATGGCGCCTGGAGTTTGAAAGTGTGGTGTAGGCTCTTTAAGCTTTGTTCTTTCGTTGCCCCTCGTATCAACCCGGTGCACTGCGGAGTATTTTGTGTTCTGTCCAAGTCCCGTTCTGCCCTGTGTCGCACAGGTCTGTCGGCGGCGGCGGGCATCGGCGTGGACGACCTGCGTCGGTTGTGCATCCTGCGCCTGAGCTTCGTGAAGGGCTGGGGCCCGGATTACCCCCGCCACAGCATCACTCACACCCCCTGCTGGGTGGAGGTGCACCTTCACCGCGCCCTGCAGCTTCTGGATGAGGTGTTACACACCATGCCTCTGGCAGATCCGGGACCTTCTAACTGAGAGCAGGGAGACACACACACACACACACACACACACACACACACACACACACACACACAAACATGGAGCGGGTATTACACTGCAGTTCTGTTACACTACTATTTGTGGCTAAGGCATACGTCTAAAATGTCGAAAATGCGGTAGAACGAGGGTTCATGTTTCCACCAGGCGTGTGCTGATGATCGGTAACGTGATATATCTCGATATCAAATGTCAGAGTATCAATTTAAAGATACCAGGCTGTTTAAGTTGCCACAGCTGGCACCCTGAGGTGGAGTCCTGAGATGCCCACTTTGTGTCTGTGTTTCCATGTTGTTATGAAATCCACATGTACAGATGACCTTCTGGCACCACCGTAGGCACTTACTGGCAGACACGACATGAGTTGGCACCCTGGATGGTCAATGCAGCTTCGTGGTTGACGCAGCTGTTGTGAGTTTGGATAGCCTATGTTACCACAAATCTTGGTGCCAACACCAACGCTCCTGGGACCTGTATGAGCAGGACTGAGTAGGAGCCTAGTCGTACACCGAACCAGTCATCTGGTCATAAGTGCCAAAAGTAAGCCAAGTCTGGCTGCAAGGGTACAAAATGTGGGGGTAATGTGGTGAGCAATTGTGACCCCGGACCCACTCTGAGTGGCACTGAGACTGGGAATGCAGACTGGGAGAGAGCCGGACTTCACAGTGCCAGTGAATTATGGACTGTGCCACTCTGGGTTGTTTCCTGGATCCGACTGGCATGGTTGCTGACAGCACAAAGTTCAGAATTGTGTCCCGGGTGCCTTTAAACGTTGAGTTGGCGGTTCCTGGGTTGTACTAACGTTGCCATGTCGAGGATCAGCACACGCGCGGTTTCCACAGGGTTCAGATCAGGGAAATAAAGCTTTACCGCTAGCGCTCTTTACCAGATTTGCACAACGTTTAATTATCGACAGTATGGACGACACTGCAGGGACAGGGAACGTACGGAACGAACGATGCAAGGTCAGATGGCAACGCACACTACTGCGTACTTAGAAAGGTAGTGTGAAGGTGAACAGGACTCTTCCTACACTCTAAAACACACACACATACACACACACACATATGCACACAACATGACTTCTGCAGGTTTGTTGAGTGTGTGTTGATGTTGGAGCCAAGCTGCCGGAAAGCAAGGACCGAAGCGCTCAGTGTGAATGTCTAATAAACCGACTGGGCGAGGAACTTTCCACAGCTTGGGTCCGAAACCAGAACGGACCTCGAAGCTCTCGCTGTCTTCATGCTCTCAGTGTGTGTGTGTGTGTGTGTGTGTGTGTAAAAGGACCGAGCACAGGCTTTGATGTTTTCATACCAAAAAAAAAAACAGGCCGAAAATTGCTTTAACCTGGTGTTTGGTGTTGGTATTTGTGGTGCCGCAGCTTGGTGTTTGTGAGTTTTTTGCCACGTGGTGTACACCAAAGCCTCAGAATACCTCATCATGGTCTAGCCGTGGGTTTACGTTCCGTTACGTAGGCCAAAAAAGCTCTTCTTTGCAGACGCTCGCCTGCCTCTCACCTCACGCTTTCACCAAATCGGTATCGTTTCGAGAACAAGGCTTCAGGTTTCATGAAATTCCGGTTAATGCAATAGACGGATGCAACACTCCTGGCTCGGGATCACGCTGGCTCAGGTCACATCAGAACTCCAAGCCTTTTTTAATACGGCGACACCACTTATGCATTCTGCTTTGGGCTTTGTGCTTTGGACATGTTTGCTCGTCGGCTTGTGTGCCTCAACTTTGCTTTTTTTTGGTAAAAGGAATAAAATATCCATATATTCTAGTATTTTCAAGCTTCAGACCCAGCGTCCATAACTCAAGGAACTTTGGAGACTCCAAGGAAGGAGGCGGGGACAAATTCAGACTGACTGAGAAGTGTCGGTTGACCCATCCTAGGTCATCCTGGAGTTCCTCAAGTTGCGGGTGCTGGGTTGCTACTGCACAGCCTTATGCAAAATGTCTGGCCAAATTACATTTTTATTCACCGAAAAGGGCGGCAAAGTGAGTAGCGTGTGTTCTCCCAAGGCATGCGTCAGATTCACTGGTGTCTCTAACCTGTCCAAGTGCCAGGGTGATTATGCCCTGCCATGGACTGAGACCTTGCTTGAGATCAGTTCCCTGATTGGTGCCGCCCTGAAACCTCAAAACACAACAGGATTAAGCAGGTATGAAATCGAATAAATGATTGGGACTGTAGTAGCCATGTGGTTAAGCTATTGGACTATGGCACTGAAGGTCCAGGTTCTGCTAAATGCTTAAAATGAATGCCATGTTTTAAGTTTTGTGTCGAGGTATGCACCTTATCCTGGACCTGAATAGTTTAATTTGGGTATGGAAACGAAATGAATGAGTGTGTCGTTTAAAAAGTTTTCAGCATTAGTTTCCATTCCCGCTAATTCAACGTGTAGGACCTACCTTCACCACTAGGGGTGCTAATTAAGAAATGCTGCTGTAAAGGAATGGATGGGGGCAAAACCGAAATCTCATGCTTTCTCGTGGACATTACGTTAGGCCAAACCATGTTCAAATCCAAGTTCAGATCACTTTTCGAATTTTTTGGGTTCCCCTCAAGCTTGAAGTTCCATCCACTTGACCTTGTACATAACATTTAATACACGCCGCGCTGGTGATTTTAAGGCTCTGTTATGAAATAGAACTAGATTAGTTTAGTTTCGCTGCTGCACAGCTTCTTGTTTATTGCTGTAACTCAAAAAAAAAAATCGGGTCAAACCCGCAATATTGACGATATTAGACCACAAGAGGATCTTAGTTTTGCCTAAAAAATGATGTGGAAAGAAGGTCTATTGTAGTGTTACCTCACCTGTTAGTCTGCAATATATCGATGTTCTGTTGTACCTAAGAGTAGAGCATTTTTAGTCCTTTGTTGAGAAAATGCCAACCTACCCACCCCCCCACCCCGCTTCACAGACCACGCGTTATGAGGTAATAAAATACACGATGACGTGATCCGCTCGTGTACGTCAACAAGGCGACAATCACTGAACCACAGAATCTGAGCATTCCACGTGTTTCTTACCAGTATTGATGACGTGAGAAATTGATTGATATTGCTATCTCACTTACTGTTGTAATTAGATTTATTTTCTTGTTAAAGGACGTTCTGTATGTTTCACTGTACACCAAAGTTAAGTAAAATCATTTTGATACAGAAAAAATCGGATTCTCCTTATTTTTAAACACAAAAGTCTCTCCAAAACGTCATTTCCTTCTGTCTCATCTTACTCTCACCTAATTAACCTTTAGTTTGACGGCTGTGAGAAACCATGCCTTGGGCTATCAACCAGTCAGTTTGTCCAATTGTGGGTAAATCAGTTATTTACTTTATCCGGTTGCCCATCCATCTATCAATACACACCAATCAGTCACATATCTATCTGTCAGACAATAAATTAATACATTACTCAATTAAACTATTTATATACATATATATTTTGTTTAATCAATCCTACAAACGATCTGCAGTTAATAAGGCAATCGATGGATCAGTCAATAGTCAATTGATCTAAAAAGAAATGTAACTAAGAACTGATCCGGTCAATCAAAGAATGTATCGTCTATGATAGATAAATGATCAATCAAGTCATATTATATAATTATATCGATTGTGATCGATCTATCAGTCTATCTATCAACTACCAGTTAATCTAATTTATCAATAAAGCTATTTACT
>JAYJMA010000016.1:206846-222321 GCA_036873895.1 Parotocinclus cabessadecuia | reverse complement strand
GTGTGTGTGTGTGTGTGTGTGTGTGTGTGTGTGTGTGTGTGTGTGTGTGTGTGTGTGTGTGTGTGTGTTTTATACAGCTGTTCATGAGGGTGTGTGCGCTTAGGACAAGTCCCTGCATGCTGTTTCACATCAGCCTAAAGCGTTTGTACGCTTGTGTGTGGTTGTCTTATTCTATTACACACACACACACTTTTTTTGTACTGTTTTGTACTATTCTTGGCCATGTGAAAAAGTTCAGGTAACTCAGATGGAACTGAGATGTTAAAAAAAAACAAAAAAAACTTTTCTGTAAATTGTACCTCGTGGGTGTTCTGTCTGATAAAACAAACATCAGATTGAAACTTTAAAACCATAAAGAGTTCATATATATTTACTTTCGATAATGTTTGTGGGAGTTTTTGTTTTTATTAGCAGGGATTTAAGTTTGTATTCGCTTCATATTTTAGGAAGCAGAGGATAAAAAGTCTCTTTAATAAAAGTCTGAAAGCTGCAGATATAACATGGTTCCTGTTTATCAAACTAAAACTCAACTCATTTAGAGATTATTATTATTATTAATAAATCTTAGATATAAATAAATAAAACAGACTCGTCTGTAAAATAAAAAAAAGTGGCTTCTTCAGTTCTGTAACGGGATCTTAAGATAAGACCTCATTTGATTATTTGATCTACAGGATTTTATTAAATTTTTTATTATTTTCAGGGCTTGAGTTTGATATTTTGGAGTCATTTACACATTTATTATAAATATGTAAACCAGGCAATTTAGAAAGAAATGATTTGTCAGTAAAGGGAAGTGTTTCCATGATTTGGTCAAGAGAAAAAAAAAACCAAACAGACTTAAGACGGAGATCCTGATTCACTTTACAGCAAACGATCAAAAATAAATAAATTAATTAAAAGAAAGAGATAAAATATATGCAATTAATGTGTAAGAGGAAAGAAAACTAATGAATGAAAGGCAGAACAATGAATGCTAAAGAGAGAAAATAAAATAATAAATTCTAAAGATAAATGAATGAGTGAAAGAAATAAAAAGGAAGAAATGAATGATAAAGAGAGCAATAAAAAGAAAAAAAAGAAATGGTAAAGAAAGAAATAAAAAGAAAAAAAGAATGCTAAAGAAAGAAATAAAAAGAAAGAAATTCTAAAGAAATTAATAAAAAGAAAAAAATAAATTCTAAAGAAAGAATTGTTTTTTTTAATTATCCTAAAGAAATAAGATGTAGGACCCAATGATCGAAAAAGAAAAAATCTAAGAAAATTAAAGCAATTAATACTCAAGAGAAAATGAAAAACAAGAATACATGAATGAAAGGCAAAAGTGCTAATGGGGGAAAAAGAAAAAGAACTGAATGGCTCCTGACTGTGTGTTTCTGTATCTAATGGTTTTGTTTTTGTTTACAGGGAACTTGGAGTGCTCACAGCACAGCGATAATGTTTACGTATCGGGGATTTCAAATGGTGAGAGACCGTACCATACCAGAGCACAGTGTTAACAGTGATGGAGAAGATGCTCTTAATGCTCTGTGTGTGTGTGTGTGTGTGTGTGTGTGTGTGTGTGTGTGTGTGTGTGTGTGTGTGTGTGTGTGTGTGTGTGTGTAGCTTGTGGAGACGTGGTGGAGCAGATCAGAGCCTCGAGCGGGGTGATCACCAGTCCCGGGTGGCCGTTTGATTATCCGTCTCGCATCAACTGCAGCTGGAACATCAGAGCAAACCCTGGCGAGATTATCACCATCAGGTACATCCACCACAATCCACCACCACCCCCCCAAAAAAAAAAACCCACCCCCCAGCACACACACACGAACGCTGGAGAATAGGTACCAGGAACATCATCACTAATATGGCCCTAATCTTTCTTCCCCATGTAGTTTCCAGGATTTCGAGATCCAGAGCTCGCACCTCTGTGGTCTGGACTGGATCTCCATCGGCACCTACAAGAACCTGGACGGTTACCGGGCATGCGGCTCCTCCATCCCGGCTCCGTACATCTCCTCCCAGGACCACGTGTGGATTAAATTCCACTCGGACGATTCTCTGAGCGTAAAGGGCTTCAGGCTGGCTTACGTCACAGGTACTGCCGAAAATAAAACGGGTACGTCTATTTATAGCCGAGTCCTAATCCTCTAAGCTTTAAACCGGAATACACCAGATATACCCACCCCAAATATTTACGTCTCCCACGCCTTTCTGAGATTAATAAATCCTGCATCGTTCAGGAGCTTTAAACCCCACTGTGTGCTGTGATCTGTTATTTGATTTATAATAGATTTAAGGTTAAATAGGAAGAATGTCTCATGTTAATACACTGAGGTGATGTTTAGATTCAAATCCTAACTGAAAAAATTCAAATCTCATCCGACAAAATTCAAACTAGATGAAATCTGTGATGTCATCACCACAGAGCAATTAATGTGAGAGAGACACTGTGTGTGGCCTGTTCTTACATAAACACATACACGCGCGCACACACGCACTGCAGTCAGTTTCATTTTTTAAATCGTTTATGGATAGATTCAAGTTTATATAATTAGAAAATCTCCCATAGGAATACGCTAAGGTGATGTTTAGATTCAAATCCTAACTGTCAAAATTCAATTCTCAACCAACAAAATTCAAACTAACTGAAATCCGTGATGTCATCACCACAGAGCAAGTAGTGTCCCGTTCTCCCATCTTCAGCTACATAAACAAAAGTATTAGGACACATTCTGAGCGCCGTCATGGTTTCCTGAGGAGCCGTCGTTTTTAGCTCATATCTTCCTGATTGCGTTTAGGGAAGTCGCAGGAGGCGAGCTGTGAGGCGGATCAGTTCCATTGCCGGAGCGGGAAGTGCATCCCACAGATGTGGAAGTGCAACACCATGGACGAGTGCGGCGATAATTCAGACGAAGAGCTTTGCCTTCATCCCAACCCTCCCTCCTCCTCCTCCTCCTCCTCGTCATCCTCCGCCTCCTCGTTCTTCTCCTTCCAGCCGTGCTCGTACGACCAGTTCCCCTGCGTCTCTCGCTACACCCGGGTCTTGACCTGCCTCCCGTCCTCGCTGCGCTGCGACGGCGCCATCGACTGCCAGGACCTAAGCGACGAGATCGACTGCGACGTCCCCGCCTGCTCTGAGCTGCGCCTGAGGAACTTCTACGGGACGTTTAGCTCGCCCAACTACCCTGACTTTTACCCCCCGGGGAGTGACTGCACCTGGCTGATCGACACGGGCGACAGGCGCCGGGTGGTCCTGCGCTTCCTGGACTTCAAGCTGGACGGGACCGGTTACTACGGCGACTTCGTTAAAGTGTACGATGGCCTGGAGGCGGAGCCACGGCGCCTCCTGCGGGTCCTGACCGCCATGGACCCACGGACCTCCCTGGTGGCCGTGACTTCGTCCTCCGGGCAGCTACGCGTCCACTTTTACACCGACAAGATCAACACGGCGCGCGGCTTCAACGCCACCTACCAGGTGGAGGGCTTCTGTTTGCCCTGGGAGATGCCCTGCGGCGGGAACTGGGGCTGCTACACGGAGCAGCAGCGCTGCGACGGGTACTGGCACTGCGCCAATGGGCGGGACGAGCTCAACTGCAGCGGCTGCGGTGAGGACGAGTTCCCGTGCTCGCGCAACGGCGCCTGCTACCCACGCTCGGACCGCTGCAACTACCAGAACCGCTGCCCCAACGGCTCGGACGAGAAGAACTGTGCCTTCTGCCAGCCCGGAAACTTCCACTGCAGGAACGGGCGCTGCGTTTTCGAGAGCTGGGTCTGCGACGCCCAGGACGACTGTGGTGATGCCAGCGACGAGGACGCCTGCCCCGTGGCCGTGCCCACCCGGGTCATTGCCGCCGCGGTCATCGGGAGCCTGGTGTGCGGCCTGCTCCTGGTCATCGCTCTCGGCTGCACATGCAAGCTCTATTCGCTCCGGAGCTTCGAGCGCAGGTCAGGCTCAAGTTCGGTTTTTGTTTGATCTTATTACATTTTTTTTTGGCAGGGGCTGGACTCATTTCTTTTCTGTCCTCTTTCAGGTCGTTTGAGACGCAGCTCTCCAGAGTGGAGGCGGAGCTACTGAGACGAGAGGCTCCCCCCTCCTACGGGCAGTTGATCGCACAGGGTTTAATCCCCCCTGTGGAGGATTTTCCAGTCTGTTCTGGCAACCAGGTGAGACTTCCTACACAGTTGGATCCTCCCTTAGGTTCCCGTACCCCAGCCCCAAATCGGCCCCTACCCTCTACAGGCTGTAACTACAGCTCTCCTTAATGGCCTACAGGGGGTGCCTGAGTTTAAACACGTTTGGGTTGCTGGGACACAGCCAGTTTGTCCTGTAACAGGGACGTATCCGAGATCACTAAATCCCCCCAGGATCAGGGAGTTTAGGGTTGTGGAGTGATTAGTTCTAAAATCCTAAATCCAGTGAATCTGTGCTGTAACAGGATCTGAATTAACCCCAGAAGAAACAAAACAAAAGCTGTAAATGGAGCAGGAAGAAACGTTGTGGATTCGTGTCCCAGTACTTTCGATCTGTGTGTAAGGCGGCAAATTTGTCGGTTACAGATTGAATTTTGGCAGTTAGGATTTGAATCTAAACATTGCCTCAGTGTATTAGTATTTTAAATCCATCTTTTAAAAATGTATTACATCTTTTTATAATTAACGAACTCTCCCTTTTTTTTTTTGTTGTGCCCCGCCCCCACCAAGGCTTCGGTGTTGGAGAACCTGCGTCTGGCTGTCCGCTCTCAGCTCGGCTTCACCTCCATACGCCTCCCGTCGTCCGGCCGCCACGGCAACGTGTGGCGCCGTCTCTTCAACTTCACTCGCTCACGCCGCTCCGCCTCCCTGGCGCTCGTCTCCTCCGGCTCTGGTGCGGAGTCAAGCCCCATTGGTTCCGCCCATGCCCCGGACAGGCCGGACTTCGACGACTCGGAAGGTGAGCAGCAGGGGGCGGTGGGTGGAGCTTCGGCATCCCTCCTGCCTCGCAAGACCCCACCCACCGCCGTGGCGTCCGTGTCTGTTAACTCCGCCCCTCAGGCTGTCCCCGAGAGCGACGACCCCGTGGTGGCCCCGCCTCAGACCGTGCGGAGCTCGTTGGTGAGCCGGGGGCTCCGCTGGGTCTGGACATCCTTGGGGTCTCGGTTCGGGCAGCAAAGCCGCGGTCCCTCGAGGCAGCTGGAGAACGGTGTGCCGAGCGCGGACGAAGACGACGAGGACGTCGAGCTACTCGTGCCCCTAACAGAAGCCCCGGAGGTGCCCCCTGCCATGCTCCGGGGGATGGTTCGGGACGGCCCCTGCGAGCACTGTGGGATGGTCCACACGGCCCAGATCCCCGATGCCTGCTTAGAGACCCGGACGGAGACCAGCGACGATGACTTGCTGCTCCTGTGCTAATCCTCCGACCCGCCTCCCGTTCCCACCCCCAAGCCTCTCGCTTCTTTGCTCCAAATAAAGGGGACACTCCAAAAGTCTGTGGACGCTCTTTAAACCCCTCCCTCTGAGCTTCAGAGCAAATCCCGGTGACGAACCCGGACCTGCCGTTAACCTTCGACGCTCCGGACTGGACTGATTAGAGAAAGGAATGGGAGGGGTTTATTTTCTCTGTTATTCCCTGGTTTGTATTCGGTCCTTCATTTCCTCGTTAGGTCAGCAAACTCTGCGGTACGGTACGTTACGGTACCATAGGGTACGATCTGCTTCTTCCTTTATTTATAACGGCGTGAGATTTATTTGTAAGGACTCTTGTTATTGCTGCTTGACGTTTTTTCGGTATCGATGCCTCCGGCATGAGTGTGTGTATTTATTACCATTTTTCATTTCGCTAGTGGTTATGTGAGACGCATGTTTGTTTGTTTTTTTTTCTTTCGCGATTTTGTGAGTGTGTGAGTGTGTGAGAGTAAGAAAGTAAATGGATATAAAGATGCATAACTGGTTACTGCAATTAAGAATAAAAGTATTCATGCCATTAGCGCTTCAGTTTGAATTTGATTATTTATTGCAAATCGTTATAAAGGATACAGAAATAAGCTCATAGGTTACGCGTTATTTTACATGGATTCAGGTGGCTGACTGTGTAACAGAAACTTGTAAGGATGATTGATGGAAAACTCACTGTAAGAAATATGAATGTGTGGGCTAAGCCTAAACCTCTAAACTCTGATAGAAACCTAACCCTAACAGTAGCTCTAGCCCCTGAATGTAACCCTGTATCCCAGAAATGTTACCCTCTAACACCAACCCTGTAACCTCTAGATGCTACCCTGTAACCCCTAAGTGTAACTCTGTATTTCTTAAACGTTACCTTGTATCCCCGAAATGTTACCTTCTAACCCCTGTTACCCTGTATCAGCTAAATATTACCCTGTAACCCTGAGACCAGACCAGCAGGCATTTGGAACTGTTAGTAAAGTAATAAAGAATGAATTAAAGAATCGTAATTAATAAATCGCAGCAGGAAATGAAAGAATAATTAAAATGGTCAGCTCTGATCTCTAACCTTCTTATTCCGTTTGAAACATTTTCATTGTCTTTTTATGTTTGTTTTGCTTTTTTTGTGATTTATCTCGATGCCATATTCGGAGCTCTGCAGGAACTCGACCGGCAGAAATCCACAATCGGGAACCAGAACCTCACCTGGAACACAAACACACGTTTTCCTGAGGATGTTTACTTAAACGTTTTTATTTAAACGTTACTTTTTTTTTAATGTCTTACGTCTTTGATGAGGAACCGAAAGCGAGTCCTCTCCAGATTTTCGGCGTTCTGCTTGGCCCTCTTTTGTAGGATTTTGGCGTGCAGATGCTTCGCCCGTTCTTCTGCTGCCTGGTCGTAGAAACGCTACGACACCAGGAGCTTGAACTCCATCAGTTTGGTGGACAGAAGGCCGAGGATTATCAGGGTGCAGATGATGGACAGCAGAGGAAGCAGAGACTCGGTCAGGACCAGATGTGTCTCAGGGAGACGGCTGTCCTCAAACAGACACACAAAGAAGGAAAAATCTCTGTTTCTTCATCGTCCAGTGGGATCAAAGAAAGAATCAAAGTGCTCCCCTGTAGAGAAGAAGAACAAGGTCATTAGAAACCTCTACCAATTTACTCCCACCGCTCAAAACCTTAAACTAAACAAAACGAACCAAAAAAAAAAAAAAAACCTAACCTATAAAAAACAAAAAATATATAACAAAAAACCCTAACCTATACAAAAAAAAAGAAACAAAAAACTAAATAAAACCTTTCAAACTAACTAAACAAAACCTTTTTATTTTACTCTTTTCTTGCTTTATTTTTTTTTATTTTCTTTCTTTTCAAATTTTAATTAAAAAAAGAAAAAATTATCTGTAAACTTTGGCCTTCCTTTTTCTTGTGTGTGTGTGTGTGTGTGTGTGTGTGTGTGTGTGTGAGAGAGAACTCACTTGGACTTGGACTTCTAGTGGGATGTAGAAGTCTTGGAGTGAGACTAAGGTTTTTTGGAGGATCCCAGTGATCCAGTAGAGGAGCAGGTCGAGTAACATGAAGTAAATCCAGCTGCTGATGTGAATGATGATGGGGATGAAGAACACGACCATGGGGATTAGCTCGACCCTCTTGGGCCCTGCGCACGAGATGGTGATGAAGCGTTGGGCCTCCTGCTGGTTTAAGGGGAGGACTCCGGGCCTGCCCTCTGCTCGTACCCTCTGGTCGTACCTGGTGAACGTTGGGGTGATGAATCTGTTTTTGTACTTCTTGTTGAGTAAGAAGTTATTGAGGAAGAGCCCAGTGGAGACGAGGAGCAGCAGGAGGCCCAGCACTGGGAGGGACCTCGTGGACACGACCAGCTCGTACTTGACCTGGAACTCCTCAGTTTTGTTCCTCACCAGTTCCTCGGCCTGCCTGAGCTTTTTATTCAGATCTTCCACGTTCTCTAATTGAGGCACCATGTTTATATCCACGTGAAATTTCACCAGTCCGAAATCCGAGATAGTTCGGCGCTGGTCTCGGTACCATCTGATCATATCGTATGTAATTATCGATCGGACTTCTTTGGAGGAACTCCGCCTTCTTCCACAGGTTACACTGGACGCTCTCAGAGATCTTCTGAACGTTCTGGAAGGTGTTGTTGACGCTCCAGCACCCCACCAGGCCGGCGCCAGTCATCAGCAGGATGTTCCGACCCTGATTCATCCCGCATGAGATCAGCAGCAGGAAGGTAAAACAGCGCACATTTGTAGAGCAGGACCAGCGTGGAACAGGATTTACAAAAACTCTGCTTAAAACCACTCATGATTTCAGAACAGAGAGAGGAAAACAAAAACAAAGAAAAAAAGAAAAAAAGACATGAAGATAAAAAAAGAGCCACAAATGAAAATTATTTTTTATTTCTTACATCATTTCTTTTTCTTTTTGTATTCTGTTTGGCTTTTTTTATTTTCAGTTTCTTTTTTTTCTTCTTCTTTTAATATAAGAAAATAAAAATGTTAAGTTGTTTCTTTCGTTTTTTTTTTTCTTTTCTTTTTTTTTTTGTTCCTTGTTTTTTTTCTTTATCTTTTTCATTTCTTAAATTATTTTTTATATTTTAATTTCCTATCTTTTTTTCTTTCCTTTTTATGTTCCTTCTATTGTTTCATTTCTTGAATTCTTTATACTTTCTTTCTTATATACTTTCTTATTTTTTTTCTTTCTTTCTATTTTCATTATCTATATTTTTCTTTCTTTCTTTTTTATGTTCCTTCTTTTTTCTTTTTATTTATTAAGATATTTTCTTTGTATTTTCATTTAATTTTTTTTCTTTTGTTTTTGTTCCTTTTATTCTTTTTTATTTTCATTTCTTAAATACTTTCATAATATTTTAATTTCCCATCTTTTTTTCTTTCTTTCTTTATGTTCCTTCATTTTTAATTTTCCTTTCTTATGTTGCCTTTTATTCTTTCTTTAGTTTTTTACTTTCTTTCTTTTTCTTAGTAACACTCCGCCTTATAAATCAGAACTATTTTATTTGTTGAATGGAAATAATTAAAAATTAAAAGCTCAATAGATCAATCGATTAGTTTTTCTTGTCTGGAGATTCTGTTGCTCTTGATCAGGGGTTAATTAATCCAGGCTCATTTGAACTCATAGGGATTTAGGAGGGTTGGAGTTAGAGTTAAGGTCTCCCTTCTTTCCGTAATTTTTTCTTTTTTCATGCCATCAAAATCAAAAAGCCAGAAGAATTATTTTCTAAGCTAAAGACCACACTGTAGTGAAGAAATAAATAAGGAACTGGAACATGTAAACCATGTGGGGTGAAGATCATAGCAGTTTGAGGAAGTTGAGATTTTTGGCGGTTTTTTTTTGCACCCAGAGCAGGGTGTTGTCCAAAAATCATCCCCTGGTCTGCTTTCACAGCTAAAAAAAACCTCTGGTGTTAAAACATGAGCTCATATCATCTACTTTATTAAAAACAAAGACGTAATTCTTATTTTCTGTTTCATCTTTAGCTTCTTTTCTTTCTTTTTTCCTTTTTAAGCTATTTTTTTGTTTTTATTTATTTTGCTGTATTCTCTTTGTCTTTTCTTTTTTCTATTTTATTTGTTTCTTATGTTTTTTTTTTTGTTTCTTAAGTTCTTTTTTCTTTCTCTTGTCTTAGTTTTTCTTTTTTTACTCTCTTTGGCTTTCCTTTCTTTTTTTCTTTCATTGTTCTTTCCACTTTCATTTTTCTAAAGAAATACTTATAATTTGCATTATAAAAATTCATATTAACGGATTAAATATGTAATATAAATAAATTTATAAAAAAAGAAACGCATGAAAAACATTGATTTATTTTTTTTGGTAAATGTTTGATATCGTTTATATAATTATTATTTATTTATACAATAATTTATAACATGAACCTACAATACAAATAAATGCAAAAAGTCTTATAAATAACATTTATTATGATTAAAAATATAATTAAAATGTCATTTAAAAAAATATTAAAATTTGCATTTATTTTATAATATTTATATAATATTATTTATAATATAAACAAATTTATAATTGACTTAAATGTAAAACATTTTAAAAATTACGTTAATTAGTTGTGATATTTACTATAATCTTACTCTAATTATTAATGTGGAATAATTAATTAAAATAATTAATGTGAACGCGTTAATTCTTTCCCCGTTTGAACGATGGTACTGAAGTGTCTGTGCCCTGTTATGGGGGCACACCCCTGCCACCCTGCCCAGGAGAACTGCTGTCACACAGGCATAACCCTGTGGTTCTCTGGTGATCATCCACCACCCTTTCCTGTGTCTGTGGCAGAATGGAACCCTGTTCTGGGCACATGCTCTGCCCACTGAGGATTCCAGGATAGGTTCCAGATCCCCAGTGATCAAACCGAAAGATGAAAGAGTTTCTATTAAGCTAGCTCTTAATTAAGCTTTAATTGTAATGAGAATAATGGAAATGTTCTGTACGTACCCTTGTGGTGGAGACATCAGTCGATGCCCTGCAGCAGGCGCCCACACGACTTCAGTATAACTCTTATCTCACATCTACTGCTTCCTGTTAAAGAGTCCTACCCTAAATCTATTACTGTAACCCACAGAGGCTCATCAGAGGGACAGAGGGCTTCAGATAAAAAACAAAAACACCAACAAGAACTTTATTAGTCATACAGCTGTTCTCACCTCAGGACTCCTGTTCCAGCTGTTTTGCATTACTATAAGCTCAGTTTTACCCCAAAACTTTGGTAACCAACCCCCAAGAGTGAGGAAAAGAAGCTCCAAAAAAAACAGCAGCTCATCTGTAAAGCTAAAACAGACCCAACTATTGCAAACCTTTTGTTCCACAGGGCCGGGGATGATCCTCAGACCATGCTGCCCTCCCTCAAACACGATCACAACCCGAACACCACAACGTGTTTAAAACATATAATTGATGTATAATTAATGTTGCATAAATGAAAAATCGTTAATGAAGTTAAAAAATGAAAATAATTAACAAAATTAAGACAAATTTAACGATTTATTTCATTTAAAAAATTTATATATTTCATTATTTCAAATATAAATTGGTTACATTTTAATTGTGAATAAATAAAAACAATACATAACACCAGTTTAGTTAAATATTGATCAAAATAATTATTTTAATATATATTATTAATATTAATTTATTTTAAATATATTATTTATAAATAATACTTAGATAAAATTATTTATATAATAATTTATAGTTAATATTATTTATAATGCAATATACATTCATAACACACAAAATTATTTTAACATTATTTAAATTAATGACATACTGATATGATTTATAATATAAATAATATACAGTTATAATATAAATAAATGAAAAATAAAATGATAAATGTTATTTTTATGTATATATGACATTATTTCTAATATAAATTAGATACATTTTAATTATGAAAAATAAAAAATACATACATACGGTTTATTTAATAATAAAATAGATTTATTGAAAATAATTATTTTAATATATATTATTAATATTAACATTATTTTAATGTTATTTTAAATTCATTATTTATAAATTATATTTATATAAAAATGATTTCTATAATATAATATAGTTTATATTATTTATAAGGCCATATACATTTATACCAAACACAAAAGTATTTTATCATTATATAAATTAATGACATAATTGATATGATTTATATGATAAATAATTATAATATAAAGTGAACAATTAAATCATTCATATTTCTTGTTTAATTTGTAATGATTAAAAAATATTATTTATTTAAAAAAAATTCCATTTTTATAATTCCTTATAGTGTTTAGGGATTTTCCTTGCCACTGTCACTCCACGCTGGTCAGTTTGGGTTTTTGAAAAATTGAATATTCGTAATGGCGCTTTTTTCAAAGAGTGCTTTGTTATAAAAAGCTATTTTTAAATATAAATTATATCAAATAAAGTCGATCTGTAATCATTTGTAAAACTTTTGTTCCTTTTTGGCTTCCATAATCGTAGAAAAATGCATATTTTTTTTACCTAATGGAAAATTAAAACAGGATCACTGGGGAACCCCAGACTGGGCACCAGTCCATCACGCTCACTCACATAGGGATTGTTTAGAGACACCAACTGACCTAAGAAGGTATTTTCCCAGCAGTAAGAAAGAGATCGGTTAATAAAGACTTCTCTTTTATTTTCTTAAAACAACAAAACAATTAAAAACTCAGTGGCATCTCCATCTCTGGGAATCGGATCAGGTCTTTGGACTTTTTTTTTTTTTTTTTTTTTTTACAATCGTTTTAATTTTTCCTTCCAATCGTAACAGTAATAAAATAAAACAGAATCGCATCCCTACGAGCCGTGTCAGCGCTGTTTGATATAAAACGTCTCTGTGTCCCGAGCCAGGCGTCTTTAGACAACAAAATCCCTTCTAATCTCGATACGACTCGATTTGCTCATTGAGAAAAATCAATCAATCAATTAATCAATCAATTAATTAATTAATCAAAACAGAAACACAGAGAGGAACAGCAGCGAGTCCGAGGCTGAGCTTTTACATCCACATGCACTGACGATGATTCTCACACAGCAGAAAACATGCTCAGACAGGGGCGCCTGCCTCCCCCATTTTTCCCACATGCCTGCTTTTTGGAGAAACGGTGAAATGGCGCCCCCGGTGGACACACACGAACATGGACATGGAAGAGTCTGGAATCAGAGACACCCAACAAAGGTGCGAATAAGAAGAGCGGCGTTCACGCGCCGTATTTTCCCGACTACCTGCCTGTAGGACCAAAAGTATGTGGACGGCGCCCTAAAAAAAGGTTTCCCGAGCAACAACAGCACGGCAGCAAAGCCGCACAAACACATCAAAGATTGGGTCTCAAAGTGACAAAACAAGCCTGAACCAGAGAGGTCATACGGTGTAAAGCACCACCCCTGGACGGATGGACCGGCTTTTGGCTGCGAATCTGAAATAAATAAAAAAATTTAATAACAGAACAAAAAAGTGCATAGTCAGGGAAACACGGTGCGTTTTTAGTTTTTTTTTTAAAACATCTGTAAGAATACAGAAATAGGACGATCACGTTTTCTGTCCAAACGCATGCAGTGGATTTTATGAAAAATAAACTTGACTGTGGTCCTGATTTGAATTTTTTTTTTTTTGGTGGGAGGGGGGGGTTAGCAATCATAACTTTTTCAGTACCATGCAACGACTTCCGTAGGTTAAACTCCCGGAGCCGGTTCTCTTTTTTTATTTGCGTTCGGTTTTTTCCTTAATCTGAGGAATCTTCTTTTCTTTCTCTCTCCTTTTGGTCCACATGTCTCTTTTTAAAATAAAAACAAAACTTCCTGACGCAGCTCCGCCCAAACCCAGAGTGTGTCTTCTTGCCGTTGTTTTTTCTTCTCCTTCCCGTTTCTTTGGCAGATCTCCGGTTTGGCGGTGTTCCCTCGGCCGTCTGTCACCGCCCCCTCATGGACCCATATGCTCGGCTCCCTCGCCCCCCTGGAATTTGGGTTTGGCAGCGGCGGGAGGCGTCGGAGCCCGGCCCTGCAGTGGGGCGCGGCAAGTGGCATGCAGCGAGGTCTCGCGCCGTTACGAGCGGGCATTGGATTTTGAGCTCGGGCCCTCAGACGTTTTGCCGCTCAGAGGAGCCAGGGTGGGATCCACCAGCGAGGTGGGAGGGAACAGTTTGTACCAACCAATCACCATGTTGGTCAGCTCCAGATCGTCCAGCAGGATCTGGGCCGCACCCATGAACGACTTGTGGTCCATTCGCCCATAATCGCCCCACACGATGATCTGAAACAGAGCAGGGCAAGGTCATAAGTATTCAGACACTTTGCTTTGATGTTTCAGATCTGGCTTTGGGTTCCTCTCGTTTCACTCGGTCATCTTCGAGACATTTCTACAACTCGACCAAAATCAAAACATGCCTGTAGTATTAGCTCTACTGGGTTAACTGAGTATTATTACTACTTACTTCAGAAATATTTACAGTATTATAAGTTTTTATGACGTATTGTGCAGATTTGTATAATTAGTATTATTACAAGTAGTAGAATTTAAAGTATTAGTAGTATTTATTGTGTACTTTTGGCGGTATTAGTATTAGTCGTAAATAATTATATTACTATTGGTGTTTGTTATGTACTTTCCAAGCTCGATCAGTGTTAGCTGTAGTACTTCAGTATACGTTACATGGTTTCCAAGTAAAGTATTTATTACATACTTTATGGGTATAATTAGTAGTAGTAGTAGTAGTAGTAGTATTAGTGTAATGTCAGCGGCCACTAGGGGCCGCCACCAAGTCCATGCATCTTTCACGCGACAGGCACCAAGAAGATGAAGTTTCCTGCCACACCCGCAGGTAATTCAGTCAGATTCAATACACCTGCGTCTTGTTTGGGAGGAGAGCTCCCATTGGCTCGCCTTCCTATTTTAAGTCGCCATCTGACTGCACCTCCTTGTGGGTCAATGAAGAGTGCTTGCTGTGATCCCAAGCAAAGTGTCAGTGGTCTTGATTACGTTTTGTTAACGCTGTTTGCTGTAGAGATCTAAATACCGGTGATCTTGTCTATGCCATGTTTGTGCCCTGATCTGCAGTTCTCTTAGTTTGCCTAGTTTGGTTTTGAACCTTCCATACTCTGAAGTTTCTGTTTCTGTTTTATTTTTACAACTCCGGGCCAAAGTGGTGAAGTGCATTGGACTGTGTTCTGGACTATTGACACTTTCCTGCCTCAGCGTTTCTGTTTGTGTTTTTGTTGCTCCACACTTTGTGCCGTCATTCTTGTTGGTGGAACTGAAACTCTGCGTCTGTTTCTGCAATCCTCCCATGATGTGATCCGTTACAATTGGTAGTATTTATGATATACATTTCTGGGTTTGGTTTTAATGAGTATTTAATTAGTATTAGTATTAATATTTGCAGTATTTATGATGTACATTCTGGGTGTGGGTTTAATTAGTATTATTTAGGAGTAGTATTTGTAGGATTAGTAGTATCTTTCCAGTTTTCAGTTTGATTAGTATTAGTATTTGTTAAATAACACTGTCTCTTAGTAGTATTTATTTCACACGTTCTGAGTCAGCATTAGTTGCAGTAGAATTAGTTTTTAGTATTAGCAGTTTAGTATTTATGCCATTATTTGGCTTGTTTTTGATTAGTAAAGCGCTGTATTTGGAGTTTGTTGGACCCCTTGTCTTGACGCACGCACACGCACGTGCACACACAAACACATGTTGTAACACACCTGCATGTGGGCAGTTTGTACCTGTAAGACTTTTCCCTCTGGACTCTCTTCAAATTGGAGCTGCTGCTGATAGAGAGGATCCAGAGTTTTCCTCGCCAGCCTCGTTTTCTTCTTATTGATACACTTCCCGTTATCCAGTAAGTACACTTTAACGTAGGGAGATACACACATACACACACACACACACACACACACACACACACACACACACACACACACACACACACACACAGATTACTCACCCCCCTGTCATACAGATGCTTAGACAGATGGAGGGATGGACAGATCACCTGGTGTTTGTTTGT
>JAYJMA010000016.1:195444-206746 GCA_036873895.1 Parotocinclus cabessadecuia | reverse complement strand
TAGTCCCTTGTGGAACCTGTTGGACCCTGATGGACCCTTGTAGTCCCTTGTGGAACCTATTGGACCCTTGTAGTCTCTTGTGGAACCTTTTGGACCCTGATAGACCCTTGTAGTCCCTTGTGGAACCTATTGGACCCCTGTTGTCCCTTGTAGACCCTGTTGGACCTCCCTTTGTACCTGTGTATGTTTTTGCTTGTGTAGTACCTTCTATGATCAGTAGGGAGCGCGCAATGCCTTGTAAGTCTCCTTATCCCCAGTCGGTGCGTTGTTGCCCGGGCTCGGTCCTCGATGGCCTTCCATAAGGAGCAGCCTGCGAACGGGGAAGCTGCTTGCGTAAGGGGCGCTGGCCACGCCCACCTGCTCCATTCCGCTCGGTCCTGAGCTGCTGCTTCTTTTTTTTTTTTTTTTTTTTTTTAAATTTTCATCCGTTTTTTAAATCTGCAATCAAGACCCGAGGGAGGGGAAAAGGCGCGGGTTCATCAGGAGGTGAAACAGGAGAAAAGAAGGAATAAAGCAGGAGCTAAAATAAATCAGAGGAGGCCCGAGCGCGCGCTCTGTTTGCGTCCTGATGGCCGGATGCACGAGAGCAGAGGCGGCGGCGGGACTGAGAGGGATGATGGGATAGAGCAGACGATCCTTCTGGAGCTCAGGAGGTAGGAGCGTGATTCGTGTCCACACACACACACGCGCGCGCGTGGTGCAGGTGAAGCTCAGAGAGGTTTTGGGGTGGATGCGCATCGCATCTGGATGCGCAGCTCGTGCATGGTATTTCATCCAGCGGTGTGTGAGTGTGTTATGGTTCCTCTGTGTGTTGGCAGCACCGGGCACGGGTATGTGAGAGATGATGGCAGCCCCGGAGATGCCCGACTTGAGCCACCTGACCGAGGAGGAGAGGGAGATCATCCTGTCGGTCATGGATCGGCAGAAGAAGGAAGAGGAGAAGGAGCAGTCCATGTTAAAGTGAGTGTGTGTGTGTGTGTTTCGGAGGCGCGTGTTGCTTTAACGTGATATTTTTAGGCCCCTGGAAATCCAACACCGCCAGATGAACCGCGCACTGCGGCCTCTGTTTTTCACCTCAGCACCGAGGGGCTCCGTCCCAAATCGCTCCCTGTCTAGGGCACCTAATTTATAAGGACAGACCCGCCTTGTCCCTGACAAATCCATCCCGATTGAAGCGTCCCATAAATCGGATGGGTCCTGTCCCAAATAGCTTCCTATTGCACACCGAGGGCACTATGTAGAGAGCACAGAGTCCATGTCACCTCTGTTTTTGATGCTATAAATCATCCGATTTAAACTGCCTTTTTATTAGGCTCCATCCCAAACACATTAGGTGCACTATGTAGGGTGCCTAAAACAGCCCATAAGTCACTACACTATGATATTTGTATGCAAAGTAACCGCCTGTCATACATGTAGGATCGGGAACTGGACGGGTTGTGTCTCAAATCCCTGCTAGGGCGCTAAATAGGATGAACAGAGGTGCTAACGAAACTTTTCGGGGTCATGGCACTGCCATGCCACGCCCCACCCCTTTTTGTCAACCTTTATGTTTTTTATTTTCGCCCTTACTCGGAGGAGTCTCAAATGAAATCGCACCTCACTCTCACGTAGGGCACTACGTAGGGTGAGCATGAGCGTCCTTGTGTGACAAACCATTCGCTTATGGTAGAATTTGAGCATTTATTGTTTATTATTTACTTAATAAGTAAGTTGTGTATCAAATAGCTCCCTCTTAGTCATGTAGGGCACTAGGTAGGGTGCACGAGCACTGCTTTATTCTTTATGTAGCCTGTCGATAAATAACTTTGGTTAAAGACTAGAAAGCAGAGGACGTGCAAATCCCCCCAAACTGGCGCTCGGTCCCAGGGGCGTCCCTGTTGCTCTGCTTGCTTTTTCTGTGAAAAAGTTTGTGCACCCCAAGCGTCTGAAGGAGGAAGAGCATGCTGATGTGTTTATTAAACGGCGAACGTTTTGTAACCCACCCGGATGTGACCAAAGTGTATCGTTGACCCTGGAGTTTGACATGTTCTCCTCATGTCTGGTTTGTTCGGTTTGAAACGACCCCACCCCCACCCCACCAAACGAACGTGGGGTGAACATGCAAACCTATACCCAGGCTGTGAAGTATCTGTGAGATCTTTGAATGGATTCTCACTCTCGGAGCTGAACTGGACTCACCGGAGATCTCCCTCCATCCTAATTATCTCCTATGATCCTATTAGTGCGACGGCAGAATTAGAGAAGGGCTTAGCTTACACAGGCCAGGAGCTCAGCGTCTGTGATCTATCACTTCTCTGGAGATGCAAAACAACGTGGGCTCTTAAAGACATTCATGAATTGATCAGCGGCTATATTTAGGGGATATTTTTCCCTAAACAAACCTGTTTGAAATGAAATATGAAATGCAGTAAGTAGGGAGCACAAAACTTCAGACGTACGTTAAGAATCTGGAAATTGAGAACGACCCACTTAGCGCCTCCTCCCTGTGATTTAAGCCCTTATTTTACATTAAGACGGCGGGTTATGTCTCAAATCGCTCCCTGTTGTACATACAGGGCACTCTGTAGGGAGCGCTGCGTATCTTAAAGTTCACAAAGAATCTGGAATTTGGGACTGAGCCGTGATTTTATCCACTGAACACCTGTTCCGTACCAAATGTGGTCTCTATATCCCTAGGAATGATAATTAAGGGCACTACCTAGGGTACTTACACTAGGTCTGTTCCTGTTTTAAGCATTTCTTACCGGTACAGTGATGGGTTCTGTCCCAACTCACCTCCCTTTCACCACGTAGTGCACTTTGTAGGGTGCATCGGGTATTATTACGTTTACGAAGAGCCAGAGCCGTGACCAGTGTCCCGTAATGCGTGCTCTGTCCCAAATACACCGTCAGTGGACATGTAGGGCACTACGCAGGGTGTTTATGGAAGTCCGTTTGAGATTAGTGACACAACCGAGCAAAGATGCTTCTATTCCTTGTCGGGATTTGAACACTTTTTACAATTTGGGACGGGTTCTTTCCCAAACCGCCCCCTATTGTATATGTAGGGCACTACGTAGGATAGTGTTCATAGATAAATAACAGAAACAGTTTGGTCCTGTAAAACGGAGCTTTAAAAGGAATACATTTTGATGTTTTTTTTATTTTCTTTCTAACTTTTTTGTCACTTGATTTAGGTTGATTTGCATCACATTATTATTATTATTATTATTATTATTATTATTTGCTCGTTGTATTTTCTATGATTTATTTATTGATTTATTTTTCACACCGAGCTTTATAAAATCTCTCCAGGGAGCTCCCACACGACGGTCCAATCTCTCAGCTCTCTCAGTAAGTACTCCTAATAAATTTGCTTTCCCAGAGTTCCTAGTTCTCACACACTTCCTGTTCTCCCCTCTGGTCATGTGATCTCAGTGTGGACTTAATTTAGTGCTTTTTAGAAGTGTTTGGATTTAAACCCTGCTTTTAACTCTGGTGTTTTATTGTCAGAATCGTTTTTTTTTACTAATATAAGCACTGATTTTGATTCCATTATAATTAAAAAAAATATAAATAAAAGAAGCAGTTTGATTTTTCCTATCGTTGTTATTTTATTAATATTTTACTAATAATTATTTTGTTTCCAAGTGTGATTTGAAATAATTCCTTAAATAATTGTTTTTGTTATTTGACAGATGTTTATAACTCCACTTACTCAACATTAGAAATAATGTTAATATTGATTTATTGATTTATATTGATTAGTCCTACTAGAATTAATTCGAATCAACTGTTCTAAAACGAAATATTCTAATAACATTTTTACTTTTGTTTTGCAGCGTGTGAGGACCTCTAATAAAAATCTTTATATTTCTTTTGTTTATTTCTATTTTTATTTTTCATTCACACTCGAGCCTTGAGATTTGAATTAGATAAATATTGTTATTATTTATATTGTTAATATTATTTCTATATATTTTTTTCTCTTCTGTGTGATTCTGGTTCCAATTCTTAATCTTTTTATGATTCAAATTGTAAAAGTATCATTTGGATTATTGTTGGAATTCTTTTTTGCGTGGTTCCAGTCCTGTTTTTTTGTGAGTTATTTTATTTTATTTATTTAAATTAAATTTACTGTTCCTCAGAGCCCGAGATTATAGAGTTTTTAAACGTAATTTGATTGATTGATTTTTATTTAGGAGGCTGCACCAGCAGTTTGAGATGTATAAGGACCAGGTGAAGAAGCTCGGCGAGGAGGCTCAGCAGAAGCCCGAGCAGAAAAGTGACTCTCCCACTTGTGGAATTTGCCACAAAACCAAGTTTGCCGACGGCTGCGGCCACGTCTGTTCTTATTGCCAAACCAAGTTCTGCGCTCGCTGTGGAGGACGCGTGTCTCTGCGCTCCAACAAGGTAACGCAAAGCAACAACAGAGGATTCGGGAGCTTTTGGTAAAAATAAAGCGATACAGTGAAGAAATATAACATTTAATGGGGATTCCACTAGGGGGCAGCACATATTTGTCATTCTATGGCTGCACAAACAGCGTGTGAGTAGAAATAGCAACGGGGCATTAGATTTTGGGTGTATTTTATATCTGGGCATTAGATTTTGGGTGTATTTTGAAATGGGCCATTAGATTTTGGATGTATTTTGGAATGGGGCATTAGATTTTGGCTATATTTTTAAGATGGGGCATTCGATTTTGGGTGTATTTTAGGATAAGGCGTTAGATTTTGGGTGTATTTTAGGATAAGGCGTTAGATTTTGGGTGTATTTTGGGATAGGGCAATAGATTTTGGGTGTATTTTGGGATGGGACATTAGATTTTGGGTGTATTTTAGGATAAGGCGTTAGATTTTGGGTGTATTTTGGGATAGGGCAATAGATTTTGGATGTATTTTGGGATGGGACATTAGATTTTGGGTGTATTTTAAGATGGGGCATTAGATTTTGGGTGTATTTTGGGATGGGACATTAGATTTTGGGCGTATTTTGAGATGGGGCATTCAATATTTGGGTATATTTTGAGATGGGGCATTAGATTTTGGGTGTATTTTGGTATGGGGCATTAGATTTTGGCTATATTTTTGAGATGGGGCATTAGATTTTCGATGTATTTTGGGATGGGGCATTAGATTTTGGGTATATTTTGAGATGGGGCATTAGATTTTATGTGTATTTTGGGATGGGGCATAAGATTTTGGATGTATTTTGGGATGGGGCATTAGATTTTGAGTGTATTTTGGGATGGGGCATTAAATTTTGGATATATTTTGGGATGGGGCATTAAATTTTGGATATATTTTGGTATGGGGCATTGGATTTTGGGTATATTTTATATCGGGTATTAGATTTTGGGTATATTTTGAGATGGGGCATTAAATTTTGGATATATTTTGGTATGGGGCATTGGATTTTGGGTATATTTTATATCTGGGCATTAGATTTTAGGTGTATTTTGAGATGGAGCATTAGATTTTGGGTGTATTTTGGGATGGGGCATTAGATTTTGTGTGTTTTTTATATCGGGGCAATAGATTTTGGATGTATTTTGGGATGGGGCATTAGATTTTGGGTGTTTTTATATTGGGGCATTAGATTTTTGGGTGTATTTTGGGATGGGGCATTAGATTTTTGGGTGTATTTTGGGATGGGGCATTAGATTTTGGGTGTATTTTGGGATGGGGCATTGAATTTTGGGTGTATTTTGGGATGGGGCATTAGATTTTGGGTGTTTTTTATATCGGGGCAATAGATTTTGGATGTATTTTGGGATGGGGCATTAGATTTTGGATGCATTTTATATCGGGGCAATAGATTTTGGATGTATTTTGGGATGGGGCATTAGATTTGGGTTTATTTTATATCGGGGCAATAGATTTTGGATGTATTTTGGGATGGGGCATTAGGTTTTGGGTGTTTTTTTATATCAGGGCATTAGATTTTTGGGTGTATTTTGGGATGGGGCATTAGATTTTGGATGCATTTTGGGATGGGGCATTAGATTTTGGATGCATTTTGGGATGGGGCATTAGATTTTGGATGTATTTTGGGATGGGGCATTAGATTTTGGGTGTATTTTGGAATGGGGCATTAGATTTTGGATGCATTTTGGGATGGGGCATTAGATTTTGGGTGTATTTTATATTGGGGCATTAGATTTTGTGTATATTTTATATCGGGGCATTAGATTTTGGGTGTATTTTATATCGGGGCAATAGATTTTGGGTGTATTTTGAGATGGGGCAATAGATTTTGGGTGTATTTTATATCGGGGCATTAGATTTTGTGGTGTATTTTTGAGATGGGGCAATAGATTTTGGGTGTATTTTGAGATGGGGCATTAGTATTTGGGTATATTTTGGGATGGGGCATAAGATTTTGGATGCATCTTTGGATGGGGCATTAAATTTTGGGTGTATTTTGGGATGGGGCATTAGGTTTTGGATGTATTTTGGGATGGGGCATTAGGTTTTGGATGTATTTTGGGATGGGGCATTAGATTTTGGGTGTATTTTGAGATGGGACATTAGATATTTGGGTATATTTTGGGATGGGGCATTAAATTTTGGGTATATTTTGGGAGGGGGCATTAGATTTTGGGTGTATTTTATATTGGGGCATTACATTTTGGGTGTATTTTGAGATGGGGCAATAGATTTTGGGTATATTTTATATTGGGGAATTAGATTTTGGGTATATTTTGAGATGGGGCAATAGATTTTGGGTATATTTTATATCGGGGCATTAGACTTTGGGTATATTTTGAGATGGGGCATTAGATTTTGGGTGTATTTTATATCGGGGCAATAGATTTTGGGTGTATTTTGAGATGGGCCATTAGATTTTGGGTGTATTTTGGGATGGGGCATTAGATTTTGGGTGTATTTTGGGATGGGGCATTAGATTGTGGGTGTATTTTGGGATGGGGCATTAGATTTTGTGTGTATTTTGGGATGGGGCATTAGATTTTTGGGTGTATTTTGGGATGGGGCATTAGATTGTGGGTGTTTTTTGGGATGGGGCATTAGATTTTGGGTGTATTTTGGGATGGGGCATTAGATTTTGGGTGTATTTTGGGATGGGACAATAGATTTTGTGTGTATTTTGGGATGGGGCATTAGATTTTGGGTGTATTTTGGTATGGGGCATTAGATTTTGGGTGTATTTTAGGATTGGGCAATAGATTTTGGGTGTATTTTGGGATGGGGCATTAGATTTCGGGTATATTTTATATTGGGGCATTAGATTTTGGGTGTATTTTGCGATGGGGCATTAGATTTCGGGTTTATTTTGCGATGGGGCAATAGATTTTGGGTGTATTTTGCGATGGGGCATTAGATTTCGTGTGTATTTTGGGATGGGGCAATAGATTTTGTGTGTATTTTGGGATGGGGCAATAGATTTTGGGTGTATTTTGGGATGGGGCATTAGATTTTGTGTGTATTTTGAATGAGGCATTAGATTTTGGGTGTATTTTGGGATGGGGCAATAGATTTTGTGTGTATTTTGAGATGGGGCATTAGATTTTGTGTGTATTTTGAGATGGGGCATTAGATTTTGGGTGTAATTAGGGTAATATCTGAAATCATTTCGTGGGTGTGCGAGGTGTGTTTCGTGTCTCGCTGAACTGATCAGGTTGCTGACCAAGTGCTGGGTGACCAGATTCTCTTACAGTCCAGACTCAGTGATGTCATGGAGCCCCACACACACACAAACACACACACACACACACACACAAACACACACACACACAGTTTCCAGGTTTTCCTACCAACGTGACGACATTTGGTCCTCACAAGTATAGAAATACGTGTACAGTTAGCCACACACCGTAGATCTTTATGTGCCCTTATATGGATTTGTGTGTTTATTTGGCTTTAAGTTCGTTTTAAACATTATTATTATTATGACTATTTATAACCTCGGTCCGGTCCTGAGCCTCCTGGTCTCTCTCTCTCTCTCTCTCTCTCTCTCTCTCTCTCTCTCTCTCTCTCTCTCTCTCTTTCTCTGTGGGGAGAGTGACCGATGATCCGGGGTGATGAGCCGAACTCAAACTGCTTGACGTCGCCTTCCTGAATGAATAATGTAGGAATAACAAGCAGCACAGCGTTGCACACTTCACTGTGTGAGGTGATGTGAGAGTGTGACCCGCTTTTTACGTCTCCTGCTTAATATGGAGTTCGTTCTCCGTACGGTTTATCAGATTTAATCTTACGCTGCCTCTAAGCGGACGGCCAGGGCTCCAGAAGTCTGATTTCACCTCAGGAAAGTTTACCTCAGCGCCTCCGAAGCGTCCCCGCGCCAAAATGGATCCGGACGGTGTGTGCTATGGATAGCCATAAGTGTCATACGTTTGTTTCTTACCTTTACCTTAGACGAACTGTAAAGAGGTGTAAAATCCAAATTTCACAGATTCTGTCGTGGACTCAACGTGGACCGTGATCTCTGACTGTTAACGCAAACTATAAATGATCATTAAGATTTAAGGTCTCGTGCTTTGCTCCGCAGGTAATGTGGGTCTGCAACCTGTGCCGAAAACAACAAGAAATCCTCACCAAGTCCGGGGCCTGGTTCTACGGAGGAGCTGAGGGAAGGAGGTCAGGTCCCGAGCTCAGAGGTCACCTGGATCCGTCCCGATTGGCTGTCCGAAATCCTTCAGGTGCACTGAGGGACAGGTGAGAGCAGCTTCTGATGAAGTATTCATCTTTATGCTGAAGTGGAACCTGAACTGAACGGCTCGTTATTATTATTAATACAGGTCCTGTGCACAAACGGGCTCATTCTTTCAACCGCTTTCATGTTTCGTTAGGAATCTTATCAACGCCGGGAGCCAAAACTGAAGCATAAAGCAATTGAAGGCTAAGAAAAGCCCGGATATTACTGTAATCATAAATCAGCAACAGATGTGTCACCATTAGGAGGATTTACATGTTTATGCACACACACACTGCAGCAGGTGAAATATGCTGAGCTAGTTGTGCCTTCGTGACGATAGCGGCGTGTTTGGTGTGTAATCACTTGAGCAGATTAACCCTCGTTTACAGGTTAAAATCTCACTCGACCTCCAGCTATAAACAGAGCTCTAACGCCATTAACGCCGCTCCCACAATGCTTTGCTTCACCGGCAAATCTCAGCATGGGCCAGCTGGGGAAAACGCTAAACTAACCTAGCCTAGCATGCTAATGCTGAGTAAGCTCAAGCAGTAAGTAAGCTCAAGAGTCAAAGGGGGCTTATTTAATGTAATGATTTCACACTAAACTCTGGGAAATATGCCTGGGTACTGAGTTCTAAACTAGATTTTCTTATTATAGTCTAAATATGTTACGATTTTATTCTCAATATATTAAGATTTTATTCTATAAAATATTATGACTTTATTCTCAATATATTGAGTATTTTTTTTGAATATTACAAATTTATTCTTAAAATATTCTAAAACATTTCAAATGTATTTTTGAATTATTACAACTTTTCTCTAAAATATTACGACTTTATTCTCCAAATATTACAAATTTATTCTCTAAATATTATGACTTTATTCTCTAAATATTATGACTTTATTCTTTAAAATATTACAAATGTATTAATAAAATTTTACGACTTTATTCTCTAAAATATTACAAATTTATTCTCTAAAATATTACGACTTTATTCTTAAAATATTACGACTTTATTCTCTAAAATATTACCACTTTATTCTTTAAAATATTACAACTTTATTCTCTAAAATATTACGACTTTATTCTTTAAATATTATGACTTTATTCTCTAAATATTATGACTTTATTCTCTAAAATATTACGACTTTATTCTCTAAAATATTATGACTTTATTCTTTAAAATATTACAAATTTATTCTTAAAATTTTACGACTTTATTCTCTAAAATATTACAAATTTATTCTCAAAATATTACAACTTTATTCTCTAAAATATTATGACTTTTTTCTCTAAATATTATGACTTTATTCTTTAAAATATTACAAATTTATTCTTAAAATATTACGACTTTATTAAATAAAATATTACGACTTTATTCTCTAAAATATTACAAATGTATTCTTAAAATATTATGATTTTATTCTCTAAATATTACAACTTTATTGAGTTTCAGAGAATTTGATGCGGATTGTAAATGTTATTTTTTTCATGTGAGGTCAGAATTCGGTCATTTATTAAATTCCAATGGCACTCGTTTTATCGTTTTGTTTTTATTTGGACTGGTATTTGTTGCTTATGGTTAACCTTCAGTCTGTTTTTGTCCCACAGGAGACGAAGTCCATCAGGATCTCGTAACTCGGCGTACGGCGTGGCAGGACGATCTCAGCATGGGGACGGTGCCGTGCCTCGCTCTCCGTCTGACTCAACCCGCTGGCGTTATCAGGATCAGGACCATCACCTGGATGCTCCCATAGATGGTCACGAGCTCCGGCGCCAGCGAGAGGAGGAGTATCGCTCTCGGTACCGCAGCGACCCCAACCTCGCGCGTTACCCAGTCAAACCGCAGCCCTACGAGGAGCAGATGCGGATCCATGCTCAGGTTTCTCGAGCGCGACACCAGCGGCGCCACAGCGACGTCTCCCTTGCCTTCACCGAACTCGACGAGCCCCAGAACGGCTTTGACAGCCGCCGCTCGGCCTCTAAGCGCTCGTACTCGGTGGACCGAAGCTCGCCGGCGCTGCGCAAGTCCAGCAGGAGCCCGGTTTTGGACGAACGCAGAAAGAAGACGTACCATCTGGACCCGAGCGCGATGGACGCCATGTTGAGGGCTGATTCGCTCAGCTCGGACCAATCGGAGTCAACGAGACCGGCGAGGATCCATCAGAGCCGCAGGTCGGGCCACTTCAGAGCGGCGGGAAGCTTCAGCAGCTCGGAGGAGGAGCTTAACACCACGCCCGACTACACCAGCTGTGAGGACGTCGAGCTCGAGTGTGAATTCATCGGAGAGAAAGGTGAGGAGAGCGTGCAGCTGGATGGCCATCGTAAGAGTGCCATCATTAACGTGTGGTGTTCAGTACATATGACATCATCGCTGAATAATTAACCGTCTGTAATTAAAGCCCAGTGCGGCTTCGTCAGGGTCAAGGTGTAAGAAAGGTGACAGGGCAGGTGGAGTTGGTGTGGTCCAGCTCAACAACTCAGGTTTGGTTTTTATACGATTCCTCTATTAACTGTAGTTTTGTGTATTTACGGTACGTTAATTACAGGATTTATGGTATTTTTTGTGTATTTGTGGTAGGTGTACTACGGAATTTATGGTAGTTTTTGTGTATTTACGGTATTCCAGTATTATGTGGGTTTGCCGCGCATATAT
>JAYJMA010000016.1:87057-102114 GCA_036873895.1 Parotocinclus cabessadecuia | reverse complement strand
GTCTCCTCCTTAAAGCTCAACACTGTAAACAGTATTAATCTAGGTGACCCGAGGAGGATGGGTCCCTCCCAAAGTTTCTTCCGTCTATATTCAGGGAGTTTTTTTTCGTTTCTCAATTTGGGATTGGTGTTTTAAGACAACTTTCATAAACATATTGGAAAACAGAACCCAGTATGCAAACATAGAAAGAGAATGAGCTATATTCACCCATCTTTGAGGAAACGGGTCGTAAACGTGTCCTAGACAGGACACCAGTGAGATGACAGAGACACAGCCTGTATTTGCAAATGGAACCAGGATTTGAAGCTGGGTGATGACCTAGCTCGTGGATTTATCTTCTTGTTTTCACTTTACATCTATCCTGGTCAGGGCAATTTTTCGTCCATCACTTGGGGTTCAGAAGAGGACGCCACCCCGCCCTGTTCAGCCTTCCCAGATTCAAACACTGCCGAATATCTATGTCTGTGCCACCCGACCTGCCCAGCAAGACCAGCTCATGTTTTAATCCAAGCGGACAACATGATGGGACAACACAAAATCCAGAATTTTACTGGTTTGCCATTACATAGTCTCTTGTTTACATTCCGATATAAGCACACATCCAGTTTGTTTACAAATCTAAGCATAGAGCTTGTGAGTCTAGGTTCTTTACCAGGCTATTCCCCAGAATCCTGCTCCATACATCAAAGACTGTCCGAATCCTCAGAACTGAAGACATAAAGCACCAAGGTTCTTCTCTGGAGGAATAACTCAACTTGTATGTGTTTAATTACAATACGAAAAGCTCTTTAACTAGTTTCTTTGTCATTAGTGCCTCATTTTTTTTGGGTCGTTTTTATGACCATGAAGCATTCCTACACAAGAATTCTTTTAAATCTAAACTTTCTATGTCAAAAAAGTGAGGGAGGAAAAAAGGTGGATGGATGTTTGTTCTGATTTAAAATATAATATGTTTGTATATAATATATAAGCATTCAAGTCCATATTTTATTTAACATAATTCATATTGCAGTCAACGTGAACAGCTGAGATTCAATATACACAATAGGATTGTAACATTTCTGTCATCCGACCCAACTCAGTCCCTCTGCACAAGAACCTGGCACACTCCCTACCCTCCAGCCCCCCCACAAAAAAAGCCTCCCACATGCCCACCCGATGCCCATCCTGGCCCCTGTAGGTACACTTGGAGAAAACCAAAACACATCATCTCCCGATCTGTGATCCACTCTCATACTGCGATCAGTCAGTCAGTCAGTCCGTCAATCAGTACTGTGTGTGTGCGTTTTGTGCTTGTATGAGCACGCCTGTTGTTCTCGCCAAGCTCAAACGAAGCGGGAGTTTAGTATGTGTGTCTGTGTGTGTGTCCGAGTGTACGTCTCATCAAACGATAACCAAACGGCACTGTGGCGTTCGGCCGCCTCGCGTTTCACAGAGTAACGATTTCTGACTGTACATGTTAAGCCCCGCCCTCCCGTCATCAGGACACGCCCCTTGCAGCCCTCCCCCAGGTCTCCGGCCCCCTCCAGTCAGAGTGTCAGTCAGTGTCTCAGCGCATGTAAATGTTAAAACTATTTGAGACACCGCTCGAAATAGGTGGCGCCAACGTAACCGCCGCGTAGCGAGCGCTGGACGTTCTGCTCGAAAAGCCGCCGGTTCGACTGCAGCACCTCCGCCGCCTCTTTGTTGAGAGGGTCCTCTGGGTTGGGCTCCTAAAAAGTGATAATAAAACAAGTTTCTGGCATGGTGCATCTCGTAAACGTTTCAGGCCATTATTGGGCAAAAAAATACTATTAATAAAATATTACAGAGTCATAGTAATCATCACATCACAGATTACATGTGTGATGTTTGCTTACTAAGAATAGATACTGTAGTCCGTATATGATGGAGTTAATCGTCAGCACTGGCTTCCAGTCTTCCCTGAAACACAGAACACGTCCGTCTCACATACAAAAACGAAGAAAGCCGCGACAAAAACAAGGACTCGTTTTTAACGTCTTTAAATGTTCAGAATGCAGGAGGAACATGGACTTTTCACTATAAGGAAACATGAGTCCTATTTAGACCGAATTCATTTCTGAGAAATTAGGTGAACTTCAATTTAAAAAGAAAGAAAGAAAAAAAAAAAGGTACCTGAGAATATTCAGACAGACATTTCCTTCCAGGTCGATGTTGGGATGATACACCATGGTTTCACACTTGACTTTGGGCGGGTCATGAGGGTAACCCTGTCCCACCTGGTACAGGTACACCAAATTATATTAGGAGCATGTTATGTTTTTTTAAATCGCACAAGGAGACAACTCCAATATTAACATTTAAGACTTTAACAGTTACAGGTTTCCGTAATACTTAAAACAGTCAAATTGTAATTGATTTCTATAGAGCTTTTAATAATGGAGCATTGTCCCAAAGCAGCTTTACTATACTATATGATCTTAAAAGGCCAATCCCAAATTGAGCAAGCCTGAGGCGGCAGTGGAAAGGAAAAACTCCCTGAATAAAGAAGGAAGAAACCTTGGGAGAAACCAAAACAGACAGGTATATTGCCAGTATATGACCATCAGATCCCTCGTTTTGGGTTTTCTTTTACCGGAATGCCGAGACCACATAGCGGCACCCGGTTTTAATTTATCCGTCGTGGCATAAAGAACTTTGTTTCTCTTCGTCTGCTCCTCTGTATTGTGATGATCATGGGCTACAACAAGCTTTTTTTGTTAAAAACTTTCCTTTTTCTCTTCTTTTTTAGGTCCTGAAGTAGATAACACAACAACCTCTTAAAAAGAAAGGTTTGTAGAATAATGGAAAACGTGTTGCAGACTTATTAGATTCAAAATAAGGGCACTTTACTCCTGGCACGGCTTATGAACAATTTCAGGATCATAATCCAGACAATAAAAACAATCAACTAATAACAGTCATTCAAAGACAAACTACTGTCCAGATTATACGCTTACCTTAAAGCTAAAGACGAACTTTCCTCCTTTGTAGAAGCCCTGTATAATAATAAGAAATAAACCCCAGCTATAGTTATAGGTGTACGTACAGATCACACTCAGCATGTGCTTTATCTGTATATAGGCTGCGAATGAACACCAAGTCCCAGGAGTGTAATGTTACTCTGATACAGGACTACACATAATTTAGGCACTCCTGGTCAACAAGAAATGCTTAAACACACTTTTTGAGGGTGATAACACGTTACAACGTCACCAGATCCGAACAATTTAAAACTTAATTAAAGGTCATTAGTTCTTATTAAGTGTGTGTGAGAGAAAGACCTCGTCTGGTGAAATGATGAGTTTAAAGTTCAGTAAATCGTCCTGATCAGGAAACACGATCTCACATGTCTTTGGAAGATTCAACTCGTTGATGTCTGAGAGAAAATAGAAACAGAGAGAATTATTTTTATAGTTAAATAGTGTCTGGTTTAAATGAACCAACTCCACACTCATGTATGACCATTTCAATATATCATATCTTATAAATAAATTAAGATTTATGGACTCAAAACGCTGCAGAATGTCCACGTCCATTTATTTAAACTGTCATTTAAATTAGACCGTAATTTGATAAACATAAAATGGTACCAATGACACTTACCGGTCATTTAGAGAAAGCTCCAGCTCTTTGTTCATTATCTGTGTTCAGTCTCACTTTGTAATTAGTTATCACATCCATTAAGTGAGGATCGGATGACATAAATTAGGTTTTGTTTACAACATGTCTAACTCATAACTACCGACTCTCAGTGGGTTTCTCCAAAAAAACATAACCACATGATAAATCAAGTTGAGGGTGTGAGGTAAGCACATGGTGCTCGTTATAAAACATTGAAGTCTACAAAAAACGAGTATTTGTAAATTTAGTCCTAAGTTAACGTATCACTTAAACCTTATTCAATCCTCTCCTGTTTCCTTAGAGTTATATAAGTATTAGATTTTTTAGACTTACTTAAAAAAAGCATTAAAGGCATATTGGTGAATATTACGTTTTTAATCTAAACCTAGTCAAATCTGTAGAAACTCTATTCATTGTTCACTTACACAGTGCTTTGTTGATCATCTGACACGAAAATAAAACCTACAGCACCCAGTTACTCGTCTATATAACCAAATAAGTCTTCTGAATCGCTAAATCTTAATGTCACGCCGTTAAACGGACACATTTAAAGATAATAAGGGAAATTTCTGAATCTTTAGTGGCTTCTACAAGGAAATTGGTTTGTGTTAGCTCTGTTGTTAGCATAACCGGGTAGTTGTTTTAAACATTTTTAATTATTTGGCGCTATAATCGTTCATACCAAGCCTACAATACCTCAAGCTAACATACAAGTAAAAGTCTCGCTGGGTTGTCTCGAAAATACACACACGATATCGTACGGGGTATATTTTTTTTTATCTTGGCTCGGTAGAAAAAACCTAGTTTGCCCACGACGTTTTGGTTTGGAGAAAATACAACGTCATGTTAGCTTGATAACACACATATAAGGGCATGTATACCTTACACTCTGGTGTAGTTTTTAATTTCAGATTAACTGTACAAAATAAAACACTAAGCACACGTATGATGGCTAGCTTGTTAGCCGGTTAGCTCTGTAGCCGGTTAGCATTAGCTTGCTGGCCGCTAGCGGTACCTTTCTGTATCCGGAGCTGGGCCGCGCTGGCCTTTTTTCCCCCGGCTCCGGTTCTGTTTCCCCCCGCTGATTCTTCATCTTTCTTCTGCTGCTTTAGAGAGAAGAGTTTGATCATGGTTCCGCTGCACTGATACACTCTATTTATAGGTCTGTACGTGTGTTTGTGTGTGTATTTATGAGTGTTAAACTCTGCAGCTCCGCTATATAAAACCTATGTCTGTGTGTGTGTGTGTGTGTGTGTGTGTGTGTTCGTTCGTTCAGTGAGCAACTCTGTTGTGGAGCAAAGAGGCTCTCGGAGCCAAGTGTTACACACACAAACTATACCTAACAACACAACAACAATTTAATAAATTATCATCACTTCCATATCACCACTCCTTTGTTCATCCATTTAATCATCTAAACACACACACGGAGCACAATGCAAAGACACACAAAAGAGACATATTGTTTAGGTATTCTTTTATTAACATGAATATTTATTCACATTTAATCGTATCGATATGCTCTATGCCAAAGCTCCTGATGACTGGTTCAAGTGACAGTTAAAATCCATAGTGAGATTCTTTATAAGCTACTGACGTGTAACAGAAATCTGTTTGAAATAAATACCTCTTTAAACTCTGATTCTGTGAGAGCAGTACCAAGTTAAACCAGTCTTTCCATCACGTTCCTGCTCTCACACCCTATTTACCTCCAAAAACCGTGTTAATGAGTGGGTGGAAAAACTAGCAGCGTACAGCACACGGTTCACGTCAGATTGTAGGCGCCTAATAAATGGTTTGATTAAAAAAAAATCCCAGTTAAGGCAGGGTGATATAAGGTATGCTTTTATTGCATGGAAGTTACCAGCCATGCCACCATGCCGATTTGCTTTTTTATTCCTCGCGGGCAAACCTCATAAGTGATAAAAGAGCTGAAAGTGTTGTTGTTGGTTTGTGTTTGGTGTTAAATTTTGTTTGGGCGTTTAAAATCGTAGTGTGTTCTGTTTAAACCGTGTTACCGTTCACATTTCAATTTGACACAGGTACAGACAAAAACGGGTTCACGCTGATAAGCAATCACCGAAACATTCATAAATAAATAACATAAATCCGGGGCATGCCAGTGTTCCGCATGGTTAGGCAATGGACTTTCTTTGGTTTGGTTACACTGGAGAGATAATCAAAGCGTTTTGCCGTGATATAAAAGTAAAACAGAGTTCAGACTGTAAGAGCTTATTCTGTCTTATTATTATTTTAGATATTACTAGTTGAACATTAAACTCGGCACTGAACACGTGCCGAGTAATACATGTAGCAGACTACAATTCCCACAATCACCGCTCCAACGTGCCCCACATAATGGGCGTGGTCTTGTGCCGTTTTGCCCACCCCCCGTTTTTTATTTTCTATTTATTTATTTCATTTTTTAGGGCAGAAATGGAGCCCGGTGGCGTCTTATGCGAGTGTGGCACATCGCGAGCTGCAAGAGGCATGATGTAGGATGATGAAAATACGCGTGATACCGAAACGGACGGAATATGGATTTAGAGATGGGATTTAGACAATGAGGAGAACAATAGGCACCACGTTCAGCTCAGATCAAGCGTGCTCTTCATTTGGATCGGAATTGAATCCGAATTAAACAGGCTGTATTGTGGGAAAGGCGTGTTTGTGGGCTTTGGATTGGAGATAGTGTGAGATAGACGGGTTGCACGGCTGTCGGACTGCAGGAGGTCTTTCAGTAATCAGTGCTCGTGATTTCACATTTATGGTCTAATTATAATCATTTGGATCATCATCATCATCACCATCCTCCTCATCATTACCGCTGCTTGTTTTTGCATGTGTTTCAATCATGTCTGACCCGGGGTTAATAGGCAAGATTTGGAATTTTATTCTTGTTATCATCATCATCATTATTATTATTTTTGCACGTTCCATTTTTTTGTCTGCAACCACACATGCAAGTGGACGAGAAAAGGGAAGGCGAGAAAAAAGGAAGAAACAAGGAAGCAATCCCTCTATTCCTGTCTCCATCTATCGCTTCATCTCGCAAATATTAATTTAATTTGCAAAGAAAATAATAATATTTCTAATGCGCGACCAAGGAGTATGCGCCTCGGCACTAATCACAGGTGAGTCATTGGTCCATTTTTTTGAATTAAACCCCAATTATCATTCATAAACTGATTGTTTTCATATTAATGGGTTGAAGCAGCCATCCATTTACATTAGTTAGCGTTGTACGGTATGGGCTGCGTTCCAATCCGCATACTACCCTACTAAGTAGTATGTCAAACCAGGTAGCACGTCTTCGCTGCGCTTCCTATTTTTACGTACTCTTTAGTAGAGGAGTATGCGGATTGGGACGCAGCCATTATCTCAAGCTAGCATGTTTACACTAAACGACATTTGTTCGCCTTTGAATGAATGTTTGTACCCGAAACCTCATACTGTATGCTTTAGACATTTGGTAACCGTCCACGAGGCTCGCGTGACCCCTGCCCAATGTGCGCCTTCACGCCATGGCAGTTAAATCTTTAGCTGATCTGTGCTAAGCTAACCTGTGCTAAGCTAACCCACACTACGTTGCGCATCGTTAGGGGTGTGTATGTGAGTGGTATTAGCCGTCAGTCTTTATACGTTTGTGTCCGTGTGCCGGTAATTAAGGCGCACATTTCTGCTTATCAAAGTTCCCCCGTTGTTTAGTTAGTGCTACTTATCATTGTCGACGAGCTACGTGTTATTTTGTGAATCCATATCCTAATTCGATAGACTGGTAGCTCCATGCTAACGTTATGCTTGCTATCCCAGGTATTGCTGTGATTTTAGTTAATAGCTTTATTGCGCCTATTTATATCTAAAACGAGATTTATACCTTGTCACTTATATGTCTGTTAAAATGTCCTGCCGAAGCACACAGTAAACTAAATGTGGATTTTGCTAATACGATGCTGTAGAATTCAGGGTGTAAATCTGGGTTATCATGATTAAGAAGGTTACTTTGAAGAATTAAATTAATGGAATTAAAATGTAGAGACTTGCAGGCTTTATGATATGTTTCGGTTCTGCTTCCTCATTTGATCTCGCGCACTGATTGATGCTTTTTTTGTACAGCTATGCATGTACAAGATAAATAAATGGCTAGATAGGTGGATTGATGCTGGATGAGAAGGTGAGGAGAAGATCAGATCAGAGGTTGAATGCAGAGAAGAACCAGTAATCATAAGAATAAATGGGGAGAGCCTTTTCAACCTGTTTAATCTTAATCAGATGTATTTTAAAAAATATAGATAATGGATTTGACATGGCTCCCGTGTGCACCAATGTGCAAACAGGACTGTGGTACCCTAGCGGTTAAGGCACTGGACTTTGGACATGATGGTCCTGGGTTCAAATCCCACCTCTGCCAAGACACCACACTTGAGTCCTTAATCATACCCTTAACCCACTGTTGCTTGGATTGTAAGACTGTGTGAGTTGTAAGTTGCTCTGGATAAGGCTGTCTGCTAAGTAATGTAAATGAAATGCAAAGAAAAATATGAAGAGGTTTCGTAACTCTTAGTTTAGGTAAATAAACACTTAGACCAGACAAAGCTGCTCTTAAAATAGTTTTACAACCTCAAATCAGGAAACAATAGCTTGGAAAATGGAAATAAAAAGGTTGCAATAACGTGTTTCTTGGTGATAAACATCCGTTCCTGAATTTCAGACCTGCGCACATTCCAAAAAATGTTCAGAACGGTTTAGAGGTGGTAATGAGTTTTAAATAAATAAATAAAAATAATGGTGTGATTCTAATTTGGGAGAGTCTTTGAGGAGTAAAGATGATCAGAGGAACCAAACGTTTATAAACGATGTTCCACTAATAAAGATGCGAAGAGATTTACTGTAGATATTTATTAATCTACAAACCATAATATCATTAAACCATTCACAATCTGGAGGAATTTCAGTCCTAAAAAGCATAAACTGGGGTTTAGTAGTCATCTCCCTCCCCTCCCTTAGAACTGTCATTGATCAATATCTGATAGGAGCAATGGGTAAGGGATTACTTTATCAACCCTTTATCAAGCTCTACAATACAGAGTTATATTCACAAATACCACTTAAAACTTTACTGTACAAAAAAACAAGCCTTGTGGTATAACCAGGTCCACAAGCTCGGAGAAATTTAGAATGGACCGTCACCATGGAAACGTGTAGATTGTGCTCAGCAATCAGGATTACAGAAAAAGGTCCAAAAGCCAGGCTCTATCCTGGTACGGGGTTGGGTCCTTGTTAAAAGTCATTTCTACTTCTGTGATGCAGCATGAATGCAGAAAAGTACACTGAAACTTTAGAGACAACAACTAAAACCTATGGGCGTCCCTGGAAAAGAAGGAGCCAAAACGCAAACAAAAGCACATTCTGCACACATTGTAAAGGCATGACTGTGGAAGAAGAGGGTACGGATACTGGACTGGACCCTCTGCAGTCCTGACCTGTCCCCAATAGAGCATATGTGTAGAGTTTAGAAGCACAAATAGGACAACCTCTTTCTCAAGACTGCTTTTAAATTTGGTGAAAAAGAATGGCGACACTTTCCATGTGGCAAATGTTTTACTGTCCCAGCTTTTTTTTTTTTTTTTTTTTTTGGGAATGCGTTGAAGGCCTGAAATGCAGGAATGGATGTTTATTAACAAATGCAATAAAGTTAACCAGAAACAAAACCATGCAATAACTTGTACTGTCAGCAATAACACTGTTTTTTTTTATTTATTTTTTTATTTTTTTTATATATATATGCGTTTTCCATCCTGTCTCAGCTTTATCTGATTTTGACTTCTAGATCTGTTAGTAAGAAATAAAAGAAATAAATGTGAAATAGCTGAGTCATGGAGCTGGGAATGAGCCAGAGTGCTGCTGTAAACCGAGTATAAATCCCATTTTGGAGAGATTCACGAACACATTTTTATTTCTAAACTTTAATATCAAACACCACATTTCATTCAGCCGATACACAAAGAGTGTGGGAACTAAGCCATTACACACAGCTCAGTCAGAAGTCCTGAATTTGGAGCGACTCATTTCAGGTTAAAGCACTATTGAAATCACCAGATCTTAGAATAAAGCATTTATCACTTCATAATGTGTGCAGCATGTGGTTTTGTTTTGTCTCGTTATAAAATGCAGGGACGTACCTGTTAAACATATTGTCCTAAAGCCAGTTTATGTTGTCTCTAAAAACGTTTCTGCATTATTGCTGCATTACAGAAGTGTAAACCTTTACCTGTAGACCTTTACCAAGGGTCCGGACCCTGACCCGTACCATGATAGAGCGTGGACATGTTTCTCACAACAGTCTGGATTCTCCTTATTTGTCTGTAATCTTGATTGCTGAGCACAATCCCTGTTTCCATGGTGATGGCCCATCCTAGATGCCTCTGAGCCCAGAGAAGTGGGAGGAGCTTGCAGATCTGGTAATAACACGAGGCTTGTTTTTGTAGCAGTAAAGTTTTACGTGGTATTTGTGAATGTAACTCTGCATTCTAGAGCTGACTGTGAGGTTTTATAAAGTAATCCCTTACCAATGTGCTCCTATCAGATACTGATCAATTACCGTTCTAAGGGAGGTGAGAAAAATCTCTCTTCGGTTTAGTTTTTAGGACTGAAATTCCTCCAGATTCTGAATTGTTTAATGATATTATGGTCTGTAGAGGCAGAAATATCTACAGTAATCATTCTTTGAGGAACATTTGGTGATCAACTGGAGGGAATGCCTCTGACCATGATGATTTACTCATCAAACACTCTCCCAAATCAGGATTAGAATCACCTGTTTGAAATCACATCATTTAGTTTTGATGTATCTAATTTTTTGGAATGTGTTACAGGCCTGAACCGTCTGCAATGAAATAAGTCAGAGTAAATGTTAAACTTTAAATTTTTTCCTATACATTTTTGTGAATTGGGGCTGTATATGCAGGCAGCTCCTGAAGTATTGGCACCCTTGGGATAGAGAAGGCTAGGTTATAAAATGTCTAATTATCAGTGAGCTTAATTTTGAGGTTTGAAACAAATCAAACTCAGTTTATCATCCGTGCCTTTTTACTTTATAAAGTTTGTCCTGGTAATGTGTTTTTATTTTACATTTTTAAACGTGCGCAGCTTCTGGACAAGTGCCTAAATTGTTTAGACAAAGTTCTTTACCCATCAGTCAGTCTAAGGTCAGCAGTGGGTTATAATGAATCAAATCTCTTTCATGATAAACAGGTTCATTCTCTTTCCCTGAGCTCTTTTGTGAGCTTTATTGGAATAACCAGGTCGGTGTGTTTGAGACACACACACACACACACACACACACACACACACACACACACACAAACGTGATTAATCATGAGGAGAAGTGGTTTCCAAACCATTCCCTGGTTGTAAATTTGGATAGTAATTAATCGTGTGCGTGCGAATTTGGCTTCAAAATGAGACGTTCTGCATTATAAGTTCTAAAATGCAGGAGGTGAGATTTGTCCTTTAGGTCAGTTGCATTCACTCTCTCTCTCTCTCTCTCTTGTGTTTGTGTGTTTGTGTTTGTGTGTGTGTGTGTGTGTGTGTGTGTGAGAGAGAGAGCGTGCAGAGTTTAGAGGTGATGTCGGGCAGTAAGGCTCTGGGGGGGGCGAGGCGGCGCCGTACCCGTTGCCGGCGCTGTCAGGCCTGCATGCGCTCCGAGTGTGGAGAGTGTCACTTCTGCAAGGACATGAAGAAGTTCGGGGGGCCGGGACGCATGAAGCAGTCCTGCCTGCTGAGACAGTGCACCGCCGTGAGTACACCCACACACATGCACACACATGCAGCAAGCTTAGCTGTGTGATATTTTGGACAGTACAGATCAGAATCCTAGGTTCTCATAGTGGACGTGTTGGCAGTGTGACACTCTTGGTCTGACCCTTCATGTGGACCCAAACGTTGCTGGTTTGCAGAAGATGCACCACTTGGTCGTGGTGGTTGGAGTCGGCAGTGCCCTCTTTTAGCGGGATGTTAAGAGTACAGCGTTGCCCTGACCTCCCAAATTCCCCAGATTCCTCAATTCTAGGCCACCTCGGGAGCGACGGATCCGAGCTGCTTCAGTCAAACTTGGAGGATAAACAGCAAATTCGGAATGTTTCCCTAATATATCGGCACCGCTGAACAGGACAAACGTGGGATTCAGACAGCACAATCTGACCGCACAAGCTGTTCTTGGAGTGACAGTGTTGCCCGTTAACAGGTATGGAGTGTCGAGTAGTATCAGGTACTACTCCACCAAATGGGTACGTAACCATAGCAATGACTCCAGCCCCAACAGAGCAGCAACGTTATAATTATAATATAACGAACAGCCCGAGGTTCATCAGGCTTAATTACAAACAAGGTGTTTATATTAAATCAGACGTTTTGGGCTTTTAATGGAGTCACGGCTCGACCGATGAGTGGCGACCCTGGAGATCAGTTTTAGTCCCGTCATCCAAAATGAAGTGACTGATCTTCTAGCTGGTTTTGATTTTAGGGAGGGTTATACAGCATCAGCAGCTTCGTCTCTTCCATTAGTTCCTTATTTTCTTTCTGATTTTCTCCAACACGTCGTTTGCTTGTGTTTAAACTCGTCGTCTTTCATTAAACACCGTCCCTGGCTGATCGGAGCTTCATTCATGGATCTGTTAAGTCTGGATCTTAAACTCCGACTTTAACAATTCATACTCGTACAAGATTCACATTAAGAGCTTCAGATCATCTTATTTAAATCAGAACAGGATCCTGTAGTTTGGTTCTAACCCTGGGTTCTCCCTCTCATTTTCTTCTCATATTAGAATTACCAATTGCCTAATTATGCCGTTTAATTTTGTGTGTGTGTGTGTGTGTGTGTGTGTGTGTGTGTGTAGCCTGTGCTCCCTCACACTGCCGTGTGTTTTGCGTGTGGAGAAGCAGGGAAGGAGGACACTGTGGAGTCAGAGGAGGAGAAGTTTAGCCTCTCTCTGATGGAGTGTACCATCTGCAATGAGATCATCCACCCCAGCTGCCTTAAGGTAAGTGTTTGTGTGTGTGTGCGCGTGTGCGTGTGTGCACGCGTTCCTAATATCTTGCTTTATCATCTATTGCGCAAAAGTATTGGAACCCTTAATTGAGCATAGATTAGCGGGACATTTGTTCAGAGATCCAGTTTGTTGAGCCTCTAATAGCTGTTTGTGAAATTTCCCTTTGTTTTCACTCTCATATTAAAGTGTGATGCAAAAAAGCATGACTTAAGTGTGACATAAGGGCTTTCTTACACAAGATCTTACTGAAGTATTGAATATTCTTTTAAGTAAACTAATAGAAATGTGTTAGGTGTTTCATAAAGCTGCTTAATTAAGAACTAAATTCCCCAATCCTCCTCATCATCTTATCTCGTTATAACATTATGAACTTATCGATTAAAAAACTAGATCCTTTAGAGTAGGCAATGAGGTTATGAGGTTCTTTCTTGTGGAATCATCTTTCTGCCTTTGTAAATGAATAGGTTGTTGATTTTTGTGTGCGTGTGTCGGTGTGTATGTTGTACAGATGGGTAAAGCAGAGGGCATCATTAACGATGAGATCCCGAATTGTTGGGAGTGCCACAAATGTCACAAAGAGGGTAAAACCAGCAAGGTGAGACATCTTTGCGTTTTTCTTCTCGGCTTTGAGACACTTTTCACCTAAAATCGTGTTTAGACTCCCCAACTTAAGGACGGCGACGGTTTGGGGAAGAGGCGCTTGGATAATGGTGAGGTCGGCCGGTGGAAGATCACAGACGATCCTCCGCCGAGCAAAAAGAAACAGCTGTCCTCCGACGAGCCCAGGCAGGATGGCCAAAAGCGCAAGAAAGAGAAGGAGCTGTCTCAGGAGAGTGGCCCCAAGAAGAAGGTCAGGGACGGGAGGGGCACCTCAAACGTTGGAGACATACTGATCCCAATCTGATAATCGATTGCTTACGGGTCCATGTTTTTCTCTCCACAGATGAAAGGCGCCCGAGACAAGCATCTGAAAAAGGTTCGAGTCACTTCGGTGCTTAATTTACAGTCTGTGGAGATTTTGTTGTTGATATGACTCTGTGTTAAAGACCCTCCCTCGGGCCTGCAATGGAATGAAATCAGTTTTGTTCCCTGATAAAATTTCTTTAACGTTGTTTCTTTGCCCAGAAACAGAAGCCGAACTCGTCTGACTCAGCCGAGAACAACGGGCCCAACTCTTCCTCGGGCGGACAGGGGTCGGGCGGCATCGCCACAGTGACCCAGCCTCCGTCCTCGACTGCCAACCAGGACCAGCGCTCTCATCACCGGGAAAAACTGGAGCGCTTCAAGCGCATGTGCCAGCTGCTTGAGCGCACCAGAGACTCCTCCTCTTCCTCATCCTCTTCCTCCAGCTCCGAGTCAGATTCTGATTCAGACTCCGATTCGGACTCTGGGTCCCCAGGCGGTGCTTCTGAGCCGTCATCCCCAGCGGCAGGGTACGGCGCCCGAGAGCGAGAGAAAGAGCGGGAGCGCGAGAGGAACCGGCGGCTGGCGGAGCTCGGGTTCAGCGCCAGCGACGAGTCTGAAGGCGAGCGGACCGGGAACGAGCAGGACCAGGAGGTGACGTCGGAGGAAACCCAGCAGCGGCGCAAACCGGAAAATGCCACTCGGGGACGCAAGGCGGTGCCCGAGATCGAGGATGATGACACCCCCGGTGGGGAAAAGAATCGCAAGCCGGGGCTGCTGACTCCACCCTCTCCTTCTCCCCTCTCCTCCACTCAGCATCAGCCCTCTGTTGGACATGCCCACTCCGACAGCGTGTCCAAGCGCAGTAACGGCCAGGATGTGCCCAGGAACGGGCGGACGCGGGTGGAGAAGGAGAACGCCAAAACCAACAGCAGCGGAGCCAACACCAACCACCGGCACCAGACCGGCAAATCTGGCCGGCTCAGCAAGGTGCGCAGTGGGACCAGGCAGGGGCCTGTGGCCGCGCCCGCCACGGGCTCCGGTACGGTGAACGGCGGAGGCGGGGGCTCCATCCTGACCAATCCGGCGACCCGAATCGCTGCTCACCTCTCCATGATCTCGCCGCCCAAAGCGGTGCAGATGGAGCGACATCTGGTCCGTCCTCCTCCAGCCTGCCCCGAGCCCCACTGCCTCCCACTGGACAGTGGTGCCTCGCACGTCCTGCCCCGGGACGTCTGGCTCCGGGTGTTCCAGTATCTTAGTCAGAAACAGCTGTGTGTCTGCATGAGGGTCTGCAGGACCTGGAGCCGCTGGTGAGAAACGAGTTTGTTTATTTACATTTTATTTAAAGAATAAAGGCTATTAAGTTACAGTCTGTAAATACACAACACTCTAAAGAGTCCATCCTCTGTGTGTGTGTGTGTGTGTGTGTGTGTGTGTGTGTGTGTGTGTGTGTGTGTGTGTGTGTGTGTGTGTGTGT
>JAYJMA010000016.1:43155-70019 GCA_036873895.1 Parotocinclus cabessadecuia | reverse complement strand
GAGACAGAGAGACAGAGAGAGAGAGAGAAAAACAGAGAGAGAGAGACAGAGAGAGACAGAGAGAGATAGAGAAAAACAGAGAGAGAGAGACAGAGAGAGACAGAGATAGAGAGACAGAGAGACAGAGAGAGAGAGAGATAGAGAGAGGGAGATAATACTAATAAATACACGGAAAGGAAAAGATTGCCTATGATTGTTCACAAAAATGGCGTCGGTGGGAAACGGAGGCACGTCCATTTTGAAAAGGGGCTACTGGCAGGACGACTGTTACGAGGACAGAACAATACAGTCAGGTCTATACAGGTCAGGGGGGATTACACGCCCCCGTCTATGGTACAGAAAGGAGCCGGCGATTCGAGACGTTAAAAGCAAGGGCAGTCACTAGAATAACAAGAGATGGGAGAATTTTGGGGGGCTAAAAACTAACCTGACATGGGTTAATATAAATTAACAAAAAGAGGGGAAACTACAGCGAAGTCTTTATTAAAACAAACAAAAAAAGTGTCCCTGTAAATAATACGGTCGGAAATACAACGGAATACGATACGATAAAACCGAGGATGCCGGCACGACTATTAATATACAAGCTTATCTAGGGTTTTTTTTGTTTCGTTTTTTTAAATCCTCATCAGAAAGCACAACGTTTTCTATCCACTAATTTAACTGGATCTGTTTTACCCTCCCTTTTTAAAAAGATTACATCAACAAAAAGAGACGCGTGGCGTCAGTGAGAGACGCGTGGCGTCAGTGAGAGTCGATGATTATAAGGATCAATAACACTTCGCTCAAATTACCGCGCCCGGCACCGATACAACGTCTAACTCTAGGTCGAGCTACACAAACTTACGCAAGCGCACGACGGTTACACAAACCGCTCTTATTGTACGGTAGGAAAATGGATCTGAAGGCGTGTGCCGACAAACGATGCGGTACTGATACTGGACATTTGTTATTTTATTATCGGCACGCACCTACGCTACAGATGGGACGGGACGGGGTCCTCGGAAACCTAAACGACCTGCTCTGATCGAGGGGGAAAACCGAAACAAAGTGTCTGAAAGCGTTTTTTTTGGCACCTCCGCTACTGAAACAAGTGTTTATCACGCCGCTCCTGCATTTATATAAAAGGTCCGGCCAGGAAGCCGGAGGTGCCGACGGAGCCGGCGCCATTTTGGGACCAGTGGACTTTTTGGTGATGCCTGAGGTTGGATTTGCTAGAGAACCGCTTGTCGCAGTGCTGGCACGAGAAGGGCTTTTCCTTGGTGTGGATGCGGCGGTGGCAGACAAGCTGGGTGGAGACGCGGAAGGCTTTGCCGCAGTCGGGGCACTGGTAGCGCTTGGGTTCGACGTGGATGCGCCGGTGGTTCTTGTACGCCATCAGGTTGCTGAACTCCTTCTGGCACGGCCCGCAGTAATAGGCGCCCGACTTGTGGCTGTTCTTGTGGTTCAGGAGCGAGCTGGCGTGCCGGTAGCCGCGGCCGCACTGGTCGCAGACGTGCGGCTTGCGAGTTCCCTCAGTGCGCCCTCGGTTCTGCTGGCACGCCTGCATGAGGGTCAGGTCCAGCCCGGAGCTCCAGCCCAGGTCAGATGGCTGGTGGGAGGGCTTGGGCGGAGCCCGGCTGTGCTGCGTCTCCAGGTGCAGCCGGAAGCCGGCCTGGGTAGGGAAGCTGCGCAGGCACTGGGCACAGCTGAAGTCGCGGCGCTTCTGGTGGATCCGGCGGTGGTTCTGGAGCTGGGAGGAGACGCGGAAGGCCTTCCCGCACTCTCCACAACGGTGGCGGCGCGTCTCCGAGTGGATGCGGCGGTGGTTCTTCAGAGCGAGCAGGTTCGGATAGGTCTTGAGGCACACGGCGCAGTGGTAGATGCCGATGGTGTGGGTGTTCTTGTGGTTCAGAAGCGAGCTGGCATGTCGGTACGAGCGCCCGCACTGCTCACACCTGTGGAGGAGGGGAGAGAAAGAGGAGACAGCAGTAAGTATCTCGCCCCCCTCGGTACACGATTAAATCTTGATTCCTATCTGGCCATGTAAGGATTAAGTACAGAGGCAAGTACAGGTATATGATCTTTAATCCAGCTGCCCAAAAATACAAGGCACTTTGTTTACTTTTAACAAACTTTTTTGTTTTTGGTACGGACGAGGCAGGCCATTGGTTAAATTTAAAACGCCTCCCCAGGTTCCTCCTGATCCCAGAAAGCATGCAGAATAAACCTGACAAAAACAGTAATGGCCACTAGGTGGAGGCTGTCACTGGTATACAATCAGCGTCAAGTCCAGAGGTGTGGAACGCTAGACATGCTGACGAATGTCGTCGTGCCCTAGTTTGTCCACCAGAGGGCACCGCACGACCAGAATAACGTGCAGATCTTTTAAAAGTTAAAAAAAAAAAAAATTTAAGTTTAAAAAATTTGTAATTATTACATTAGGGCAACATGCCTTTAACTGACTTAAGTCTGAAATCTATTTGTTTATCTTTAGGAAGGCAAAATTAGAAGAACCCTTTTCCTCAAGTCATCAGTTTTAAATTTTTATTCAGTTTCACAGCTAGAAGACCTCAAAGGTTTTACTCCATCTAACGCAATTGCAGTTGTTGAACACAAGAGGGCGACAGATGCATGTCTGTTCTCAGCTAGCATTCAGTCCAGCTTCACATGGAAAATAAGACTGTTACTATGGAACATATAATCGATAATCGTTAAACGTTTTTATTGTTATGACTCGCTTTAGTTCCGGTAAGAAGACTAGTATGTTTTTAAGTCCTAATGAACACATTAATTTTGAAAAACAAAAATCTTAAAAGCCTCACGTTGGTCCAAGTTTTTATTTTTTATTGTTTATTTAACAGGGGTGTAACGATACAGTCGAATTTTTTCACAATTAGCAAGCACATTACGCACAGGAATGTAAACGGAGGCTTAAAGTGTAAAATCTGAAATAACCTAACAAATAAACCGAAATTTAAAACATACCAATTGAATCCCCCCACCACCTGATTAGAAGAAAGCAGGAGATATGAGGCGTTATTGCGCCCTCTGGCACTGGACGGAGAGAGAAGTCAGGACAGAAATGGGGACCTTTCGGAAGCCGTTATTAGGTAATAAAAGGGTGGATCTTACGGATGATTTAATAAGCGTTAGTAATCTGTTAGTACGCGCAGTTCTAGATAAACACTGAACGCATCGGAACTGAAGCGTCCCCAGTGGGCCGGTGGGACGTGGTTGGGTCAGGGTTGAGGCCTGGGCTAGTGAGAGAAGTGAGGTGGTGAAGAAATGAGCAGACATTGATTTGATTTTTCAAACACAAATCAGTGAGAAAGGTTTTAACCACAGCAGAAAAACAACAACAACATTTCTGTGTACTAGCACACAGCCTCATTTTAAAGTTCTAGATCATGATGCTAACTGGAAGTAAAGGGGTGGTAGGGTAACTTATCTGGTCTCCACTAATTCATACTGTCCAAACTTCAGAAAAATCCGAATTCCGGCACGCGAATGGTCCCGAGGAAGCCGGATTGGAGATCATATACCTGTAATAGACATGTAGAAACCCGTGTGATCTTTACTAAGTTCAGTTCAGAAATCAACGAACAACTAGACGTAAAAACTCACGTGAACCGGCACTCTTCCGCCCCCTCCGCCGCAGAAGCGCTCGAAGCGGCCTTCCTTCCGTACTCGTTGCCTACCTGGTTGTCCCCGCAGCGGTGCCTGGCGAGTCCAGAGCGACCCTGGAAGCTCTTGCCGCAGGTGGGGCACCCGAAGCGGGCGTGCCCTTCCTCGTGGACCCTCTGGTGGTTGCGCAGGAAGCGGGCGAGCCGGAAGGCCTTGCCGCAGGTGGAGCAGATGTGGCGCTTCTTCTGTGTGTGGATGCGCATGTGGTTGCGCAGCGCCATGTAGTTGGTGTAGGGCTTGTCGCAGTACGAGCAGCTGAAGTTTCCGGTCTTGTGCGTGTTCTTGTGGTTCAGCAGGCTGCTGGCGTGCTTGTACGAGCAGCCGCACAGGTCGCACGTGAATGGCCGCTCCTCGCGCTCGGGCGACCCCAGGTCCGAGGCGTCAATGGCTCCCAGGGCGGCGCTCAGGGAGGCCGAGGAGGACGGCAGCTGGGCGCTGCAGCTGTGCGCCGCCAGGTCGTTGGCGCTCCGGAAGCCGTCACCGCACCCGTTGCACTCGTAGTTGGGCGGCGGCGGCGGCATGGGCTGCGGCTGTACACTCGGACCCGGCAGGTCCTTACACAGCTGGTTGCCGGTGTGCGTCTCAAGCTGCCGCTGGTTCCGGAAGCCACGCCCACAGTCCTGGCAGGTGTACTTCTTGAGGGCGAAGTGCATGCGCAGGTGGTTCTTCATGGCCAGCCGATTGGGGTAGGTCGAGTTGCAGACGTTGCAGTGGTACTCGCCGATCTTGTGCAGGTTCTTGTGGTTGGCCAGGCTGCCCGCGTGACGGTATGTGCGCCCGCACTGGTCGCACGCGAAGGGGCGCCGCCCACTCCCGTCATCCACCTGCTGGGCCCGGGCACCCGCGTACGGCTTCTTGTAGGCTTGGGGCTGGCCGTAGCCTTGCATCATCTGGGAAGGGGTCTGCATCTTGGGGTCACCCATGCGCATCGGCTGCATCTGCGAGGGCCCTCCTTCGTAGCGCGGGGCGCCGTTGTGTTGGTTCATGGTCTGGATTCGCTGGTCCGGACCTCGGACTCCGGTCTTGGCCCGGTGCTCCTCGTGGAGGCGGAGGTGGTTGATGAGCTGCTTTTGGATCTTGAACGCTTTGCCGCACTCCTCACACTTGTGCCTGGGGAAAGAGGAGGAAAAAAGAAACAAGACGCCGGAGAGGTGAGGAGAGCGAAATGGACACACAGCACGCAAACCCGCGGCTACACGGCGCGAGGGACGGGTGTTAGGAATCGCGGGTGCCTGCGTGTAAGAACGGCGCCGTGGCGAACCGGTTTAAAAATCTGTGATTTTCGAACGGTGACCTGTACACACAACTGCCGGGAGCTCAGCATAAACACAGTCAAAGAGAATTTTTTTTACACAGTTTAGAGTAGAATAGGGCACATGCAATGCTGGCTAACCTCTTTAAGTCAAAATGAGTCCTCTGGTGGTTCTTGAGAGCCAGCAGGTTGTAGTAGCGTTTTTGGCAGACAAGGCAGCGGAAGACGCCAGTCTTGTGCGATTTCTTGTGGTTGAGGAGCGAGCATGGATGCCTGTACCCTCTCCCGCACTGGTCGCACCTGTGCGGCCGGTCATCCGCCCCAGACATTGGTCGGTGGCCCGCGCCGCCGCCACTCATCCCTTTAGCATTCGAGTCTTTGCTCAGCCCGCTGCCTCTCGCCTTGCCTGGGCACAGGTGAGCGATCAGGTGATGGCGATCTGCAAAGAACATGCCACAGTCAACGCAAATGTGGTTCCTTCCATCCGCTTTGCCATTAGCACTAGCGCTGCCGCCCCCCAAGCCCTGACCGGAGCCGCCCGGCCGAGGAGGTCCGTGGACCGACTGGTGATTAAGGAGGTCCTGCTTTCTACTGAATGTCTGACCACAGACACTACACACCAGCAGGTTCGCCTGGCTACCTTCCGGTCTCCGCCTCCACTGCTGCTCGCCTATGGGCGTCAGGGAGGGTCCAGGACCTTGGTCCACGCCGTGGCTGCGCAAGTGGCTGCGCAAGGCCCGGAGGCTGGCGTAATGGTTCCCGCACACCGTGCACTGATAGACCTCTCCGTCATCGTCGTCGCCCTTGCTGTCCATTCTCTTGGCGTGATTTTGCCCGTGCCGTTGCCGGTTGCTTTCCTTATGGCTGGCGCTGCTTGCCGGCAAGGACGCCCCGTTAGCGCTTTGGAAGCCCATGCCACCCAGGTATCCATTGGACATGTTGCCCTGCTGGGTGCACATGTGCCTATCCGCTTGGCGGTTGTTCTGCGGAAGGGGCGAGTGCCCAGAGTTGCCCTGTGCCAGCGAGCCATCGAAGCGGTCGTGAAACTCCAGGGAGTCGAGCCCACTCCCGTGCCCCCCATCCTGGACGAAGTGGGCGGTGTCGCCCAGATTCCCGGGCAGCGAGATGGGAGTGGTGGCTCCATTCTCCTGCTCCTGGGAGTGCACGAAGCCCTGCTGCGAATCTAGGCCCGTCAAGGGCTCGGACGAGAGCCAGTCTCCTTCGTTCATACCTTGAGAGTTCGGGCGTGTTTTGTGACTGCGCAGGTGACTGTGGAGTGCGGCCAGGTGCGGGTACTCCTTGCAGCACACGGTGCACTGGTACTGCCCCGTCTGGTGGCAGCGCTTGTGATTGACCAAGCTGCCAGCGTGCCGGTAGCTCTTTCCGCATTCCTGGCACTTGAACCTACGGTCACCGTCGTCCATGGACGAGGACTGCTGTTGCCGCGACTCTCCGCCGGGCGAGGACACCGATGGCTGGGAGTTGGACCCCAGGCCATCTGGATTTAGGATGGAGGGCCCGTCTTGCCCATGCCCAGGCGGGTGGCTTTGAGTTTCGTGAGACAGGTAGTGGAGCTTGAGGCTCTCTACGTCGGAATGTCCGGAACCACAGTAGGCGCAGGTGTAAATGGGGTTGTTCACAGGCGGGCCTAGCATCTGGTCATAACGTTTGTCGGGCAAGGGAGGGAGCGGAAGGGGGTCTCCCAGGGCGGGCGTGTACGGGTTGACGGTTGGGGTGCGGACGGCACCAAGATTGTGCGGGACGATCCCAGGGAAGCTCCGCGTCAGCCCCAGCGATGACGAGGCGGCATTGTGCAGCAGGATGTGCTCCTGAAATTCCGTCTTGTTGGGCAAAGAAATCTGGCACAGGTGGCAAAACCAGGCTGCCATGTCGTCGTTTTGAAGGGTGCCCGGACGGGGTTCGGACGGCACCTCGTGCACCAGGGCTCCCAAGGACATGCCAGGAGGTTTGAACTTGGAATGGGTGCGCTCGTGGGCGCCGAGCGCCGCCAGGTTGCTGAACTGTTTGTAACAGGCGGCACACTTGTACGTGCCCTCTTGATGCGACTTCTTGTGGTTGACCAGGCTGCCGTGGTGCCGGTAGGTCCTGTCGCACTGGTCGCACTTGAAAGGCCTGTCCCAGGCATCTTCAGAGCCCGGTGACTTCTGCTTGTCGTGGTCGTGGCCCGTCATCATGCCTCCGCCGCCTCCGCTGCTGCCGCCTCGGTAACCTGTGTCAGAAAGATCTTGTGCTAAGCCATAATCCCTATCTTCATCAACACCTTCCTCATTCTCCTCTTCAGCGTGCGCGCTAGGAGACAGAGTATGAATGCGGAGGTGGTTCTTCAAAGCTAAAGCATTGGGCAGCGTTCGGGTACACACTGGGCATTGGAACGAGCCTGACTCGTGGGACTTTTTGTGAGACGCCAAGCTACTGGCATGCTTGAAAACGCGCCCGCACTGCTCGCACTCGAATCTGCCAATCGCCTCGTGGTGATAGTGGGCTTTCATGTGCTCCAGAAGGCTAGGTGTGCTCGGGCATATCGCGTCGCACTCTTTGCAAGGAAAACCCTTGGCGCGATTCATGTCATGCATGGCCATGGTGAGAAATTTGAAATGGAAGGGGAAAACGTCCACATAAAATGATCCTCGAACATAGAAGAAAGGGGGGGCAATGTGTGATGCTCAGCTCTTTGCTTCTGCGGTAGCAGCCATTTTACCTGGGAGGCGGATTTTTCGCTCCGATCTGCCTTTTCAAATCCACTCGGTGATCCCGGCGGTTCAGAGAGCGTCTGGGCAGCTTGCGGGGGCGCCGGATGGGGGGCTGAGAAGACACAGAAGACAAAAAAGAGACATCAAAAATATTAATGCGCAATGCTGGACGTTCCACAAGTAACGGCTACAACAGAGCGCCGACTTCAGCCCCCCCTCCGGAAAGGTCTGTTCGGACTGGACTGGTCTTTGGTGGTTAAGACGTTTGCGCTAAACTATACTAGACTAAAGATTAAAAATTAGACTAAAAACAACTGCGATACCGTCCTACAAAAGTAATGTACTCAGGCGAGAAGAGAACAAAATAGACGTGGCCAATCCAGACGAGAACGAAATCACAGCATAATTACAGGCGAGTAATTTCTGTGTATTTTTGTGTACATCGTACACAAAAAATGTTGAAAAAAATAACTTTTCACATAGCTCAATAAAATAATGCAATTATAGAATTGTACACTTGACATTTATATAATTCTAAAGTGTTAAATAAAAACTTGGCAAATTTAATGAATGTCTAATATGTTATAAAATAATTATATCGGCCAATTATGTATGATTTTATCATAAAAAAATATACAATCGAATTCGGTGAATCGAACTGTCTTGTTCGATTAAATGAACATGCCCTATGTTACAAGATGGGATGTGCAATAATTGAACATATTAAATGTTTATTAAACTTTATTGTGCGATATACACGTATAGCGACCGTACAAACAAGAACTACTGTTGCTTACGAACTTTGCTCACTGAAAACTAAATAAAGTTTTTCGAAACGATCTATAACACAATGTATAGCATACTGAGCATGCAAAGCATAATACAGCAAAAAAAAGTTCTTACTAAATTCCAGTCAACATTTAAAGAACTTATCCAGTGTGATCTGACGCATTCTCTTGATGGACTGCACTAAAAAGTGGTGGGCATGGTCACCTCCCCCTGGTTTTGCTCTTGTCAACACAACTTTTCGCATTTCCTGACCTTTGATAAAAGCATAAATTCTCCCAGGGAGCCCAGGAGTCCTCCTATATCTTGCTGACCCATTTTGCATCCGCTCTAAGTATCGACTTGTGGCTTCTTTTTCTTATTTGCTCTCATGTTCTTTGGTCAGTTTAAACGGAATTTTTGTCTAAATAAGCGAACAACATTACACGTATATAATAGGATTTGTTTCGGTACTTTAGGATTCTGTCCGAATAACAGGATGGTCCGATTAACCAGTGGTCCAATTAATTGCATTCGACTGTATACATGATTTACACATCAAATTATTTAGACATTAACTGACATATTTTTAAAGAATTGGTAAAAATCTGTTATATATTGTGTCGATACACACAAATATTAGGGGATATTTCATTATTTTTAATCATTATTCTGTATTATTAACTACTTTTGGGAGCAGTATATACACTATGATGTACAGTACTACGTTTTCTTATAATAAATAATAAAACAAAAGTTTAAATCTAGAAAGTGTAACACTCACAGTCCATATCGGTCACAAACTGTAAAACGATTAAATTTTGTCCAGTCGTGTCTGGATAGAACTTCATAAAATTTAAGGTTTTGCCCCGAGGGTTGGCACGGCAAGTTGGCAAGGCTCGAATTAGATTTCTAGTCCTTGTGGTCAATACCTAAACTCCAGTCTCCCATTTAGAGACCTCGGAAATCAGTCTGTTTCTTCCCAATTCCCAAAATTCAGCTACGGTTTATGTCCAGGAGAGTTGACAAACAACCTGGAAAGAGACTCTGTTAAACCTAATAAAATGCCTGATCTTATAAACATTTAATTCCTTGCACTGAGGCACTCTGTTTGTAACGAATGTAACTACGCATTCTGTTTTCCATCCCAGCTCTTCTTCTTACGGTACCAGTTCCAGTACTCACAGCCTTACCCAGACCACGCACATGAAACCAAAAATTCCCTCACGTCAACTGAAAATGCTCAGTCGTGGCTGTTTATCGAGATCTGACCTGGCCCAGAAAGAATCCTGATAAATGAAGAACACTAAAAACGATATGATGTTTCTCCCAGCTCTCCTGCGGACCCCTGGCCACCAGCTCAGTTAAACTTCTGGAAGTTTGGGCTAAAAAAATTTAGACAGAACATCTGCCAAGTTGTTAAAGCCATCCACTTTTGCTGCTTTCTCACCTTTAATAACGCAATAAAAAAATTAAAAACAATCCTGCAGCTCTCTCTCGTATAAAAGCGCTTTTATATATATATATATATTTTTATATTTATTTATATTTTTTTTTTTTTTTTTTCTTTTTTTTTTTTTTTTTTTTTTTCTACAGATTAGCTGAAAGAGCTCAGAGCTACAGAGCTTCTCTTTACTAAGTATGGGATCGTATCTGTTCTTTAAGGATGCTTTTCATCTCTAAATATTGATATATATTGACAGTAATATAACATGTGTATCGTATCACCCAGCCCTACCACAGCCTCTTTTCCAACAGCAGTGTGCAACGTTACAGAGCAAACAAATTGATAAGTAACTACGTTTTCTCTTTTCTCTCTGCTCATGTTCCCGTAGCTTCCCCCACTGAGAACTCTAGATCCAGAAGTGACTGAGTATCAGAAGGAAGATTTTTCATTATTGTATTTACATTTTTATTTGCTTAGTTTTACTATTAACAGAAACTAGAAAAACATGAGAGGAGAGCTAGTGCTGGGAGATATGACCTCCAATCAATATCACGATCATGACTGGCATAAACGAAGATTCTTTTGTTTTTAGGGTTTTTATTTTGCCCGAGGTTTGTAATGGGTTTTTTTTTTTTATAATTAAAGACACCTGTGGTTTATAGTTTGATTTAGTACGATATGGCATCAGTTTTTTGGGGTTAAATAAAGGAACATGTTCGTTCCAATATTCGACGTGAACGGTTGAACATCAGAACGATTTGTCTGATTTGATTTATTTTCGATTCCCTAAGCCGAGAAGCATCTCAATCTTCTGTGCCAAATTTAATGAAGTTTTTAAAAAAAATAATTAACAATTCCTATTTCAAACAGCCTTCCAGAACAAAAGACATTTGTCCTGCACATGGCATTAATAGATGATTGATGATATACTATTAATTAACAGTTAATATCTCCATTATAATGAATAGACCATTTTCTCTTTTCTCACTGAGCTGATGGACCAGCACCACACACCTGAGTGCAGGACCTCCGTCCATCCTTTAGTTCTCCAATAACTTACCGGTGAGAACTCGTTATCTTAAATCAATTTCATTATATAATTTAAATTTTATTATTTACTTAATTTTACTATTAATACAAACTAGGCATCTGGGCCACCCATGGATGATGGGTCTCTTTTTGAGTCTTGGTTTCTCTCAAGGTTTCTTCTTTCTATATTCAGGGATTTTACTTTCCACTGTCACCCTAGGTTTACTCAATTTGGGATTGGCCTTTTAATATCATGTAAGATTATAAAGCTGTTTTGAGACAATGCTCCATTATAAAAATAAATAAATAAATCAAGGCAAGACGAGAACGGCGCAACACTGCTCCGCCCGAAAACGAGCCGAAGTGAGAACGCGTTCAAAAGCGACTGATGTTAACGAAAGAAAGTGCGAGTCAACAAAAATCCAAACTTAAAATCACAAACCCTGTTATTACTCACCCAGAAAACCGAAAACAAACCATCTATCCAACAACACGAATAAACAATAAGAACTGGAATAGCTGGACCCGGTTACAATAACATCAGTCCAGTGTGTGTGCGGGCGCGCTACAGTTACAGTTTTGCATGGCCGCCTGGATCCTCTTGCTTGACTGAGTGTGTTAACGTGCGTGTAGTGAAACGCCAGCTGGGTCCGGACTCTCTCACATATCGCATTACACCCCGGACTGTCATGTGCACTCACTGGGAAAGTGTGCACTTTAGTTCTAGGTCACTGGGCGCTTATAATAAACTTATTCATCGGGTCCAGCCCGACAGTGCCCCCTACCACCATTTGGGCTCAGATTTAAAGGAATTAAAGATGTAAAAATGTTTAACAATAAAACCGACCCTGGACCGGAACCGCGCCATCACCCGTGACCCTGAGGGGGAACCACATGGACAGGTCCAAAATAGTCACAAGAACTCTCTGGGCTCATTACTGTGGGACAGCAGATAACAATGCGTGTTAACACAAACCACGCAGTATCCATTAGACCTTCGGTCTTCGGCTCGTTAAGACCGATCCATTATTCCACCCTAAATTCGCAACCGAAATTTGTGAGATCGGATCAGTCAAAAGTATAATGTGTTATATGTGATCTGTTTATTTATTAAGCTTTTATAACATATTACTCAACAACTTTACACGGTTAAATTTCTCAGAGACACATACGAAGAGCAAAAAACACGATTAAAGCAACACCAGCGCGTAATAAACACAACAATCTCCACTTTGGGGCTGTGAAATATGAAGTAACTTAAATAATTCCGTGTACCGTTCAGCGCTGAGGCGAAATGCCGCGGTTTCGTCTCAAATCGCTCACTTTTTATTATTACGCTACCTGTTGTAACCATGGTGATCAGAGAGAACGCCATGTTCCCCCGAACGCCGTCTAGGCTACCTACGTAGTGCAGTTATGTGCCGTTCGGGACGGACCCAGATCCGTTTTCTCTCTGCACCAAGGCCGATAAAATGCGTCGAACCGAACCCAAAGGACAAAAATAATAATAACAGGTCAGATCAAAAGGTGAGCGTTTAACCAGAACAAAAATCCGTCCAATTACAAAAAAGTGACCCGTTCCACGGGATATGGTTTGTTTTTATTTACCCTTCCCGCCGCGGGATTGTTTGTGCCCGATTATTGAGGGGAAAAAACATTAGCTGCTAGGTTAGCTTAGCCTCAAATGGGTATAAAAAACATTTTAAATTAGGTTTTGCAGCACACTGGGGTCGGTGCAGCCTCGGTTTAAGTGTAAACTTCTAATGCAAATGTGCCAAATGTGATTTTTTTTTTTCTACCGCACCCTCCTGGCTTTGTGGGTGTAGCGCTAACGCTAACAATTAGCATAGCATAGCCGGACAAACACACCCACACCGGGGCGCGCAAATACTGCTGGCTAAACACCGCTTACTCACGCGGGCAGGCAATAAAAAGACATTTTGACCCGAATCCCGGATGATTGAGAGAGTATTGGGCGTGACCGGACGCTTTATCCGCGTTGCAGGAACGGCGCTGTCTGCGCTCGTTAGCATTAGCACGTTAGCTGTGATCCACACAAAGCTCGCGCTCCGTAAACCCGTTATTTCAGCCTTGATCGCCGAGGTTTGAATTCAAACGAAATCACACTTACCCGACAGCTGCCAAAACGGTCAGCTGCGCGAGTCTCGCTTGCTCTGCGCGGATCGGTATCTTTATTTTCTCGCCATATTATTTTTTTTTCTCTCTGTTTTCAGCCGGAGCGACGACGCCGTCTTTTCTCTCGCCGTCCTACACACACTTCCTGCAGGCTGCAACGCTGTTCCAATCACACCCGTATTCCTCAATCTCCCGCCCCCCGTGCTCTGATTGGCTAATATGAACAGTTACTAATAATAACGTTAGAATTCAATTCAGATTTATTGTCTCAAAGTAGCTTTACAGCATTATATGATCTTGAAAGGCCAATCCCAAGTTGAGCAAGCCTAGGGCGACAGTGGAAAGTAAAATCCCTGAAAGTAGAAGGAAGAAACCTTGGGAGGAACCAAAACTCAAAAAGGGACCCATCCTCCATGGGTAGCCTAGATGTTAATTAAATAAATACTTAAAAGTATATTAAAGTAATAGTAAAATTAATCCAATTATATAAATATTGATATTTGTAATCAATATTTATATATTTATTTAAATCAATAACAATATAAGTTAGTAATAAAATAAATAACAAAATCAGTCCTCAGCAGGAGGTCCTTGGAAGCACATCATCTCCTAATGACTAAATGATGGAGGGAGTTCTTGCACTCTGGTTCTGCTGATGAAGACCAGTAGAGTGATGCTGAGGTGGTGGAGAATCTAAGTGTATGGTGCTGGAACATCGGCTCGGAGAGAAAAGAGAAAATGTAGTTACTTATGGGTTAGGAGGACAGTCTATTGTCAATCACTGAATGTTGTTGATTGATTTTGTTTGAATCTATTATTTCAACGTGTTACAATTGTTGAAATATATAATTGAAATAAATTAATTGTTGAAATAAATAATGTAGCAATAATAATAATTTTATTAAAAGTAAGAATAAATAATTGTAAGAAAAATACATAATAAACAACAACAAATATAAATAATAAAATAATAATATTAATAAAGTAAGCATAATTATAAAAGTTAAATACATAATTACCAACAATAGGAATGATAATATAGAAGAATAAAAATTAACATTAAATAAACAACAAATGATACTATAATATTAACAAAATTACGTATTAATAATTGTAATAAGAAGATTAAATAATAATAGAAATATAGAAATGTGTAATTACTCATTTATTTTGTAAATACATTAATAAAATTCATTCTCTCACAAAAAAACTACATTAACTGGATTTACCAAGGCAGAGCTCTTATAAAAAATACTAAATTCTAAAAGACTAAACATAACACTAAACATATTAATACTTAGTTTTAATAATAAATGCAATTTAAAATAAAAATCATTATGAAATATATATATAAACCCAGTCAGACGCTCCACTGTTTTTATGCAGCTGTGCTGTGATTGGATAAAGCCTCACTCACGCAAACCTTTGGCCCAAGCAGATTTGTTGAGACCTCAGCCAATCCGTGCTCACATGGCGGACTTGTCTGAATACGGGTGGGGAAAGACTGAAAAACAGCGACTGGATCCGCAGAATATCTGTACAGCGTCACTCTGTAAACACAAAGCCTCTTTACACAAAAAACTCTTTAGAACGTGTCTTATATTTGTTTCTTCTGCAGCGTGATAAGTCACATTTTAACAGTCTGCAGGGAACTAATTAGGTTTTAGGCTCTGAATTAGTTGCACGGACGTTACAAGGCCAGAGATGTTAAGTAGTTCCTCCACGATGAAGCTCTGCAGCGGCTCACAAACAGAAACCAGAACAAATCCAACCTAAAGTCACGTGATCTCTATAAATACATATTAGACGGGTTCCTGCTAAAATTCAGTCTCTCAGAGCTGCTTTTAATAAATGATTTTTTTATACTTACCCTGTTGGATTTAATCTGTGTGAATCTAAGCACCACTACAGTGCATCCAGGAGCAATAACGGCTCGGCTATAAGGATACACAACCTCACAAATACGAGAGCATACAAACTCAGTACCCAGTAACCCCAACTAACTAACCCCTAACCATAACCATAATCTTTAACCCCCCAACTCTAACCATAACACCTAAACTCCAACTATAAACATAACCTCCAACTCTAACCATAACCTCTAACCCTAACCCCCAACCACAGCAATAACCCCTAACTCTAACCATAAACATAACCTCCAACTCTAACCATAACCTCTAACCCTAACCCCCAACCATAACCTCCAACTCTAACCATAACCTCTAACCCTAACCCCCAACCATAGCCATAACCCCTAACTCTAACCATAAACATAACCTCCAACTCTAACCATAACCTCTAACCCTAACCCACAACCATAACCCCTAACTCTAACCATAACTACTAACTCTAACCATAACCTCCAACCCTAACCCCCAACCATAACCCCTAACTCCAACCATAACCACTAACTCTAACCATAACCTCCAACCTTAACCCCCAACCTCAGCCATAACCCCTAACTCTAACCATAAATATAACCCCGAACTCTAACCATAACCTCTAACCCTAACCCCCAACCATAGCCATAACCCCTAACTCTAACCATAACCACTAACCCTAACCCCCAACCATAGCCATAACCCCTAACTCTAACCATAAACATAACCTCCAACTCTAACCCTAACCTCTAACCCTAACCCCAACCATAGCCATAACCCCTAACTCTAACCATAACCTCTAACCAACCCCCAACTCTAACCATAAACCCTAACCCCCAACCACAGCCATAACCCCTAACTCCAACCATAAGCATAAAACATAACCCTTAACTCTAACCATAACCCCACCCATAACCCCTAACCCCCAACCATAACAATTAACCCCTAACAATAACCCCAACCCCTCAACCATAGCTATAACTCTAACCATAACTATAACCCCTAACTCCAACCATAACCCCAACCCCTAACTCTAACCATAAACCATAACCCTGAACCCCTAACTCTAACCCTAACCCCCAACCATAGCTATAACTCTAACCATAACCCACAACCATAACCCCAACCCCTAACTCTAACCATAACCCCTTAAATCTAACATAACCTCTAGCCATAAACCCCTATCTCTAACACCCAACCATGGTCATAACCCCTAACTCTAACCATAAACCCTAGCCAGAACCCTAACTATGACCCCAATCATAACCCCAACTCCTAACTCTAACCATAACCCCTAACTTTAATGAGAACCTCTAACAATAACCCCTGACCAGAACTCCTTACCTGGACCCCAATCATAACCCCTAACCAGAACCCATAACTATGACCGTAACCATAACTTCCACTATACACTCATGCTAGCCAGACTCTCGCCATCTGAATCGCTGCCTTCCAAATTCTACTTTCTTAATTCCAGCTATGCAAAACATGACCATTATCCAAAACATCTGCTCTTCAACATCTAGCTATCTTAACCCCAGCTAGCAAAATTCCATTATGCCAATCCCACTGTCCAAACTCCCAACTATCCAAACCCTGCTAACTACAGTTAGCGATCTAACTAATCTCCTGGTATCCGAGCTTCTGCTCTCCAGTCCTCGTTGTCTAATCTCTTGATTAGATGTCTACACCCACTTCTCCTCTATGTGAAACCCTCACTATCCAAACCTCAGTACCTGACTTTTAATTGTCCATCCTATTTCATCCTTAACTCTGAACTATCTTTCCATAATGTACAGAATATTTTAATCCAATATCTCATCTTCTGATTGACTAGAATTGCCCGGGTCATGCCCCAGTACCTAAATCACATCAGTCCATGGTAGCATGGGTGGCTGTTACAGCCATTGGATATCCCTGCCCTCCCTCATACACTGTTCATGTCTGCCTGATGCCTGACTGGACTGGGACTCTTTGGCAAGCTTTGGAAACTGGTCCAGGATCAGATCAATATCCTTCATAAATGATAAATACAAAACCTTTAATCGTATTTATTGTACGCTAAATTTATTGTTAGCACGTGGTCGCATTAGAAATAACTATAAAAACCTGAAATGCCTGCCCAAAGCTACACAGAGCTAATCCGTAATTAATCCGCATTAAACAAACACATATTTAATTGTTTGTATTTAAGCTACGTCGTGCAGCTCGATTTGGGTCCTAGATTAAAAAAAAACCGCAGTGCTTCAACGTCTACCATCTTCTTTTACCACAACTTCCGTTTCATTCACCGTAAATACACGAACAGTGCCCTTAGGTTTTGTTTCCTACTACAACACGCGTAAAAACTACATCTCCCACAAACAGCTGCCTCAGCACGCGGTTTGGGACGCAGCCATTCGCTGACTGGCCAACTATCTTTCCTTTAGCCGTCACGCTCGATATTTTCGACGCTTATGACCTAAAACCTACCTTTTATTATCGTTAGTCGGCAAGCTGTCGTCGTTTGTGACCGTAGAAGTCACATCTTATAGAAATGGTAGCTTGTCAGGGCGTTTTGGGTGGAACGGTTACGGTGCTGACAGACAAAAATGCCCGTATTTGAGCCCGAAGTCTGATTGGTCCACAAAGAGCGTGTTGCTTTGGTGGATTTGTAGTTATTGGGAAAGGATCAAGATTTTTTTTGTCATACTTGCAATATAAAAGTGCATTGCAGTGCGTTTTTCAGGGCCATATTGCTTTCCTTTTGTTTTCCAATTGTTCGGTTTGTGAATATCAACACTAGCTAGCAATTATACTTGAATCACGGGAACAGATGGTCGTTTTTTGTTGTTGTTGTTGTTGTGTTAATAAATAGGCTATATATTGTATTGATTTGTACATACTTGGGTTTTAATTTGTGGACCAGTGGCTGTACAGTCCTCAGCTGTAAATTATTGGAGGCACATCATCTCCTAACAACTGAACAGTGCAGGGAATTGCTGCACTCTGGTGGGACTGGTTTCTGTTGATGAGGACCAGTAGAGTGATGCTGAGGTGGAACATTCAAGTGTGTGGTGCTGGAACTGGAACCGGAACATCAGCTCGGAGAGAAAAGAGAAAATGTAATTACTTGTGAGTTTGGAACACAGAGTCCAACACTAGGCCACCACAGTCGCTGTCACTTTCACCTCTTGATACTGTTAAAATGAAAGATTAAATGTCCATGTCTTTGGCTATTCTTAAATATCAAAGGTTTCCACATGGACTACCTGGCACGATGGGTTCAACAGAGAAATGCAAGGAAAGACAAAAATAAAGTTCAGCTCTTTATGATCCCTGTCTTTAAATGTTTAAACTGGAGTTTAGAGCTTCATACTTTTGCGTGACTTGACTTGAGTCTCAGAGAAGCAACTTGACTCGAGTTCATCGACTCCTGACCACCTGAACTTGGAACCTGAAGGTTGAATTTTGCACACACGTGCCCCAGTCACTCCTCTGGGCCAAAAGTGTGCGTGGAATCCATCCCATCTTCTGTAGAAGAATTCTGCTGGTCCAGCAGGCGGTGACGTGCCCGAGCAGCTCGGTGCGTAATGGGAGCAGAGGTAAAGATGTTTGAGCGCGCTTCTCCTCGGTGCATTACGGTAAAGAGGGGTGTGTAGTGTGCTAGTGCAGAGGAAAGGCAGCTGCGTTGTTTCCCTCCTGTTTACTGTCCTTTTCTTTTTCTGATCGGGAGAATGGATGCAGCGTTGCGGATCCACACGGCGGGTTAAGAGATGAACGGGACCCTCTATATCTCGTTTTTCCAGGGCCAGCTGGAGTCCGCGCTGGAGCAGGTGGTGCAGCTGGCCGTACGCGAGATCACGGGGACGGTGGGTGCCAACCTGAGCTCCATGCTGCTGGAGACAGCCCGGAAAGAGCAAGAAAACCAGCGGCTCCGGGATACCATCCAGTCAGGCAAACCTGCACTTACAGAGAAGGCCGCCGAATGGAGCTCGCAGACCGGCCGTATCTCGGACTCTCTACGCCTGGACCAGAAGCGCAGAGCTGTGGGTAAGGACGGCGGCGGGTTTGTCGTTTCTAATCCGTTCCTGCAGATTGGACGGGGAGCGTGTCCCGGCAGGTCGGGGGTGTGGGTTTAGTTTGTTTATGGGAGAACAATAACAGTGTTTTCTCAAAAACGGAAGCAGGGGGAAGGTCAACAGCCTTAAAAAATACCTGCCACGCAGCGAAACGGCAGAGCGTGCATTATTTTACCTCTGGGAACGTTACAGAGTCACGAAAAACACATACGGAGGGCTGAGGGCAGCCCACATCGAAACAGGACTTCAGTAATACTTCTGTTAATGAAACGCAATGTGGCCCGAACTAAATCTGCATTTCCCCAAGGAACTAGTACGGTGGTTTAAACGTGACAGGTCGAAAGAACGTGAGTTCGTATCCCTGTACTTTCGTACATATGTGTATGAATATGTGTGTATGTTTTGGGTGTGGGTGGTGTTTGTCCGTTAAAATTTGAAAAATGTGTCAGTTGAGGTTTGAATTTCGTCAGTTAGAATTTGAGCCTGGATATTACCTCAGTGGGAAGTTTTTTTACTCATTTTATCCTTGAATGTAAAAAAAAACAAAACAAATAAGATCTTTAAACGTGTACGTTTGTACTAATCACACAAATATGTGGAAAAGGGAGAACTATGAACCACACCGAGTGATGATATTTAATCAGAATGACTTCTCTCGGCTGCGTTTGTTTTTGATCCGAGCTTTGTTCGTATTTCTCTCATCAATCCCACCCTGAAATAACGAGAGAATAACAACCAGGAAGGATCTTTGCTATCATTAAGATGAATTCCCCATTACTGTTCTGTTTCTAGATCTTATTATCGTATCTGAGTGACCTCGCCTCGCGGCACAAGTGCAGGATGACTGCCCTGGGGCGATGCCATCCTAGGTAGCGCTGCATTCGTGTCCAGGTGATGGTGCCGCACTATGATCCGGGACACAATTGGGCCAAAATATAATCTAAAGTCATGTAAATGTGAGAGAATGAGTTAGACCAAAGGATGTTGTCTTAGCACCGTAATTTACTTCATCACAAGGTGTGCCCCTTCTTTACTACCCAGTGTACCCTGTCTTGGCGGCATTCTGTGCCTTTTCTTTGTCACCCAGCTCTCTGTGCCCCTTCTTTCTGGCCTTCTGGGCACTTTTTCTGTGCCCACTGTGCCCCCTTTTTTGCAGCCCTGTGTGCATTTGGTTCGTAAGCTGTTTTTTAATTACTAATTACCTTGGTGCTGTAAATGATTAAAGTAAACCTCTCTTTCCTCTCTGTGTATGTATGTATGTATGTGTGTGTGTGTGTGTGTGTGTGTTACGGCGCAGGTCAGCTGAAGCTGGTGATGGAGCGGGTTCTGGAGTTTGCGGTGTGTGAGCTCAGTAAGGTGGTGGAGGACAGCTTCGACGACGTTCTGCTGGAGCTCAGGAAGACGGAGCAGGAGCATGAGGAGCTGCTGGAGAAGTTACAGAACGTGACGAAGGAGAACGGGGACGGCGACTTGGAGACAGAGAAGAAAGGGAATGGGGCAGGACCGAAGCGGGAGGACTCGCCCAGTGGCAGCACAGAGGGAGTGAAGGACATGGAAAGAGGGGAAGAGGAAGAACGAGGAACCGAACCGAGCTCGAACGGTACCTGTTGTGTTTAGGGTTGGCTCCCACCTTATGCCCTGTGCTGTCCGTTTACCGAATTGTGTACTCATTCTTTGTGTGTGTGTGTGTGTGTGTGTCTAGACACAGCCTCTCCTGCGGTGATCAGTGTATCTCAGGACTGGGTGCCAGTGTTGAACAAGGTGTTCGGCCAAAAGTGGTGCGGCGATGTTTGGCCCGTTAAAGATGACGTCGACGTGAAACCTGAGCGGGCACAGCTCTGTTCTGGAGACTCCATCCAGGAGGATGCGCCACCCCTGAGAAGCGACGACAGCCAGTCGGATCTGCCCCAATGGCTCCCCCACACCAAGGTGGGGTTCGATGCCCAACAGACGTCGTTGGGCAGCGCCGTAGGTGAGAATTCGGTCCGAACGTAATCGTTTGTGATTCTAACGAAAGATTTATGTAATGGTTACGCGTTCTGCTCGCCCTCCAGGCGACGACGGGCAGATAAAGTCTCCGTCCATGCTGCATCGTCTCCTGAAGCTCCCCACCCAGCTCTTAGACGGAGACGATGAGTCGATGGAGTCTGAGGACAGCCTGGTGAACGCCGTGATCTCCAGCCACATGGCTCAGCGGGAGAAAGTGGACGAGGAGGTGGTGGAGGAGGAGGAGCAGCGGAGGCGGCGCAAGGAGGAGGACGAAGACGAGGAGGATGAAGGGGAGGAGGAGACGAAGCGGGCAGCCATGAAGGGTGGGAGGAAAGCCCACACGTGCAAAATCTGCGGTAAGAAGTTCAGCCGCGCCCACCTTCTCAAGACTCATCGGCAGACCCACAAGGAGGTGGTCCGGTCCCCATTCGGCAAGCTTCACGCTAACGAACGGTCCAACGCCGGTAAAACCACGTGAGAAACGCGTCTCTGTTCCTGGCTAGCCTGAATCGAACCGGATCCCCAAAGCTTCATGTGGACGGAGTGTTTAATGGCAATGAAAGGACTTGGCGCCGCTTCACCTTTCCGATTCAACCCGACTCTGAAACGCAGCTAAAACGACTTTTACAAATAACGCACGGTTCCGGTTTGAAATCGGTGGAAAAGGGTTTGATTTTGTCGTTTGCGTTTCCGTCTCCTGCTGTTCTGTTAAAGGTCCCACAAAAACGTTGGGGCACCCTTACTCTGTGCCGGACATCGCCCACACCCACCCTAAGGGTTCTTTAGATGCTCTTGCACCTCTCCAGAGGCGGGATACGAAGTGCTGATTTATGTCAGGTGCCTGCCGGTTTGAGGTTCCATGCATGGTCGCCCTGCCAGAGGCTTCTGAGTCACTGCTGCTCCTCTAGGTGGGGTCTGGCAATGTCCCAAGGGTGCCCCCACGTTAGAGAACATTAACTAAATCAATCCAAGCAAACAAACTTGGTCCTCCAAGCTACAATCTAGACAGTTTACATTTCAGGGTCATGGCTCAAAGGATTGGCCCTGGACATTCTAGACCTTCTGGACCTCCTTCTGGTCCATAGCACAGTACCTTACCCGTTAGAGCCACGAACAGTATCTGCTGTTAAGGTGGAGCAGGTCGAACCCAGAACTGCCAGCGCTGAGGAATCTGGAACAGTCATGAAATTAGGGACAGGTGAGGGGAATAAATCCATGATATATGAACGATGAAACCAAGAACTTAATGATGACCTGTTTGTCAGGAGTTTATCGATTTTAGCTTCCGCCTCTGAAATGGTGAAAAAATGTGCCAAATGTTTGGGTATAATTAATTTTTTTCCCTGTGCTTTCGAAGTTCCGATTCAGTTCTTGCCTGACTTCAGCTACCTATAACGATACAGACTCTTGGAAAAAAAAGGTTCATATTTTCCTATAATTGTTGGTACTGTGCGGGGTTTGGAATCGTTTGCGTTTCATAGATTCCTGGGATCCAAGAGGAAAGGAATATTTTTTTTCCTCGTTTAGTTTTTTCCTTTAAAACAGGCAGAAAAAGCTTAATGTAAAAAGCAGGTAAGGTAAACGGGCGCCGGCTTGGTCGGCGGTGGGGCGGCTGCGGATCGTGGCAGAACAGCAGGACAGGAACACGGGCGTAGGACGTAGGGAAGACCGGACAGTCTTCCAGTCCTTTTACAGATGTAGGGAACAGGAACGTCTCTGTCCTGCTTGTAAATACGTCGTTTATACAGACATACCTCTTTGGAAAAAGACTGACTCTCACAAAACATGTGTAAATACAGAAATAGAAATAGAATGATTGGTCTACAGGGCATACCGGATTCGCATGGATCACCGGACCACCTGATGTTCCTCGACCTAAGAGATGTCCCGCACCAGGCTTGAGTCTTCCCGCTGGAACAGCAATACGGTGTGTTTGTTATTTATATGGTAACGGCAAACCTTTAGTCCTGCGGTTTTCATTCCATAATCGATCTCACATACGCGCACATACACAAACACACAAGTTAAGATGTTTGAGTCGGTTTAACCGATTTCTGAACCTTTTCCTCGCTTTTTATGACGACAAATGTCGGCCAGGTCAGTTATTCAGCCACTTTTTTAAAATAAGCTTTTTATTGTTATTTCGTGACACGTGCCTTCTCATTTCCTTTGCACATTGAAATCGCCCCAAATATTTGAGGTGTCTTACGCTGCTGTAGCACCGTAACTCCCTCGATGCTCCTGTCTGCTTTTCTACTCCCTACGCATTAAAAAAAGGGGAGTGAATTCCGACTCGAAAATTGCATTGGTCTTGTCCGAATTCGAATTCGCCGTTTTCCATACACACCGCCACCCCAAAGATTATTGGCATACATTGACTTTCTTAAGAGCTTTTTTTACTTAATCATACGGTGACTGGGAAACTTTTTTTAAATTATGGACTGTAGAATTTTCCACGTAGTTTGTTGTTTTGCTTGGTTTGACGTTTTATTCTCTTGATAACAGAAATAACGGTAAATACGATTTGCCTACTTACAATAAAATCCAGATTAAGAGCCTATTTAATATTTCAAGAAATCTTTTTATTAAATGTTTAGTAAAAATTGTTATTCTTTATTATTAATCTTTTCTCAAATATTTAATATTTTCTAAACGTTATGTTCCTAAATGCTTTCTTAACCTTACGATTAACAAAAAAAAAAAAAAAATGGCGAAATTTTAGGAACTTTAAACTTTTTCCCAACTTGAAGTGAGATATCATTGTTTTCTAGCCTTGTTATTATTTTCTGTATTTTTTAAATATTATTTTATTATTATATAATGATAGATACAAATCACATCATAGGCTATGGTGTAATAAAACAACGCTGGTTTCTACGGTAATATATCGAAGCTTTTTTTTATTTTTTTTTTTAAGAGTTTATCTTAAGATCCGTTTTTTTGTTTTTTTCTTACTAAACGCGTTTCATCCGAACGATGTTTGTGTGGTAATATTTACGACAATCGTTCAGAATTCGTATTTACCGTTATTTCCGTTATTTTATTTAATTCGCTCAGAAGAAAACATCAAACCAAGCTTTGGAAATTTTACATAAATAGAGACTATGTTAAAAGATACAGCAAGCGGGAATTTTTACAACTTTTTTTATTTCAGAATATCCGATAATTGTGTGGTGGCGGCGGAAAGTGGAAAAAGTGTGAGGCCACTGTGACGGTTAAGAAAACATTTACGAGCATAGTAAAAGAATAAAAGAGTAATAAAATATAAGTTCCTAATAAGAGTTCATAAAAAATAAGACGATTCCTTTTTCGAAGTTAATCTATCAATATATATCAAAGAATATCTTTCGAACGTTTTCAGAGGAAAAACGCATTTTTGTTGTTAAGACGCCTTTGTGAAGAAAAAAAAATGTTTTTATGTAATGGCACAACAGTTCAGTTGACTGTGTGGATTTTGCATGTTCTCCTTATGTCCACATCTGGTTTGTCCCACATTAGAAACACAAGAATTAGGGTAATTGGGCCCTCTAAATTTGCTCGGGTTTGAATTAAAGCACCTTTTATCAAAGTGAAAAAGGTCCAAACGTCGGTTAAACGGTGGGGGGTGGGGTGGAGCATTGCACTCCGTTCATGCAGCAGTATTCGGTTTTTTTTCTTTTTCGGGCCCTCCTGACTGTTAGTGATTTATTTTGTTTAGGACGTGAAGCTTCCACTCCAAAATCAACGTGGTTTCACCACACCCCTTCACGACGACGCACCCGGCGAGTCGTACTGTTACGACCCCAGGGCCAAACCTGACCATTTTTGCACTTTCTGTGTTTTGTTTTTTTTTTGTGTGTATTCAATTCGTACATTACCTCATACCTCATCGTCATGATGACGCAGCCAGCTTATTACCTCAGCCACACGTTTTTTTACATCGGCATACTTTTTTTCTTACGACGCGTTCTCCAAAGGGAAAGAAGGAATCGGGTCAGGAATCCGAAACTGAAGCGAGAATGCAGCAACAAACATGAAATTATTCATAAATATAGTAATGATAACCGATAATGCCTCTTCGAATTGAAAATTCCCACGTCAATTTACGTTAATCCAGAAAAAAGGAAAGGTTTAAGAAAAGCTTTAAGTGTAAGTCTCGGGTGGACCCAGGTTTGTAGAATGCAGTTTAAAATCGCATTTAAACGTTTTTGTTTTCGTGTACTGCTGAGCCAGCGGCCCAACCCCCAAATCACTGAGCTCTGAGACGCCCGTCCCAAATCGTACCACTTATCTTTAATTCCATTGACAGACCTCGCCTCGCTTCAGCTCTCTAGAGGCAGGACACGAACCGGGGTGTCCATTAGGACCAGCGTTTGTTTCGGGGGTTGGGTCTGCGCTGTTACATCTAGTTTGGAGGAAATATTGTTTCAGATGATAATTTTTGTGTGACAATCTTTAAAAAAAAGGGACGGCTGTAACAAAAAAAAAATTTAAACGTGAATTTGTAAAACGATTGAAGGGATGTTTTGACGTGTTTTTATATTATCACTCCTCGTGTTTATAGAGTCGAGCCTGATTATTAATCCGATGTTCACTTCTGATCCGATTTGATTGTTGGATATTTAAACGCATTAACCCATTTTAATACGAAGAATTCTGTAATGTGTACTGAAGCGAAACGTTAAATGATTCTTTGCCTTGAATGAAAGAAGACTGTTTTTTTGTCATTTTGTTTTTTTAAAACCGTGTAACATGGGTCATTTTCCTGTCGTGCTCTTTCACACACAGTGGAATTCGGGTCGTTATAACTGTGTGGAAAATAAAGCGATTGGCAAGTGTCTGGGGTTTCCTTCTTGTTTTTCTACCCACAGTTTCTGTTCTCTGGAATTAGAGAAACAACCGAGAGGAAAAGAAACCGGAGCTGTTTTTAGATTTAGAGCTCGCAATGAATTAAAACAGTGAAATGGTGACGTGATTTCAAACAGGTGAGAGGTCTTTGAGGAGTAACAATGATCAGAGTAACTCCCTCCAGTTGATCACCAGATGTTCCTCTAATGAAGATGAGGAAGGTAATTCCTGTAGATATTTCTCCCTCTACAGACCACAGTACCATTAAACCATTCCGAATCGGGAGAAATTTTAGTCCTAAAAACTAAACTGAAGGGGGGTGATCTCTCTCCTACCTCCAAATGGTCACTGATCAACATCTGATAGGAGCACATGGGTAAGGGATTACTTTATCAAACTCTACAATACAGAGTTAAATTCACAAATACCACTTAAAACTTTTTTGTACAAAAAACAAGCCTTGTGTTATAACCAGGTCCACAAGCTCCGCCCACTTCTCGGAGGCACCTAGGCTGGATTGTCACCATGGAAACGGGGATTGTGCCCAGCAATCAGGATTACAGATGAAAAAAGGAGAATCCAGACTATTATGAGGAACAAGTCCAAAAGCCAGGCTCTATCATGGTACTAGGTTGGGTCCGGACCCTTTATAAACGTCGTTTACTCTTCTGTGATGCAGCATTAATGCAGAAAAGTACACAGATTTTAAAGAAACCCGGCTTCAGGACTACATTTTTTATCAAAAAAAGATTAGGGCTGAAATACGGAAATCCCTGAGAGTTGGTATTCCTATTCAATGAGCTGGGTCACGAAAATCGTACGCAACCGTGGTAAACGCCCTGTCTCTAGTGTCGATCGTGTGAACGATGCTCAGGTTAATTAATTAAACAGGTTCCACTCAAAGGTTCTTCAGTAAACAGGGACGCCGCCCGGTACTGCTGCTGCTGCTGTTCCTGATGTTGCTGCAGCTGCTGCGCGCGCGCATTACACCCGATCCTCCGTTTGAACGAGGAGCAACAAGCACGAGAAAGCGAGAGAGAGAGAGAGAGAGAGAGAGAGAGAGAGAGAGAGAGAGAGAGAGAGAGAGAGAGAGAGAGAGAG
>JAYJMA010000016.1:28339-43055 GCA_036873895.1 Parotocinclus cabessadecuia | reverse complement strand
AGAGAGAGAGAGAGAGAGAGAGAGAGAGAGAGAGAGAGGAGGTGGAGGTTGCTGCTGGTGCTGGTGGACGTGGCGGCTCCGGGGCTGAGCGCGAGGAGGAGAAGAAATGCATCGAAGAAACGGCAGGTAAAAACGAAAGGGGGGGAAAAGAAAAGCATAAAACGTGCACGTTGCCGCGCGCTCGCGCCGTCTCTCTCTCTCATGCTCTTACTTATCACGTTCCTACTTTCACGTCCACTTTCCTGTCCGTTCTGCGCTTTTCTCGTCACGTCGGTTTGAATTGTGCACGGCTCGAGCGCATGCATGTGCAAGAGTCAGAGTGAGGAGGAGGAGGAGGAGGAGAAGAAGTAGAAGAAGAGCAGGAATTTGCAATGCAATAACGGTGGGCTGCTGCTGCTGCGGGCGCGGGCTCGCGCCCTGCTTTGTTACGGCCGAACAGCCGGACGGTGCGATACGGGGACGAGGCAGAAGGGGAGAAAAAAGGCAAAGTTCCAGCCGGTAATGGACGCGCTGAACTTTGTGTCGGTGCGAGGGAGCTAATGTGATAGCTTTAGCCACAAACAAGATGGCCTCTGTAGCTGTAGCAGCAGCAGCAGCAGCAGCTCGGGCCTCTCTGCATTTTACCGCTCCGCCAGTGCAAGCGTGCATGCATGCCTTCCATCAATAACACCGGGAAAATAACGGATCCGGTGTGAGTCTGTGCGTTATTTTAAATCCTCACACCGCCCGGGCTAAAGTATGCGAGAATCTGGGCAATCCTGCAACAGCTGGAAACACACACACATACACACACAAACACACACACACACACACACATACCGGAGAGCTGAAAAACCTTTTATTGTGTCTAAAATCGCCCAGAGAACCACCGTATAACGTGGAAACAGACCGTAAGGCACGCACGAGCCTCATGATTTAGATGAACGCCAAAGCAAAACCCCATCCGCACCTTTTAAACACTTTAAAACGGGTTTAGCACCGGTGCTAACGCTACACGTCCCAGCACACGCGTCTCGGCACAAAATCTACGGTTTTATTTCACCCAAAGCCTGTCAGCTCGGGTTTGACACCGTCGCACGCGCCTTCCAGCTCGTTATTGTGCAGATCATTAGTATGCAAATTGGGCCCGCTTTTTGAAAACATCTGGCACCACTGGGTCCAGGGCTGCCCCCGATGAGCTAGGGTTTGAAACAAAGCAGACCCGCAACCTTTAGATTTAACCGTTATTTAATATTTGTTTGTGGAAATTGCGGTTGTTTTCAGCACGTGCTGTTTTTAGGTCCGGTGTTTTTAGCGAAGTGATGCTCGCTGCGTTTTACGAGGGACGCAGTTCTGAAGCCTGGCACGAACCGGGACGAAGCTTTTATTTAGTAAATTTGTCAAATCTATTAATTCTGTTAGGACTTCATATGAACGTTGGCATGGGCAAAATATCTAGCAACCAGAGCCAGAGAAAGTGCTGGAAACGTGTAGCCATGGTAACGCCTCATCTCAAGTATTAGCAGCAAGCTAACCTCACAGGATTTTTGAAAAGATTTTTCATGCCTCATTGTGATTGCTGAACTGATCATCTGTTACTCTAAGCAACTTTTAGAGTAGGAATACAAATGTAAAACTCAAATTCTGATCAGAAACTGGTCAGGGACTCAACAGTCACAAACCATTTCTGTTCTGGGGTAGCTTGTTAGCCCTGCCGCTGAGGTGTCAAAGCCAAGACAATTTCAAAAACAGAGATTTATGAAATAAAACAAAGCTTAATACACAGTAATGTTCATGTAACGCTTATGTTTATGAGTTTCGTTTGTTCTTTGCAGAGATCGTGTTGTGTTTTTTTGGTCTAAAAGGAATTCAGTGAAAACTTGGAATTATACCCCTAAACTTTAAAATTAAATGCTATACGGCGCTTTCTAAACAGCGTACATAAAATAACTAGTAGAAAGAATAGGTTTAGTTTTGTGTCCCAGTTGACTTTTTCGTTTTACATGCTTGCGCTGAATTTTGTGTGTGGTTTTTTTGGCAAGCGCTTAGCACAGCTGTGTGACAGCTAATGTTTGCTAATGTACCAGTGTGATGTTTCATAAAGCTGCCTAAAAAGTGTCCTCGTCAAAATATATTTTTTTAACTAACAAATCTTGCTTTACCTTTTATGCCTAATTATGATAGATACTGCGCTCTTAAAAGTTCATATCGATTTATCCAGGACGATTTGAGACACAGTCATTAACTGTCTAGTTTATCGATACTAACAGTTTTGTTTTGTTGTGTTAAACTAGTGGGTGTCCTTCACTAACACTAACATGACAAGACTAACATGCTTTGCCAATTTCACCACAACCAAGACTAATGTTAGTTTAACCTAATATGTCACCCAGCGTGTTTTTGTTGTGTCCTACTACATACAGTATTTTGGTATGGAATAGTAACCGCGTTTGTGTGTTGTGTACTCAGGATCAGGGAAAGGCTTTGGCACTAGTTAGACGGTAATCAGACGAATCTGGGTGACGATGGCGGAGCTGGAGACGGAGTGTATCGCGTTAGGACTGAGCGCCATCGCTCCGGACTGCGTGTCGCCGGCTCTGGAGCCACTGCGGTCGGAGTGCGTGACACCGACGCTGGCCATGCTAAACACTTTAAGCGCTGAGATCGCTGAACCCACGGCCATGCTGCCGTGCGTAAAGAGCGAATCGGACCTGGACTTGGTTCCAATCTGCACCGTGGACGTGTCCCAGATCCAGCCTCTGAGCACGGCAGAGCTGGGATCGGAACACGTGCGGATGGAGATCAGCGGGCTAGAGTACATCAAGTCGGAATTGCACTCGTTCCACACCGAGTTGGACTCGTACAAGTCGGGCTACCATGACGTGTTCGACTCTCACATCTCCGACAATCTGGACTACATCAAGTCCGAACACAGCTCTGACCTGCACTGTTACTACGCCATGGAGCTGGAGGCGAGCAGGTACGAATATGACTCCACGCTCGCGTCGGTCAAGTCAGAATTGTCGGATACCACAGAGTCGAACATTCTCGAGTCCATTCGCATGGCGGAGCTCCGCACCGAGCTCAACAAGCTTCGGCCAGACACGCTAGAGTTCTCGTCCTCTCACATGTATGACATGCAAAGCGCGAACGCCGGCGCACAGGCCACGGAGGGCGCGGACGGCAAGTCTCAGCCGCGCAAGCCCCGCAACTCGAGCGGTGAGAAGCCGTTCTCGTGCACGCAGTGCGGCAAGAACTTCAGCACCCTCGGAAACCTGAAGACGCACCAGCGCATCCACACGGGCGAGCGCCCTTATTCGTGCTCGCAGTGCGGCAAGAGCTTTGGCCAAGCCGGGAACCTGAAGAGACACCAGCTGATCCACACGGGCCAGAAGCCGTACAACTGCAGCTTCTGCCCCAAAGGCTTCACCAAGGCGGATGACCTGCGCTCGCACCAGCGCGTCCACACAGGCGAAAAGCCGTTCTCCTGTGACGAGTGCGGCAAGGCTTTTCTCCACGCCAAGGAACTCAAGGCGCACCGCCTGTCACACACGGGCGAGCGCCCGTTCTCGTGCCAGCACTGTGGCAAGGCCTTCACCAAGGAGGTGTTAAAATGGTGTTAAAATGCCGATCGTGTCTGATGGCGGGACGTACCTGTAAGAGAACGGACTGCAACTCGATCTCGTAACCCTGAAGTGACTTTCTGAGTGTCGTGGTTTCTGATTTGGATGTTTGAAGGCTTTCTTTGTGAGTGACAACCTCCTGACTCACAGTCTCCATCTGCAAAAAGGTTATTAACCGGGAGTTAGGGTTTATAGTTAGCCGGATCTCATTCTGTTTAAGATTAGGTTTAAGATTTAGATTATGATCAGTATTAGGGCCAGGACAGCGGCTAGGGTTAAGTTTAGAGGTTATTATTATGATTTAGGTTTGGATATGAATTAGTGTTAGAGATTAGGATTTGGTTTAGGATTGAGGGTTAGAGTTAGGAGTATGGTTAGAGATTAGGATTAGGACTAGGGGATATGATTATGGCTAGGACTATGTATAGGACTGGGGATTAGGATTACAGTTAAATATTAGGATTAGGGTTAAAACTGGGTGTTTAGGATTATATTTAGACAGGTGGTTACATTTAATAATTAGCATTAAGATTAGGATTAGGATTGAGGGTTAGGACTAGAGTTTAGGATTAGGATAAGTGTTCAAAATTATGATCCGGTTTAGGACTAGGATTTGGTTTAGGATTGAGGGTTAGGAGCATGGTTAGAGATTAGGATTGGGACTAGGGGGTAGGATTATGGTTAGATTTTAGGATTAGGATTAAAACTGGGGGTTTAGGATTAGGTTTAGACTAGGGGTTACATTTAATATTTAGAATAAAGATTAGGGTTAGGAATATGGTTAGAGATTAGTGGTTAATGTTTTGCTTGGAGATTAGGATTAGGACTAGGGGTTAGGATTATGGTCAAGACTAGGGTACGAGATTAGGGTTAGAACTGAGGATTAGGTTTAGCATGAGGGTTACATTTAATAATTATAATTAAGATTAGGGTTAGGAGTATGGTTAGAGATTAGTTGTTGATGGGTTATTTTTGGAGATTAGGATTAGGGGTTAGGATTATGGTTATGTTTGATAATTAGAATTAAGATTAGGGTTGGGATTGGGGGTTATGACTAGCGTTTAGGATTACAATATGGGTTCGAGATTATGATTCGGTTTAGGATTAGGTTAATCCAACCTTATGATCATCCTCAATGAACTCACCTTGGTCTTTAACCAGTTCTCCCACTCCCTACAGCTCTTAGCGATGACCGATTCGTAATGCTCGCGGATTTCAGCCAGAACCTTGGTGAGGGCCTGCTGCACTGGGGCGTCAACCTCCACACTGACCTGCCCACTCATGTTCTGACGGGCCAGCAGCATCTCCTGCAGGAGAAAATGGCAACAACCAGCCAAACATTATTGATTTGCCCCATGAAGGGCACCAGGGCCTGTGGTGGTACAGGGGTCTCCTAACATGGCAACAGGATGGTGAACCATCCCATAATCTGTTAAACAAAGTGAATAACAATGGCAAACATAAAATGTGGAACTTAACAGTCACTAAGAACTAGAAATAATTTTGCTCATTTTGCTAGCTCTATATTTTGCTTACGGAAAAAATGTAATTTTCATAAACTAGGGAAAGGTTGAGCTGATACAGCAAACAGAAGTCATTAACAAATATAAAACAAGAAGAAAAAAGAAAACAAAGGCTCCACTCCCTACCATTTCTAGTCATAAATTGGATCGATATTTGGATTTTGGATTGAAATATTTTGCTTGGTGTACACGTGTGCAGATTATTGGGTTCCCGATGTGATATGTGTTGGCACTGACACTGTACGTAGCAGCTGCCCACTTCAAACCCCTTCCCATGTGCCCATGTGTGATTCCAATGATACGTTCTGCTTCTTTTATGGATGTTTTATAAAAGTAGCCATTTTAAAAGCATAACAAGCTCAACAAAGACACCTCAATAGTGAAGAAAACCACACCTCAAACTATGCCACGTCACTCATAACTGATCGGGGATCTGACCTCACCTCCTCGTGGTTCTTTCTGAGGAAGACGAGCTCCTCCTGCTGACCTTCGAGCTGCAGCTGCAGGTCCCTCCTTCTCAGATTCAAGTCATCCTGAACATGGTGCAGCCCAGCGATGTCGGCGTCCACAGACTGACGCATGGCTAACTCGTTCCCGTGCCTCGTTACATAAGAGAATATATTAAAAACGTGACCAGTTGCAGCAGAGCTGAGAGAAACAGTTTATGTAGCCACGTTGACATTTTTCTTCATAAACACTCACTTCGCTTTGAAGTCGTCAATGGCCAGTTGGGTGTTTTCCATGTTGTAGAACACTCCTGCCCTCTGGTTGATCGCAACGAGGATCTGCAACACATTGGATGTGAAATAATGACGATTTGGAAGCTTAGATCAAGTAGAATACCTATATTGTTTCTATATAGCATCTCTAAACGACTCTAACCCGTTTTAGGGGCTCTACAGGAATGGGCAGTCATCAATATTGTGTTGTAATCTAAATACTACACTGCAGTTTATGTGTTTTGTACAATATGTAGTGTAAGTTACAGATGTTGTTTTATCCAGGACTTTGCAGATTGACCGGTGATTATGTGTTTGAGTTTTTTGTGCATTATTATTATTATTATTCCTAAATATCACTTTTACTCAAACATAAATTGTACAAATATCAACCATATACATAGATAAATAATACCTACTTCATTTGATGTCTTACAGTCAAATTTGATCACTGCGGTTTTGTAGTCACATTTGCATTGGTGCAATAGCATTGAAAGCAAAAATATTAATCATGTTTAAATGTTTGATTCAATAGATCAACAGTTTTACATTCTTATAGTGTTTTTAAACCAGTTGTTATCACTAAATATTTTATAACCTGTTATGTAAATAATATCCTAGGCTTTATCTGACTAGAAAACCACAGATGGTATGATGAATGTATCTATTATGAATGATGTATTGTCTAGGCAAATTTTTGAAGTTGTACATCAGCCAGATGACAAAAAACAGTTATTATTTGGAAAAACAGCAAAGACGCCAAAAATGTACCAGAACATTACAGGAGGGTTAAAGTTAGTGAATCATCTGAAATTTCGAATTTAAGTGAACGGTTAAAAAAAACCTTACGATGAAAAAAAAGTTGAGCAAAATGATGAACCATCCTCAACATGATAAGATTTTTGAAAGTGATTCTTTAAAGCATTAAAATGCACAGAAAATCTTGCATCAAGTTTGCTCTTCCATAGGCTGTGTAATCAAACAATTTATCCAAGGCTGTTAAAAATTTTCAACAAGGCTATATGTCTATATTTCTCTTCTCTGTGGATGGATGCTACCTTTTTCTGAAGGTCGGAGATGGTATTCATGTAGGCAATGTAGCCATGGGACTTAGGTGCCACCTTGCTGTCGAGAAACTGGCGAATCTTCAACTCCAGCTCGGTGTTGGCTTTTTCAAGTTCTTGGACCTTCTGCATGTAGGAGGCCAGGCGCTCGTTCAGGTTCTGCATCATAAACTTCTCATTCCCAATGACCGACATTTCCCCAGTGCCGTGGCCTCCAAAACTAGCTTGTGCACTGCTGGTGGATATACGGACACCTGAACTACCCGCTCCCCCGTAAACGCTGGTGGCTCGCCGAACGCTGGAACTTTGACTGGAGCTTGACGACACCCGGCGCACAGAGCTCTTGGAAGAAACAATGCTGCGAGAGGAGTAAGAGGAGGCCATGATGCTGCATGTGTCTAGTGAAGATCTGACCAAAGGTGAAGAGCAAGTGAGGAACCGAACGCTGGAGTCTCCTCTTTATACCTGGGCTTGGAGCTTCACTTGTAGAGATGCCATGTGTGGCATCTATTAGTGACAGGTAAATCCAGTAAAACGTTCATTCTAACACGCAAAAAAAAACTGATTCAGGTGCACACCCAAAACCAATTTAAAAGTAAAATAATCCTTTAAAAAAATATACATGCCAAGATGCTTCACATACCACCGGTGGAATGTTGTTTTACAACTTTATGAGACGCAGTCTCTTTTCAGTGCTAAATACTACTTCTATCACTAAAAATGTTATTATGTACATCAGAATATCCTCCTTTTTTTGGACCTTTAAAAGGGATTCTACAACATCTAATAGCACAGTGCTCCTCTACTAACTGCTAATGCTAATGATAGACGTCTAAATTTACTTTTAATTTAGATTCTGCCAAATTGTTAATAAACCTGCTACAATAATGGCTATACAACTGTATATTGATATCCTAACATGATCAAAAGTAAAAAAGTCCATAGTTATGGAACAAGCTTAGCCTACAAGCTAAGCCGTTTTTCTGTTAGCCGCTAACGCTATTGCTAACGCTAGCGCCAGGGAAAACGAAGCCATAAACGCTTTCTGGAAACCTTCTTATTTCAAATGTGTGTGTTACAACATAAAAAACAGCCGCTTTGTTTAACACTGAACACTTCATTTATCCGTAGTATATTTCACAAGTAAAGTATGCTAACGCTAAACGATATCGATGCTAACTTGTATTACTTCAGTTTGTTGACTTTGTGTGTTGCTCTTAAACAAGGAAAACACATTCCTAAAACATTAAAAACAGTATATGGTCCTAATGAATGAGGAATGACAACCTGAATCATGAATCCAATATGTTTTAATGTTGATGTGCATCTTTTCGTGTCATTAATCATTAAATGCGGGTCGGTGTGCACTTTATCAGAACAGTAGCCAGATGAAAACTGGTTAATCTGGACAGGTATTTGTTCTTCAGCTGAAATTGCTGTGTATTTTACTCCTTACCTGCAAAGCTAGTCCATCAAACGGGGCACCTCATTTTGTAACTAACACAAAAACATTTGCACAATGAATGTCTTATTACCTATATAATCACGTACTTGTGTACTTGCCTACTTGTGTTTAATCAATTTAGCAAAAATGAAAGCAACAGATATTTTTTTTTTGTAATCCCTTTGGATTGACTTGCAATTCTAGCAGACCAATGCATTCTGCCACAACTAATAATTCACCATTAACCATTAACACATTTAAGTCTTTATAAATCATGTTGATTAATTGCTCACAATCTAGCCCTAGTGCTAATGATGTGTAAAGTCAGGTGTTCCTATAAACGAGTTAAAAAGATCTCCTGAACCAGGATTCAAATACTTTTTCAGAAGAACTTATATTTTATGAAAATGCTTGAAGCTGGAAAGACCTGCAAACCTACACTACTTGCAAAGATCACACCAAGAGTGCCAAATGCACAGCTCAGGGAAAAGCAAAACCCTGCCAGACTAAATGGTGGTCAACTGGTCGCTGCATGTGTGGAGTTTGTATGTTCTCCATGACACGCGTTAGGTCAGTTGACTCTCTAAATTGCCCAAGTGTAGGACTGTGGTAGCCTAGCGGTTAAGATACTGGACTCTGGACCAGAAGGTCCAGGGTTCAAATTCCACCTCTGCCAAGCTGCCACATTTGGGTCCTTGAGCAAGACCCTTAACCCACAATTGCTTGGATTGTAAGACTGTATAAGTTTTAAGTCGCTCTGGATAATGGCGTCTGCTAAATGTTGGAAAGGTAAATGTAAGTGTTTGTGTGTGTGTGTGTGTACTTGTGTCTAAGGTTGGACTGGAGCTCTGTCCAGAGTTGGTCCCCACCTTGCAACATGTGCTTTAGATATCCTCATGATGTTTGTGAGAAAGGCTTAGTCTCTTTAATTGTGTGAGTAGTTTTTCGTATTAATGGTGAGTTTTTTACTTGCAATAAAGAAATAGTCCCATTGATTTAGTAATAATTCCCAAGTGCCATTTGTAAATTTGGTGGAAATACTGAATAATTCAAGAACTATCTACTGTTTTCTAAGTGTTGGCTGCACCCCTTTAGTTCCAGTGCAATTCTAGAGAACTTCATGCTTCCACACAGCTTGGTCATATGCCAGTCGAAAGAGTTTACTGTGGGACTTAACCAACCTGCACAAAAGCTTTAACCGCAATCGTGACTGTACGAACCAATTTCAATGGCAAATTCTGTAAAAAAAAATACTGTTTGTCTCTTGGCATGACTGACCTTTAAGACTTCATTAATTTGTTCACTTTCAATGGAAGTCCATCCACACCCAGTTCTAAGACACACCCAGTTCCAGCAAAGTGCACCTGCACAAAAACAGCATATTTTTACCAGGCAGGGATCTCATTCACACCCTCACAGTGACAGACATCCAAACTACAAAACCTTCCCTAATAAGAGATAAGACGCTACAGCTTTAACCCCAAATGCTATTGCATTTTATTTTAAATCTCAGCAGTGAAATTTCACAGAACCACTGTTCAGTCAGGCATCTAACGTAAAACAAAAAATATAAATAAGCAATACATTAAGATTTAATGTTTGTTGGCTGGTGTAATGACTGAAAACTTTTGGAGCCAGTGTGGCATAGGCCTGAGGGATGGTTAGGTTGATCACCCCGGGGCTGCTTCAAAGACTCATGTGGTGTATTTTCATACTACAGTCTCTCAGTCTAAAACATAAACATGTTTCCTTTTGATTGGATTGTCCATTTAATAGATGATATCAGAATTTATTTATTCCATTAGGGGAATTCAACTTGTTACAGCAGAACAAGCGTGAGAAACAATGTAGTTTAGCAACTAAAGATATTTGTATTTTTTAAGAAGAAGATTGTTCTCATTTGGTGATATGGAACGTTTTCGAGCAAGAAACAAACTAAACCACAGCACGGGGGATCATTGAACGTTGTTAAAACGGAGGTAGTGACTGAAAGGACTGAAAGGAGAAAAGTGAATAAATACATGATATGTTGTTTTTCAAAGGGATAATACTTTGTACAAACGATCTCCCTTTTTAAATTTTCTGGCATGCTCTCATTTTTTTGCATTCTGCTTTCATTACTGTACCTTTTTGTGCAAATAATAAATAAAATAAAGAGATAAATACAATTCCAGCGCAGTTTCTGTGACCCCTACTGTGATAAGCAGGGTGAAAACAAAGGTTTATTAGGTAACTGTATTCCAAATTGACAAATGTACTGGTTTTACTTTTAAAAAATGATTCTATTTGAGTCCTGCACAGGTAATTCATCGACGTCACTTGGACCAAGCTGTGTGGTGCAATGACAAGTCCAACAGGCTGGCTTTGGACGGATATGGCGAGAATACTTAATTTATGCACTGGTTCAGTTTAATCAAGTGGTTTTGGATTTTTTAAAAAAACAAACAAATAAATTGTTGTTTTTGAGTTCCAGTGGTTCGTCCTGGCTTGGTGGGGCATCAGTTGTGGAATCTGTGTCTGAGGGAGGGTCCTTACTAAGCCTTGCGATGGACTGGCATCATGTGAGGGGCACGTGTCTTCCCCAGACTTATATTAAATTAAAGTGGCACTCCATATCGGAGCAAAGCTGGACAGAGCTGCTAAAGCAAAACGAATAGCCTGCTGATCTGGTGCTCCTCCACCGCCACCTGCTGGACAGGTTTCGAACCACAGGTGAGGGCTTAAGCTTAAATCACGTCACAAAGCTGCATAAACAGGAGAAGAAACGGTAAAGGAAAGTCATTATTAAATGTGTATTTAATTTCGTACGTGCAAACCCAGCCTTTGCATAAGGTCGTTAATGCGGACATTCAACCAGCGAGGAGAAGCTACGCTAACGTTTTAAACATTACACATAAACTTCGTGTACGTGTCTGTTGGACTTTCACATCTAAATATAACATCGTGCCCTATCTTCAAGCTAAAACGCGAGCAGATTTAGCACAGCACGTTGTATAGAGTAGGATGTAAGAGAATTTGGTTGCACGAAATCGGGGCAATTAGTGAGAATTAGTCCAATTTGTTAGGAGGCGAAACCTGGTGCTTATCATTTAGCAGTTTTGCCTCAGGCTGTGGGTGCAGCCGCTAACAACGCTAACAGATAGCGGTCTGAACGCTGGCTCCTCTTATTTATCTTTAAACTTTACTAAAAGTGGTAACAGCTCTGCAAAACGTACATTTAACGTTTATTAAGCACATATTAGAAACAACACATCTTTGAGCCAGTGTTAGCTTGCCCAATAATGAAGCTAGCCTATGTAAAATCACTTACATAATCGTTCGCGTTTATTTCAAGCAAAGCAGCGCGAACAAAACGCGATAACGTGACAGTATTCGTTTTTTTAAAAAGCTGCTTTTTTAAAAAGAAGAATGGTGCGCTAGAGCGTTGGTGTGGTTAGTTAATGGGGTTCAGTCTATGTTTGCGGTTAACAGCACTTACAGATAACGAGACGGATATTTGTGAACGGCAGTGAACTGAACAGAAAGGCTAAATTAAATCAAATTAGTCCTTAGCTAGAGCATGTGTAGTCCGTTATCTAGCTCCAGGCTCATGCTGGGACTGCTAACAGCGCTAACAATGAGCATTATGAAGGCTTTCAGACCATTTCGAAAGAAAATAAACATTTGCACGACGTTCAGACACTGTTAGTAGCTTATAGCCCAGCGACGGCTAATAGTGCTAACATCTGGCACACGTACAAGGATTTGTTTTTGTCATTTAAACGTTTTTTAATCTGTACATGCCAGGTTTCTGTGAAACCGCCATACCAGAGCAACCACGCCCGCATCCGAACAAACTTATTCTTACGTTTTCCTTTTGCTTTATCCCAGTCTGGTTTGCAGGGGTGGGAGGGGGGTTGTTCTAGGGCTTATTCTTGGATTTGGGCCTCAGTCGAACTTGTATGCCAGTCCATTACGGGTATGCCAGTCCATTACGGCGGGTTTGTTAGCATCTTAGTGTAGATTTGGTGTTTTGCTTTTAGATTTTGAAGATCAACACACTTTTGTTTTTTCTGTGGTATTTTCTTTGTGTAACTGTTAATGTTACCCATATTGACAAAGTGCCACTTTCTATTTACAAGCCAGGGGGCGTGGATGACCGCTTAAAATGTTAAGAAGTTAAAAATCTAAAACATAAACGTGGCTTCATTCAGTTCTGTTTTGTTCTCATGATGTGACAAGGCTTCTTATCTGCTTCAGTTGAGCTGTGAGCAGAATCTAAGATCAAATAAAGGACAAACAAGAAAACGTCTGAATGCTTTATTTTTGTTCTTCTTTAACATTGCTTATCGCCTGTTAGCTCAGCGATAGCTTGGCGTTCTCTCAGTGCCCTGTGGTGCTTGAGGTTGTGGATGAAGAGCTGCTCACCACCTTCCCGTCCACCACCTCCTCGGTCACTATCACCACCTTACGAGTGGTGGAGCTGGAGGAACTTGTGCTGCAACGATAAAGATGAAACAGTCACTCACTCTCGCTTATTAGCACTAAGCGACTTCGCGATTTAGCTTAAATGCTAACCTGGTGGTGACCTCTCCGTCCAGCAGCCTCCTGTACTCGGCGATTTCCATCTCCAGCCTGGTCTTGATATCCAGAAGCATCTGATATTCCTGGGCCTGGCGAGCGAGATCAGCGCGGAGTTGCGTCAGCTGCTCCTCCAGGCTCGTTACCTGTACCTGGTAGCTGGCTAACATTTTGGCGTAGCGGCTCTGGGTTTCGGCGAGCATGAGTTCCAGAGACGCTTTCTAAACAGACAGAAAGCAAAACCATACCATGGTGAGGACTGGCGAGAAGTTACGACTCGGCTTTTATCGTGAGATGAAAATGTTTGGGCAGATTCGTACCATGCTGAGTTGTGACTGCAGTTCGATCTCCAGACCCTGCAGCGTTCTCTTGACTTCTGAAATTTCCGATCGGGACGTGCTAAGCGTTTCTGTGCTGACGGCAACCTCTTTGCTCAGCTCTTCGGACTGTAGAGGCAAAGCAAGCCATGAGCAAAACGGATGCTGAAAAATGACAGTCCTAGGCAAATGCTTGAGCATTTTAAGACGGACGCACCTTTTGGTGGAACCAGGCCTCGAGTTCCTTGCGATTCTTGGTGGCTACGGCTTCGTAGTGCTCACGGATTCCAGCTATGATGCTATTCAGGTCCTGCTGTTGTGGGGCGTCGACCTCTACGTTCACCTGTCCAGCCATCTGAGAGCGCACCAACAACAGCTCCTGCAGGAACACGTAAACGGTTAGGGTTTTAGCAAGAAAAGGCTGGACGGACTGGATTTGTTTCCAGAGTCTCAGCTCACTTCCTCGTGGTTCTTCTTCAGGAAGATCAGCTCATCCTTCAGACCCTCGACCTGCATCTCCAGATCGGACCTGGCCAGCGTCAGTTCATCCAGGACCCTCCTCAGCCCGGCGATGTCGGCCTCCACCGACTGGCGCATGGACAGCTCGTTCTCGTACCTGGAGATGTCAAGGATTTTTGGTGACGTACTTACGGATTAAGGTAGGCCTCGGAAATGGGAGCGATACCAAACGTGAACACGGGGTGGAACATGTCATTTGAAACCACAGATGGGACAGATTCAACAACCAAATGTAATCAGTTAGCACTCACTTCACTCTGAAGTCGTCAGCGGCGAGTTTGGCGTTGTCGATGTTCAGGCACAGTCCTCCATTTACAGAGATGGCCCCCTGGATCTGAAAATGATTAAAAGTTTGATGTTTGGGCTTCAAACTTGAATAGAAAAAAAAAATATTGAAGCGATACTACAGATAAATAATGCTTTGTTAAAGTGTGTCACTCTCCACTATTCATCATCTGTTTTTCGACCTGTGTGGCCTATCAGATAAAAGAAACGGGCGTGGCAGAGAGAAAAGCTAAATGTCTTTCTGTAGCTCAGGGCGGAACTACAGGGCACATGGGGGCCCGTTTTAACTTTGAGTTACAAGACGTTAATCCGTGTCCAGCAAGCCCCGACACGAAGGAAAGGAATTTGCATCTGTTAGCAGGTCTTGGTGAACTTTAACCTTCTTAATCTGTGAGGGTGGAAAGCAGGTAGACTGGCTGGCTTGTAGGCTATAACACTGGTTTTAAAGAAGTACTGATTAGTAATTTTGAGCCATAACAGTCTTGTGGAGCATACTATTGAGCATACCTTATGGAAAAAGGGTGTAGGGGACAAACTGGAGTAGACAGGAAGGTCCTTACCTTGCCCTGGAGGTCACTAATGGTGACCATGTAGGCAGAGTAGTCGCGGGACTTGGGTGAGGACTTGCTCTCGAGGAACTGGCGGATCTTGAGTTCCAGGTCGCTGTTGGCCTTCTCCAGCGA
>JAYJMA010000016.1:11066-25993 GCA_036873895.1 Parotocinclus cabessadecuia | reverse complement strand
AAAATACAAAAAAAAAAAAAAAAAAAAAAAAAAAAAAAGAATTAAAAATTAACTTTGAAACAAACGAAACATCACGCAAGGGAGGCTTTATGGTGTAAAACTGAACTAGAACTCAAACTTAATTCGAACTAAACTCTAAAAATGAGAACATTTTCATTAGTTATTTAATCTCGACTTAGTTTTAATAAATAACACAATTATAACAGCCTTAAACCGAAACTTTCCTGATCACAAATCAGAAAAAAAGAAAGAAAGAAAGAAAGAAAGAAAGAAAGAAAGAAAGAAAGAAAAGAAATGCAGTAAAAATCCTGACCTGAGTTACCGGGAGCACCGGAGCGTCTGAACTGCCGCGGGTTGCTCTGCTTCCTCCGGGACATCACAATATCCAGATCCCAACAACTCTGTCCAAATTCATCCAAACCCACACACACACACACACACACACACACACTCTCTCTCTCTATAAACTAACGGAACTGAGCACGCGCTCAATCTCTAACGCTACCCACGCGCTGCGATCCGCGGACTGACAGTCCAGATGAAAGCGCGGTACGCCTTGTGTTGAGGGAAAGGTTTGAGCCTCTGGACGCTCCCTACAGCACCGCCAGGTGTACGGTGGCACAGACTCCGCCCACTTCGACTAACGTGATGGCGTAAAGAAAAACGTGGTGCAGGTGCTTATTAATAATTAGAGCCTTCTGTTATTATTATATACTAATTATAATCAGTGCTTTCACACCAGCAATTAAACTCAAATAATCAAAATGGATTAACGAAAGTCTTTACGTAAGAAAGGTGACGTCATAATAAAGTCCTATTTATTATTTACTAAACCCGAGAATCTTAGAATAATTCTTTACTTTCATTATTTAAGTTAGAGTCGTTATCTTCATTTTTAAAGATCTTTTTTCTGTTTTACTGTTTCTTCTTTCTTTCGTTCCATTTTCTCCTCTTATAATTCTTGTTCTTTCTTTCTTTTCTTTTCTGTCTTTCTTTGTCTGTTTCTTTTTCTCCTCTTTTTTTGTCTCTTTCTTACTTTCTTTTTTCCTCTTTTGCTCTTTTTCTTGCTTTTCTTTATCTTTTTTCTTTGTCTGTTTTTTTGGGGGGGCCTCCTTTTGTTTGCCTTATTTTTGTTTCCTCGTTCATTTTGTCCTTTCGTTCTTTTTCATTCGTTTTTCTTTCCTTATTCTACTTTTCATTGTTGTTTCTGTACAGGTCTGGTTTATACTTTCTGCCTTTTTGTGCTTTCTACTTTTCTTTTTATTCTTTTTTGTCTATTTTCTTGATCTCTTGCAAACTGCAAACTTTTTGTTCTTTTTTGTTTCATTTTTTTAACTTTTATTTGCATATTAGTGGTTTCTTTTTTTGTTCTTTTATCCTTCTGTTTCTTTCTTTTTTCTGTCTTTCTCTTTTTTGGACTATCTGTCGAGGTTTCCCATGGTTTTTTAAAATCTTTTTTTGGCTGTATTTATGCTTCCAGGATAGTTTGTTTAAAAATTATTTTTGCCTGCTCTCTCTCCCTGTCTGTTTCCCCTTTTTAATCTTACTCTCTAACTGTCTTTCTTATTCTTGGGTCTCTTCATCTTTCTTGTTTTGTCGTCCTTTCTTTTTGTTTTCCTTTTTCATTTGTCTTTTATGAATAATTATTTTTGGAGATCGTAGAATTCAGGGATTGGTTTGATCTGCTTGAATGCTGGAGTTTTTAATAGGATGCTGCTGAGGGAACGTTTCGGTTTTGTAACAGAAGTAGAGGAATATAACCTGCTTTAGAGTGAGAGGCCAGAGGGAGGCAGGAGCTAAATAAACCTGATTACCAGAATGTTTTGGATCCTCGGGAGTTCAGAGGTTCCGCAGTAATTTCATGCCTCATTGAGAAAAAACTTCGGCTGTTTCTTTGTCGCCTCGAGTCTTTTCAGAAATGTATCACTCCAGCAAAGAGAAAACAGAGCTCTGCAGCCAAAAGCCAGCAAATTACTAGTATTTGATTTATTTTTATTTCCATCAAGAATGTCAACAAAATGACCTCTGATGATTTTATTTTGTTTCTATTCTATCCTGTTCACCAGGGGTGCCAACAAGTTTGGAGCATCCAAGAACCCTGCTTCAATAACAACCCCTAAGAACCCTGCTTCAATAATGACCCTTAACTGTCTCAGCCATTCTTCAGTAATGCTCCTCTGCAAACCAATCAGATTCAATTTTTTAAAAAGTCCAGCTTTCAAGATGCCTGCTCACTTATCAAAGACTCATCTCCACCACATCCTCTTAGAAAGGTGAAAGATGCCCCATACCTAACAGTAATCTTTGGGAATCTTTAGGAACCCTGTCACTTCTTTGACACCAAAAACCACTGGCTTCTGTTTCTTAGCAGACCCCAGGAACTTGCTGCCAGACTTTGCCAGATCATGACTTTGTTGCCCCAAGAACCTCAATCACCCTTAAGAATGCTGCTCCACCAAATGGCTCAGAGAGCCATAGCGTAAGGTTTCTCTTTATTAGTCGATAGATATTTCCTTTGTGCTCCCCCAAGGTTTCTGCAGTGGCCCTTAATCCCTACTCTACAGCTACTGGAGAACCTAGCGGTAATTCGTCCGCATATACACAGACAAGCTAACAGGACGCAGCGGACGAATCCTGTGAGCAATCTGATCAACACTGAGCTAGAGCGATGAATCCGAGCTCCTCTGAAGATCTAAACTCCTAAGCCGTCGTCCTCTGTGACATTTTCAGCTCGGGTGAACTTTATGCACCTCATTATCTTCGTTAGACAGGTGCAGACTTAATGAATGTCGCCGCTGATTAATTAGCTCCCCATGGGACACTGGTCTGGATTATCAAACCGAAATATCCATAATGACCATCGGCTACAGTCACCAACACACAAACGCATGTTGATGAAGATGAAGCCGTCGCGGACGCTAACATAACTCCGTTTGGCCGAATTAAATAAAGAGAAAAGCCAAAGCCACCTGCTTCCAAGCATTTCGCCCTCTATGTGTTTGTTGTCCTAAACTGTTTGCCCACCCAAGCTAGTAATTAGTCTCTGTAATTACTCCGATGACGTTGGTTTAATTGTTTTTAGGCGCGTCAGGACGTACAAACACACACGTCTCTTTCTTGACTTTTGCTAATTGCTGGATTAGAGACATCAAAAGTGACGCCGGAGAGAATTAAAGGCTCTTGGACGAAAGGGCGTCTGAGACTTTCTGGAATTAAATGCCTCATGAAGCTCGGTGTGATGGCGTTTAACCTTTTCGTGCTCGTATCGATCCGCTCGGAAGCTTATTGAAGATCCGATCAGAAGCCCCCAGGGTAGCTCTGCTGGTCCGATTTTGATTTTGATTAACAGGTTAGAACAAAGACATACAGTCCGGTTGGCATTAAGAAACGTTTTGGAGATGCAGCAAACGTTTCAGACAGCAGCGAGCAGTCATGGTCCTAACCCTAGCTGGTCAAGCATAGAATGAAGTGATACATAAAAATACTAATTAAACATAACTATGGTTTATAAATGTGGACAAATGTGATGAAATCAGCCCTGCAGGTAAGGTAAGGTTGTTGTTAACACCAGCTCGCTTTTGAATTGATCTGTGTGCTCTTCGATTGGCAGTTTCTTGGCCATCACAAACTGCCACATACATGCCCAGAAGCTTTTTTGAGCACTGGGTTCACCTACTGGCATAGAGAGAAACACATTCGGCTATTCTGACAACGTGGTTAAGTTAAAAACAACTTTCTGGGCTTCCATCCATTGTAAATACACCTGCTGGGCATCGCTGCCAGTTGTAGCTCCTCCATTGCCCATGGGTTAGCTGTGGGGTCGTCAGCCTGGGACCACCATTCGTTAACATTCAGGATTGTTTTGCAATGAGACAAAACTGCCAACTGGACCTGAAATGAAGTTGCTGGAAGAGGAACCAACGGTATTTTTAAGGTTAGAAGCTGAAGCTTCTCCAGTCATCATGGTTGCTGAAAGTGGTGGTCATCAAGTGTCTGAATCTACAGTTTCATGCCATCGCTTGATTGTTCCTCATGCTGTCAGACAAAGATGCTGAAATTCTGGTTCATGCTTTCGTTTCATCAAGGTTGGTTCGACCCAGGGCTATTTATCACAACTCTTATAACCCAAACCGAACACTCAGGTCTTCTGACACTCGTCTCCTGGAGGTCCCAAAATACAAATTGGTCAAATTGGCCCCAAAACTGTGGAATGCCCTTCCTCAATCTCTATCGACTCTGCTCTTCATACTCTTCTTTCAAGACTAAACTTAAAACCCATATTTTCTCTCAATACTTCTGTCAATACTTCCCTCCACCCTCCCATAGAAAAACATTTGTAAAGGGCCCTTGGGTACTAGAAAGGCGCTATATAAATATAACTTATTATTATTATCATATATGTGAATAAATGCTAAATCACATTAATTAATAATGATAATAAATTAATAATTACTAGTTACATTAATTAGAAATGTTATTACTATTACTGGAGGTTCTACTGGTACATGGAAGAACATAGCAAAAGTAACTGGACAGAACTGAACTGTTGCCCTTGGTTTCTGTTCCATTTGAGTTCCAGTTGGCTCTTAATTCACTGAACAGAACAGTTTAGACCCGATTTATTCACTGTACGACATTCCTAATTCTAACTTAACAAGAATAAGGGGTGGGGGTGGCCAGAAAGCTGTTTTTGACAAACCTACATTCACAGAATCGTTCGCTTTTAATTATTTTTATTTGCAAATAACTGACCATAAATCATTTGGTATCACCTAAAACTCTTTTGTGTTATTCGCCGGGAGTGAAAGGCCTTTTCAGGTCCAGATAAGTGTTAATAAATTACCCATGTTTCCCCGCCTAATGGCCGTCAGCCTGCCGCTGCGAGATATCATTGTGTGTCATGAATATTTTGATGCCGTGATTTGATCAAATACTAATAAAAAAAAAGCTGTGAATTCCTAAACAGTTTGGCCGCGCCGCCGTTGATCAGAAAAACCCATTTTAAGCCCTGAAAACAGATTCCGTTTCCCGCATATGAGCAGATAAGGATAATGAGAACAAGAGCTGCGCTGATCCACTGCCGTAGCTGTAAAGTAACACGATCCTGATGGACAAACGATGTGCATCATGCAAAAACACTAATAGGTCAGGAGCTAATGACTGATGTCTGGTGGTATTTACAATATAATACTAAGAACAATAATAATAATAACAATAATAATAAATACAATAGCAACTTGATAACAATGCATGATGGTGACCCAGGTTCAAGCCTTGGCCATCTAGCCGTGTCACCTAGATGGGCACCTTAACTGACCAAGGCAAGCAAACATCAAAAGGTTGTGCTATTAACATTCTTACAAGACAGTTATCAAAAACCAAACCTGAAATAAATAAAAACAAAATCATCGGGTAAAGGTTTAGATGAATTATGAAGGAGAAACGGGACATATTTCATTTTGAAATGATTTTGTGAGCAGTATAATTGCATTTAAAGACGCAGCTAATGATAATTAATCTAAAATAGTCTTTTCATTTCATGTCACTCTAAGACGCCCAGACCATCCCATAACCTTATAATCACCCAAAAATGTACTTAATTAATCGGGAAAATATTTTTGGACGTGAATGTGCAACGGTGTTAATAAATAATCTTAAATATCGCGCGCTGCCACCTACCGACCAAAGCCTGAATTGCAACTCAGGAAACCCCAACGTTAATATTTTTATATTTTAAGCAAAATTAATCAGGACTAAGCTAATCAAATTCGAGTAATGTGGGCAGCAGGGGGTTCGGTGGATGGCCTCACTGCCTCAATCCCAGGATGGAGTGGCCTGGGTCCTTTCTGTGTGGAGTCTGCATGTCTCCCCCATGTCTGTGTGGGTTTACTCCAGGTACTCCAGTTTCCTCCCACACTCCAAAGACATACATGTTAGCTCTCCAAATTGTCATTGACTTGTGTATGGAAAACACCCCAGCCGTGTAACTGGAAACCGCTGCAATGTCCCAAGCCCGGATAAATGGGGAGGGGTAGAGAAAACAATCACAAACTACTCCACTATCCTGCCGAAATACTTCATGGATCACATCAATAAAAGACAGAAATGTGTGGAGATCGATGATCCATCAAGTCACCAAGAGTTAGTCGCGACTGTACGGTTAATCCAATCCAAATATATGCAGCATGTACCTACATAGTCTAAGCATTGCACTTACAAATCAGGCAGCAGTTAACCCAGAACCATCCCGTTTAAATCTGCATACTTAAAATCCACACCCCTCCTGAGGTAAAGGTAACAAATTCTGGAACGAGGCGATGTCGTAGCATGTCGGACTTTTATTGAAACATGTCGTACAAAAGAAAGAAGAAAAGCACAATTAAACTAAAATATCAGGTAGGCTCAGAGTGCACTCAGTCTGCAGGGGCAGCTCCGATCGGGAGCGGGAGGGGCCATCGCTCTCCAGTACTAATACAGGGTAAAAAGTTACAGGGGAGGAGGGGGGTTAGCAGAAGGGTAAAGGGATGTTAGAATCCGTGGACTTTGAGCTGCTCTTCTTTGGCCAGTTCAATCTGTAAGGATAAAAAGAAAATGAATAATAATTAAAAGCAATAATAATTAAAAGCAAGTGTGTTGGGGTGAGGGTGTGCATTTGGTTTAATGGTTTACCTCGGTTAGAAACTGGCAGATGTTTTTGCGTTGATCTCCCTGCAACTGAATCACTTCACCATACTCAGGGTGCTCAATCACCGTCCCATTGCACGCAAACTTCTATACAACACACAACGCACAAACTTAATAGCTACATAAAAACTCTAAACGTCCTAAACCTCGTTGGTTTCAGTTGGAGTGTGATTGACCATGCCATCTGGTGTTAAAAAAAATGCAACTGCACTCACAAAGTCAGGTTTACTTTGAGCGCACTACACAACAGAAGCTCGACTCTAAAGAAAACTTTAAGTGGACCTGGCAACCTGTCCATTAATCTAATGTTTAGACGCTGCTATGCAATGACAATGGCAAGCAGAATCTCAAAGGAACCTTGTTGGGACCAACAATGAATTAAGAGCCGAGAACTAAACCAGTTTTTTTTATTAGATTAATATATAATTTATTACGGTAGAATTATAAGCCCTCTATATTATATTTATAATTTATTATATAATTTAAATAAAGGAAAACTGCACAAACAATAGTTGAGAAATTAAACATTGCAAAAAGTATACCAAAAACCACAGCAAATAACTGTTTATATATCGGTAGATTAGATAAATCCTTGTGCCACTTTCAGAACATATTTTGTTCCTCAGAAAAAAAAAGAAAAACTCTGCTCCCATAGATGGCGCTGTACAATGTTCTGGCCAACTAGCTGCTCTTATACATTACATATTTAAAAAGAGCTCTTATCAGATATTACTTCATTTTAAATAATGACTAGAAGTCTGCTGTACGCAGTTGAAAAGGAAAAATAAATAATACATTAAGAGTTCGGCTGAATCATTAAATCAAATACAACTCAAACAAATAAACAAAATAATATTTGTGTTCAAAGGTGGAATTGCGTTCTAACCGCAATCTGATAATGCTAGGAGGTTTTCCTTCAAGCTTTGAGGGATTTTTCTTACCGCTGTTACCCCAGGTTTCCTCAAAGCAGGCTTTGGTTTTGACTACATGACGAACAAGTTGAATAACATCCACGATGAGGTGATGATTACACCCGTGGAGCATCCCTCCCACACAAAAACAGCCAATATAATTATACGCCGCCTGAGACCAGATTAACGTTAGTCTGGATCTCTGGTTCACTAAACACAGACGTATATGATCCGGCGTTACCACTGTAAGCGTGTCCCGACTGGACCCGGATTAAGCCGGTCTAACCTTTTTAAACGCCTTGACTAGCTTCTTCTTATCATAGTCATCGGCGATGCCCTGCACAGTGGTCAGAGTCTTCCTGCCGTTCCTCTGCTGGATTCTTATGTGGATGTAGTCCTCAGTCCCTGCTGGGAGCCGATCATCACCCTTAGTTGCATCAGCAAAGGGGTCTGCAAAGAAAGCGTTCAATATTTCAACAACTTTTTCCAGAACATGTAGGCAGTGCGGCGTCAGTTACACCCTACTGGAGAGGGAAACCCCGGTAAAAAATGCCCCTCGTGAGAGCGTTAGAGTGACCTACAGAAAGATCTGGAACACCACATTAAACCTGTAGATATTTTAAACTCGAGTCGGTACATGGAAGCTAAATATAACCCATCAACAGAGCCGGTTTCTGCATTAAGCTTAATCAGGATGGCTGAATCACAAACGCATGCACCCACCCTACACCGGTCCATTACGTAGCCTGGAAAGAATAGCGCTCAGAACCTTCGTAGTGGACTACTACGCCAGAGGAACCCCGTTTGGGATACGTCCCGTCCAGACCGTCATTTAAGCTCCCTATAAAAAGGTTACTATTAAAAACAAGAACCAGCAAACCCAATGTGAAGCAATATATTAAAATAGATTATTAGAACGCCAAACCGTAAGAAAACGAAATGGTTGCAAACTTAAAAGGGTTAATTTCTTTTAAAAATTAAAAAGGCAGAACTGATAGATTCTTCCACCCGTTTTGCAGAGTCCCGCCTCTGATTAGCTAGTAACTGGAAACCGGCCATTCCTATTGGTAAGCACGTCGGCAGCCACAAGAAGCAGCCAATCACAACGCAGGTGGAGGAACTGGTCTGAAAACGACTGGGAAAAACAAGAGCAGAAGAGAGGTCCAGCTATCAACGTAACCTAGATATAAAACGTCACCAGAAACGGGGTCCAAAAGACAAAAACGAAGCGTTAGATCGTGAATTAAAATGAAATAAAACGGAAATGTACGTTTAACTTGGCTTAGTCTACGAACCATTAAATCCGCCATTTCCCGTTCGCCCTTCCCCCACCCGGTTAGCCACTGTGCTAATACTTTGCACCCAAAATAGGGAAAACGTTACATAAAAAAAAACAAGAGCTGAAAACGATCCAATAAAACCTAACAGATCTTTTAAAAGGGAGAGACGTCACTACATGTCGTCTTTTCTCTCGAATCAAACAATCAGAACCGGTTTAAATGATAAACTGGGTTTAAAATCTTACCAAAAGTTTGGAGGTTCTGGATAGCGGACATACGACACGGTTCCTTTTCCTTTCGGAGGATAAAGGGTTTCTTCAGGCGGCTTTCTTCAGCTGTTTAATGAGTTACAGTCCGACAATTCTCTCTGCGTTCCTCAGATTGAGCTACAGCACAAAATGGCGCCTTGTCTCCCTTCACAGGCAGTATAAACAGCTTATATAGCTCCACCCTCACAACGAACCACGCCTACAGCTTTGACAGCATTACGTCATTCTGACGCAATTACATGTTTTCATAAGTGTTACGCAATACATTATGGGAAATAATACAAAGATGTTTTTTTAATTACATATACATTAATTTTATATAACTTCACTCCAAACAACAAAGCATTTAGAGAGCAGTAAAATCCACACATTTCGTACACAACATTAAAAAACAACAAATACAACCGAGAGGATGGATTAATGATTAATGAAGGATAAATGAGAACGTAGAGTTATATCAAATTATGGCAAGAAGGTGTGAAAGTAAAGGGACCAAAAAGCAGGAAAGAAATACTGATGTTAAAAGAATAAGAAGAACAAAAAGGGTGAGCTAGGAAATCTAAATAAAGAAAAAGAAAAAGAACGGAACAGAGACAGATAAAAAAAGAATGCTAGACTGGATAAATAATAAGACATTTCAATCAAGGATAAAAAAGAAAACATAAAACAAAGAAAAGGGAAATACAAAAAAACAAAACAAAAAAGAAGAAAGGAAGCAAGAAAGAAAAAATGAAAGAAAGAAAGAAAGGGAAAATGAAAGAAACAAAAAAGAAAAAGAAAGAAAAAAAGAATGAAAGAAAAAAGAAAGACAGAAAAAAAGAAAGAAAGGGAAAATGAAAGGAACCATGGACAAACGAAGACAAAAAAGAATGCTTGACAAGATAAATATTAGAAATTGAGATAAAAAATACAAGAGAAATAAATAAAGGAAAAAAGAAAGAACAAATGAAAATAACTAGGGGACCAAAAAAGAAAAGTAAATTATAAAATAACAGATCAGAAAAGGGAGAAAAGAGAATATAGAATGATAAAGAATATAAAATCTAATCAAGGCAAGAAGGTCTAAAAAAGAAGCAAGAAAGAAAATGCCTAAACAAAAGAAAGAATGACATAAAGGAAAGCAAAAGTTAAAAGGAGGGACAGGGATAACAAAAAATGGGATTGGGAAATATAACAAAAAAATAAAGAATAAAAATGAGATGTAATAAAGAAATGTTTACATTAAAAAAAAGAGAGAAAAGGAGGGAAATGTTTTCTTTTCTGCTTTCTGTTTAACTTCCGTAGTTACAAAATCTTTGAATCATTTGGATATGACTCTGATTTACTAATCTCTGTTGTCTCTGTTGTAGCAGGTAAGGGTTTGCATCAGTGAATCGTTTGGTCAAAATGAGATATTCTCATCTCTTTTCCATGTTTGAATCGGTGAAATATTTGAATAAGAATCTTTTTAGTCAGTGAATCACTTAGCCAGTAAAACAAGCTTTTTTAAGTAAGTCCATTTTAAAAATCAATGAATCACTTGATTATGACTTAGATTCACTATTCTCTTAGAACTAGAAGTGAATCAGTTTGTTTACTGAGTCAAATGTTTCAGATATTTTATTCACTGTCTAATTCAGTGAGTCAGTCTCGAAATCAGCGAATCAGCTAATCAGTGAATCATTGAATCAAAATTAATATGAAAATGTCGTGTTTTAAACAGTAAAATGTTTGACAAATAATCTTTTTTTAAACCAATCAATCAGCCAATCACTAAATTAGTCATCTGATCAGTCACTTCAAAACGTAACTCTCTAGTTTATAAGTGAGACTGTTTTTGAATCAGTGAATAATTTGGTCATTATTTTCTGCGCTCTTGTAGATTTAGTAAGAAATCCCTTTACTTATTGGGGCAGAATTTTGATTAGCGAATCGTCCGTGTGCCAAGAGAGTCTCTGAGTCAGTGAATCATTTGTTGAGATTCGTTCAGGGAATTGGCTAAATCAGTGATTTGCTGTCGTTTATGAAGTGATTTAATGATGATGTAATATAATCTGTATTTTACTAAATGCTTTAAGCACACTTAATTCAAGACAATCATACATTTTCACATTTTACACAAAACAGGCTGTTCTGCATCTGTATGACAATGAATCAGAATTAGTCATTTAGGTGAACTGACTCACATTATTAGACTCACTAAAAGGCACCATGGTGTGTGTGTGTGTGTGTTGTTCCTAGCAGTTGTCACTCAAAGAATAACATCCTAAATGTGACTCCTTTGTTCTTGTTTTTTCAGTTTGGTCAGAAAGCATTAAATGTGAATTATCACCATGACAACAGAAAGTTTCAATCAGAACATGTCACCAAGACGATTTATCAATGGCACTCTAGCTCCGTACGCATGATTACGGTTCTCCATTATCTCAGCATATCACCACTACAAGGTCACCGTTTCACCTCGCATCAACTACCAGTTGTTATGGCAACACCTGTATATTCAGCATCTTCACTTCTAGGGTGGTTGTGACATCACAGGCATGGATATTTTGTGCTTGGGAGGTGCGGTAGTCTGACTGGACTTGGGCCAGAGATGTTGGACCTGGCCCTGATGCAGGGTCCCAGGTTCAGACTCCTCCCACCTTCCTAAAAAACAGAACAAGGCGGAGCCAGACTGGGGCTCTAAAGCAGGCATACAGGACTGGAGATGGATGGATGGATGGATGATGCTTACCTGGTTGCCTTGACAACCGGTTAAGCTCCAACGGCCTTGTACCGAACGGGCAGCCGGCCCTGATTGGTCCGTTTTAGAGGGTCGAGAGGCCACGCCCCCTTTTTGAGAGAGCGCGAGTGAGAGAGAGAGAGAGGGAGAGAGAGAGAGAGAGAGAGAGAGGTGCTGGTGTGAGTGATCGTTCCACAGCGCGTTGATTGCTGAATTCCTGCAGATTTCGCAGCAGAGGTAGGTACGTACATCTTTCGCTTTCCTGCTTGGTGCACGCGCGCTCTGCACCGGTGTATTTTGGAGGGAGGATCTGTGATCGCTCTGATCTCTGCTCATCCCCGTGTGTGACATCTGGATGAATTCGCCTCTGCATGCTTGCAGATGTGACGCGAAAAGAGGCTCTGCTATTGCGCAGATTTAACGTCAAAGCGAATCAGGGCGCAGAAACGCGCGAAATACTGCAGGTTTGCGGCTGAGGGAGCAGACCTGTAACATAAAACCCCCGAAAACATGCATTATTCATGCGGCAGGAGCGAACCTGAGCCAGCACGTGCCCGGCTCCGGTATGAGCTGGTGCCTACTGCATAAGGACTTCTACAAGGTGTCGGTGTCCATTGATTTATTCATCACTCACTCCAAAGACATGCGTGGGGTCAAGTGAGGTCTCTAAAGTGTTCCCATGAGTATGTGTGTGTGCGCGCGCGCGTGCCGTGCGATGCGGTTGTTTCCTGGCTCGTGTAATAGGTGAGGCCCTGACCGTCTGCAAACAATTGGATTGAATGTGTGTGAAATTAACCAATGGATAAACATTTAGCATTCAAAAAATAGCATCCATTCCTTTATTTGTGCATTAGGATATAGTTATGTGATTTATAAATGATCATAACAATAAAACATATTATGAAACAGAATTTTAAAACCTGAACATGAGCCTAGGTTAGTATTAAAACCATCAGTGTGTTGTGTTGAAATCGGAATTTATACTATCTACATGAACAAAAAATTAGACACTTTGTCATGTCTAAGGCGGCAGTAGCTTCAGGCTCCTGTAGATGGTTAATGGTTGTCAAAATCTGGGACGTAGCGTGAAGGGAGCAGCTGAATTTGTCAGCATATTGAGACAAGAATCGCTTCTAGAACTGATTTCTGAATTCAAAGAACAACTCCGGAACGCATACCATGGACATACGGGTCAGAGTGCCACACGAGGGGCGAAAAGACAAAAGGTGGACTGTTCTGGTTCTGTTTTTATGGGTTGAAACCTCAGGAAGCCTTGAGTGAGGTCTGGGTGCAGGCTGTGGGTCGAGCTGGGGTATTCTAGTGGGCTTACTCACAATTACACTGGGTGTTGGTTTAAAAATGACAAAATGGATTTGGAGTTGGATCTTGTCCTCGAGGGGTTGACGTCCCTTTGTGTCCCCCTCCACCAAAATTTACCACTGAAGCGACACGCCGTACGATACGCTGCCCCCCACTATGGAAAAAAGGTTCTCGGTTCTCGTCGTTTGTTCGGAAACTTTTGCCTAAACTCGTACAAGTCAAGCCGCCTGACACGATTCAGCATAGAGTGACTCAGTGATTCAGATTCACTGTAGCTCTGGCTCCGCGCAGATCTCTGCTGTGTTTATTCTTTTTAAAAATATTTTAGTGTATTCTTAGCACAATTAAGACTCAGTGGGTCCTAAATAGTTTAGTAATGAAAGCCAACCGAAAGGAAAACAAGATCTGAATCCTTCAAAACACAGGCAGTTAGTGTTTTGCCTTTACTGTTCATTTTAATCCATAACTCACTAAATTAGATGAGGTTTTTCAGCGCTTTGTTCTAAAATAAGCTCTGCGTTAACGATTTTCTCTGATGATTAATGTTATTAGGTTAATGTTATAGGTGTAAAAGTGTTAATGATACAGGATAGATGATCATAAATCAGGAGTTCCTGTATAATAAAACTAGAATAACTTATACTAGGGGATTTTATGGGGATATGGAACCCATTCATTCATTTTACTTTATTCCATATGGGAAATTGTTTATCGAATTGTCATTACAGTATAACAGTGCTTCTGTGTTCATAATAGAGTGTGTGTGTGTTTGTGCGTGTGTGTGGAACGAGACTGTATTTTGTCCAGTGTGCATTCAGTGAAGGTGAAAGGGTGTGTGAGAGAGAGAGAGAGAGATCCTACATCAGTGAACCAGAAAATTGAAAATGCAATGGTGGTTAATGACCTCGTTTAGCCACACACACACACACACACACACACACACACACACACACACACACACACACACACACACACACACAGAGTACTACGTTTCCCTGTGTGCTTGAACCTCAGACCTCACAGCTTCCTTTAGTAAGAACATGATCTAATGTTTGTGTGTGTGTGTGTGTGTGTGTGTGTGTGTTCAGAATCAGTCTGGTTTAATAAGATTTGAATTCATTTTATTATTGATTCTAGGAAGTCTTATTATATTGGTTATTGACTTTCTAGTTAGTTCTTGTTTGTTTTATTTTCCTTAATGAAGTCATGTGACCGGGTCAGTGAGCACACTGAGCTGTCTCAGAGATATTCCCCCAGATGGCTTCCACTCCCTCAAAGTGAAAATGTAAAGTCTGATTTATGTCTGTCGTGGTTTTTTTTGTCTATAGGATTTTCTCATTGTCTTAAAGAGATTTATTTATCTCTAAATAAACAACCTCAGCCGAGCAAGCTTGTGGTGACAGTGGCTAGGAAAATTCTTAAACGTTATGAAATGTTAAACCTTGGGATGATTGAGACTCAAAAATAAACCTCTTCAGGGAGTGTAGAAGTTATATGTACTGTAAGAATAAAATAAAATAAAATACATGTATATTAATAATGTAAATAAACAGAATCAAAATAATTATTTAAAATAGACAACATATTTACATAAAATATAAATAAATAAAATGTAATATATATTACAAATATTTAAATCTAAAGCAAAAATGTATAATAAATTAAATAAATACAATGAAATATTTTTTATATTATATTATATTATATTATATTATATTATATTATATTATATTATATTATATTATATTATATTATATTATAT
>JAYJMA010000015.1:7614553-7625889 GCA_036873895.1 Parotocinclus cabessadecuia | reverse complement strand
AAAGAGTCGTAGCTCAGCAGTTCTTTTCACACCTACACAGGAACAACATACATGAAGTCTATCAGTCTGGTTTTAGACCCCATACTCTTACAATCCAAGCACCGGTGGGTTAAGGGTCTTGCTTAAGGACCCAACTGGGGCAGCTTGGCAGAGGCAAAAACTGCTTAACATGAGACAGATTTATGATTTTTAAAATGTATTTATTGCGGTAAAAGTAATTCTTACTGTATGGAGAACAGAATCATGTCAACATCAAACAGAAAAACAACAATTAAATGAAAGAAGCTGTTTATCAGAAAAACACAGAAACCACCAAGACGCCTCTCGGTCGCCGCCTACAGCACTTTGTATCGGCCTTTGGCAGTCGGCTGGTACGAGTTTTGCTGAAATGGAAAAACATTTAGTCAAACTTTTCTATTATCGAACATTAATTACTAATTAAACTATGTATTTATGCAGAAGTTTAGTTATGAACAGTAATTAAATCATTTCTGAAAAGTAAGCAGCATTACCAGACGTATGAGTTCCTCTTTAATGAGCCGAGTGATTTCAGCCTTAGCTTTCTGCACAGCCAGCTCGTTTGCACCTGTAACGAATTTCACTGTTATTTATTCTGTTTCCAAGATCAAGCCATCTACGACGATTGAGATTAAGCAGCAGTTCTAATTCTAACCCTTTTAAACCACAGTGGAAGTGATTCATAATCATAAGATTACATTCTTTGTAATCTGGTGTGTGTGTGTGTGTGTGTGTGTGTGTTACTCCCAAAAATAAGGACACATCACATTTTTAAAAACATTTGATCATTTCATGGATCGACAATTAAGATCTAACACTTTGATCCAATATAAAGTCAATTACTTCCATCATAGTGTAAATTGGAAAAAAAAACACAAACACAAGTGTGTCTGTTAGAGCACGTACTCTCAATGGCAAGGTATATTTTGCGTTCTCCCTCTTTCGGTTCCTTGCCCGGAGGGAAGTAGGTTCCTCTGATGGTGATGGCTGCTTCTGAATATTCACCGATCCTCTGCAGAGCCTCTTTAGATGTCACCTTCCACCTGGCAGTCTACACAAGCACACAGGGTTAGAGTTACACAAACACAACATGACACGCGTGTGTGTGTGTGTGTGTGTGTGTGTGTGTACCTGAGGGAAGTCGTTGATCTCCAGCTCCTCCTCGTAGCGCTTGACAGTTTCGGTTTGCTCAGCGCCCTGTCGCTCCTCCTCCAGTTTCTCAATGGGGGTGTAGTTGAGCTTAGCGTTGATTTTCTCTGCCAGCTGCTCAGCGATGGTCTTGGCAGAGATGGATGGGGCAATCATGGTGCCACCACGCAGGATGGCATTAGTGGCCTGCTGCATCACATCCTGTAATTCAGTAAACACACAGTGTTATAGAACATTACACAATCACCACAAATCAGTATCACGCTGAATAATTACTAGTTATTGCGTTAACGCAGATGGTCTTATTACCCAATCTCACTCATCAAAGAGCTGTGTTTAGGGCGGAGCTTCCTCTCACCTGAGCTTCTGCTCCCAGGTTTTTCTGAGCATTGATCTTCAGGGCCAGTTTCTTGGCAATTTCTAGTTTCTGGATGTTTCCAGCAGAGGGTACCGCTAGACCCGTGAGTCCTGCAGCTGCAGCTCCCAGTCCTGATGCTGAAGAGACAGCGCCACCTGGAGCTGCCAAGTCCTTCACCCGCTTCTTAGAATTAAACATGCTCTCGATCTGCTCATCAATCTGAGAGAAAACAACCACTACATGATTCAATTCAATTTGATTCATTAACTTTTTATACACACACACACGCACGCACATAAGCATCTCTCTGAATGAAAATGAAATGTAGTCCTTGTCCTATCAGAATCCTCTAACTAAATTTGAGGCGTGGCTGAGAAACCTGTCAGAGGAAATCACGTCAAGCTGAAAATAAATCAAGAGAAAATATCTTTTCCTGACAGAGTAAGAATGCAGCTTTTCTAAAATGACACTGTTGAGTGTAAAGAAATAATGTGCAGTTTAAGCTGCTTATCAGCCTTACATTCTATAAATGCACATCTGAAAAACAATAGTAGTGATTTTGCTTTTCATTTCATTTCACACTTTTTGGGGTTTGGTATTACACCCGGACTTGGTGGACTCTTGTATTTAAAGTGTTAAAAGGAGACTATGGAATATTCTATTAAAAATAAAATACTCACGTCCAGCGCTGTGTCCTCGTCATCAGAATCATGCAGCCCAAGTGCCGCCTTTTGCAGCTTCTTCCTCTCATTAGCCAGTGCATGCTCTGTCTCATCAAATTTAAAGCCCTTTCCTGAAAATCCACTGCTGCTCTTAATGCTCTTCCCCTCCTGCAACACACATACATACACACACACACACACCTTCACAGTCTTAAAACAAAGCAGATACTTTGTGAGGGAAGCAGCAGAACAGGAGACCTGGAACATCACAGGTGAGCTTTAGGAGTGATGCATGTGTATGTGTATTATTTGGGGTGGGGGTATCATTGTACCGCTTTTTGTTGCTCTTTGAAAGTGGCCCACAGCTGCTCGAGCTCTGAAGGAACAGGAGACCCTGAAAGCTCCAGAGCTTTGATGATGTCACCAGCATACCGCACCTGATCCTCTGTAATAAATGTGTATGCGTAGCCCTGACAACATAACATGCACCCCCCCCCACACACACACACACACAAACACACACACACACACACAAACACACATTAAACAACGAAATATCAGCTCGTTAGAATAGACGGGATTCACAATCACAAAACAGAACCTAATTATAACTAATAACTACATCTGCATTTCCTCAGGGAACTATTACAGAGCAATGTTGCAGAGTTATGTTTTTAACTTTAAATCTATTAAGAACGATAAACGGGACTGACTCCTAAACACAGAGCTTAAAGGGAAGGTTTTAATGATTCAGGATTTATTAATGACACGAGGAGGGTAAGAATGATAAGGAGTATGAGAATAAGATACATAGATAAGAATATACAAAGCACCTTATTTCCAGCTCGGCCGGTCCTCCCTGCCCGGTGCACGTAGTCCTCATAATGGTTTGGGCAGTTGTAATTTACCACCAGGATGAGCTGCTTCACATCCAACCCTCGTGCTGCCACTGAGGTGGCCACCATCAGCCGACAGGCGCCGCTCTTAAAATCATTTATTATACTGTCCCGATCATACTGATCAATTCCTGATTAAGAAACCAGATCAGAACAACGAGTCCCGATTTAGACCTTGTTATTATTATTAATAATATTCTTATTGCCAATAATTACAGGGCAACAACCGCACAACATGAGATCTGTAAAGTTTGTATTTATCGGCGATGTGTGTTTATACCTCCGTGCAGAGACATGCAGGGGTACGAGGCCTTCATCAGATCCTTCAGCAGACCGTCTGCATGCTCCTGTTTATCTACAAATATAATAACCGATCCTTTCTCCTGATAATGGCCCAAAATCTCCAACAGCTTCAGGAATTTCTTATCCTCCTCAATCACCATCTGAACACACACACACACACACACACACACACACACACACAGCAGGCAGGTAAACATGATGGCTTCCATTCCAAATGTTCATTTATTGGTACTGAAACCAGGAGCCACTTTTAACTGCAGTGTGAGTGTATCCATCAGGTGTGTGTGTGTGTGTGTGCACACGCTTACCACATGTTGCTCCACATCTGAACACACGACACTCCTCCCTCCAACTTGAACCTCTATTGGTTTGTTAAGGATTCGTCGAGCCAAAGCCTCCATCGCTCGAGGAAAGGTCGCAGAAAACATAACCGTCTGTCGATCCGGTCGAACATTATCTACGATACGCATCACCTACACACACACACACACATGCAGTAGGAGTGGTTTAAAGAGGCAGATGTTTTCATTTATGCAGTAGTGAGAATGAACATGTTCCCTCACACCGACTGACCTGCGGTTCGAAGCCCATATCAAACATTCGATCAGCTTCATCCACCACCACATAGGTGACTCTGCGCAGGTTGGTTACTCGTCCTGAAATGCGAACACAAACACACACACAAACACACACACACAGCGTTACCCATCAGCCTGTTAGAGGACACGGCGCGGGGCAATGCCGTAGTGAACAATAACGCCCGTACCGTCGCTCGGCACGGAGAACATGTTAAACATACATTAAACACAGCCTCACGTTCTCACCTGGAAAACACACATCACAGATTACCACGCATGTGTGGGAGGAAAGAGCGCCACCTGCTGCTCCACACTAACATTCACAGTTCAACATCCAATAAACACCTTTATAACCTTTATAACCTTATAACACCTAACCCTATAACCTACCTTCACTTCGCACTCTTTCGCCCCACTTAAATGATTCAATAAGTTACATTAGATCTTTAAAGCTTTGGTGATCAACCTCTTTGGTGATTTTGCTTGACTTTAGATTCATGTAAATGTTTTCAGAATGTGTAATTTATGCAGTAATAAATGTAAAAAGAATATATTACAACTTCTGTCTACAATACATTTAACTGATGAAGAATTTGAATGTGTACTAATCATAATGAGGGAAAACTACAGGAACACTAACACTCTCATAAGTGTGTGTGTGTGTGTGTGTGTGTGTATTAGAGTCCTGAGCCTCCTGACATTCTAACAGCCGTATATTTAGCTCAAACATGAATCTAAACAAAAGTGCAGCATCTGGATCTCTCTTGGAATTCGATGGGAAATTGGGAAAACTGATCAACGAGCCTGTGTTTGTCATGAAGTTTCGAAAACAGAGTCAATATATTTGCACGTAACTCATATGATTTCAAGAAAAACGAGAGGGGGTGGGTGGTGAATATCTGTGATAAAAATACAGCTAACATGAAAAATCATCTGCAGGAATGTCATCCTGAAACCCATACAAAGGTAAACAGGTTCATTCTAACGTTATTTCTGAACTAACAGTGTTTTTGCTGAACTAAGAACATTAAGGGTTCCACTTCAGTTTGTGTTTTAATTCCAGAATTAATACTGTGTACTGGTTAATAGTCGTTTCATTTTATCTAAGAGCATTTAATATGAATAATGACTTAAATTAATTCAAGGGAAATGTTTAAAAGACAAATAAATTATTTCAGCATATGCATTTCCTATTTTAGTTGACTATAATTTTATAATCATTAGTCAAATTATACAATTCAGACAACTAAATTATAACTAAAACTAAATCAGAATTCGCTGTCAACATTAGCACTGGACACACTGCCAATTTAGAACCACCAATTAACCTAGCACATGAACTCATGAGGACTCACCGCTGTTAGCTCCCAGCATGTCTATCATTCGTCCTGGAGTACAAACGATGATTTCAGCTCCTCGCTTCAGCTCTGCAATCTACACACACACACACACACACACACACACACACACATTATAAGGAAATGTGATTGGCACTATTAAAGAGGAGCTGATGTGTAAAACTCTACACATAAAACACACACCTGCTCACTGATGCCAGTTCCCCCGTACACACACACCACCCGCAGTCCAAGTGGTTTGGAGAATTTCTTACACTCCTTGGTGATCTGCAGAGCAAGCTCTCGAGTAGGAGTCATGATCATGGCTGAGAGAGAGAAAGTGAGAGGGTTAGTATGTGTGTGTGCATGTGTGTGTGAGTATGTATATATACATACATAAACACAGTTCACACACGTATACACATATACATACCGATAGGCCCCTCCCCCTCCTCCAGTGGTCTCTGGTCTAGAATATGGCGGAACATGGGCAGCAGAAAAGCGATGGTTTTCCCACTCCCTGTTTTGGCGATGCCTATGAGGTCACGTCCTGACATGACAGCAGGGATGGCCTGAGCCTGGATGGGTGTCGGTTTCTCGTAGTTATGTCTGATACACAAACACACACACCAAAAACATTATGCAACAACACATTTACATTTCCACATTCCTTTACAACACCCCAACCAAACGCACACACACACGCACACGCACACACACAGAGACAGTCTTACTTTTTGAGAGCGTTCAGAACTTTCATGGAGGTTCCACACTGCACCCAGGTTTTTATGGGTTTGGGACACCCTTTCCCCTTCACTGTGATTCCCTCCAGCTCCATACGGTACTCATTCACCTCTGTAACAAATACGATGGGAAATCACTAAAATAAGATCGATCTACAAAACACAGTGTGTGTGTTTACGTGCAGATAACTGTACAAATCTGATTTTGTCAGTAATCCCATCATGCTCTTGTACTTGAGTAATCAGATCATGTTAAGCCTCTGGGTTTAAACAACTTACCATCAGATTATAAATATTCTGATTTATACGCCCAACAATCACACAGAAAGATGTGATGGAAACTTCTATTGTAAATATTAAATCATCAAATAACCCAAATCTTATATAAATGCGTTAAATCTTCATTACCACTGCGATGCTGATCCTTTATTTATCAAACACAGAATCAAAGGTTTCTCTAAATCTGTGTGTGTGTGTGTGTGTGTGCCTCCTACCCTCCTGTGTCATTCTGGCCAGTTCAGGAACCTCTACATAGAAGTTCTTACGATACGATTCATACTGAATCTTTTGATGATCGACAGGTTCCAGAACTTTCCTCTGTTTAGTCTGGAAGCCAGTGAGAGCTGTCTGTAGATCAACTTCCTCTTCCTCAGACGAGTACTGTACAGATACACAGACACAATCAGCTTTCCTGATCCCAATTAACCGTGTGTGTGTGTGTGTGTGTGTGTGTGTGTGTGTGTGTGTGTGTGTGTGTACCTCCATGGCATCCTGATCATTCTCCATCAGTTCTCCTTTTTTCTTGGTAATGTGAGGAGTCTTCTTTGTTTTCACCACAGTCACTACCTTCGTCACAGTCATCCCCCCCTTCTGCAAACACAAAAATAACATGGTTGCAAGCATGAAAGTTTAAAAAAAAAAAAAAAAAAAAAAGTTAAAAACTTTGTAGAGACAAAAACGCTAAAATGAAATATTTGGTTATTTAATATTAAAAATGAGTTTGCAACCCATTACAGCGATACCGATGAGTGTGTGTTCTTAGTGCAAATAAGTTCCTATGGATCCTAAAAAGGTCAGTAATGAAAGCCAACTGAAAAGAAAACCAGAACTGAATCCCACTGAACACAACAACACAACAGAACAGAGTATGTTTTCTCCTAACTTACACATTCAATCCATTACTCCCCAAGTTATAGGACATTTATAACCCTTTATTCTACAGTGAGTTTTGTGTTTTTGATTTTGCATTACTTATCATTTCGTTATTTCTGTTATTATACAGTACAGAACACTTTCTCAAGTGTGGATTTTCTGGGGATCTGGAACATTTTCCCTCATAAACATTTACTCAAAAAAAGCCTGTGGGAACAAATTGAGGATGAGAAACAGGGTAACATTGCTCGCTCTCACCTTATCGTTTCCTCCTTTCATGGTTCCCATGTTAAATTTCTTCACCTCCTCCTTCACCTCCTCCATGTAAGCATCCAGAGGATCAAGCTCCTCCCCTTCCTGTTCCTCCATCTCCTCCTCCTCTTCCTTTCCTTCCTTATGCTTATCCTCCTCTTCCTCCTCCCCATCTTGCTCTACTGAAGCTGGACCTTCATCATCATCGTCTATGCGCACGCACACACGCGCACACACGCGCACACAGACAGAGAGAGACAGAGAGAGAGAGAGAACAGGCTGTTGGTCAGTAATGTGGTGATGATCCTAATACGAATGAAATTCAATTTCAGATCTTTGTTTCTTTTTAAAAATATCCAACCATTACACCATGAACATTAGATTATACTGGAACATTCCTGGTCTGTGTGTGTGTCTAAATATTAAGGCAACTATCATCCAACATCAACTACGATGGCTGGGGCATGTCATAACAATGTTCCATAATCGGTTGCCCCGCAAAGTGCTTTATGGCCAATTAGACCATGGAGAGCGCTCTCTGCTGGAGGGCAAGAGAGGAGAGCAAGCAGCTGAAAACAGCATTAAGGAAATGCAACATCAAGCCTAAGGACCTGGAGCCCCTCTGATGAGGACAGCTAGGAGACAACAGAGGAGGCTGAGAAGAAGATATACCCCTAGTAACATATTTACATGTCACACTTGCAACAGGACCTGTGGGTCTAGGATAGGACTACATAGCCATCAGAAAACTCATCAACGGACTCCATGGACAACCATAAGCAAGTAAGTGTGTGGGGTGTGTGTGTGTGTGTGTGTGTGTGTGTGTGTGTGCGCGCGTGTTCTTGCTCACACCATCATCATCCTCCAGACTCCACTTCTTGCCCTGCTTCATCTCCTCCAGCTCCTTCTTGATCTCTCCAATGTTTTCTATGGCTTTCTTTCTCTGTTCCTCTCTCCACTTCTCCACCCGCTCCTTTCTCTTCCTCATCTCCTCCTCCAGAGTCGTCTGGTCAAAGTCCTGCTGCAGGACAAGTCCACGATTCAATTAAATTTAATTCAGTTCAGTCAGACTGATTTCAATAGAGCTCTTATAATAATGGAGCAGTGCCTCAAAGCAGCTTTATCATATCTCATTATCCTCTAATATCTAAAGCCGATCCCAAATTAAGTCTAGGGCGACAGTGGAAAGGAAAATCCCTAAACGTTATTTTTTTTTTATGTAAAAAAACAAGGAAACATGAGCTGCTTTGGTGGCTTTGATGGTAAACATAAGATTACAAAAAGTTTGTAGTAATAGGTCAAAAATAATAAAATACTACTTTAAATTAAAAAGCACCCTAATTAGAAGAGGGTTAATTAACAGAATAATCACAATTAAGAGAGCTTACATCCTCCACTCGCTCCTCCTCCTTCTCCTCTTTCTTCTTCTTCTCGGGCATCTGATCACCGTTATCCTTATCTTTCTCCTTACTGTACCACACACACACACACACACACACACACACACACACACACTTAATTAAGCTCATCCTGTGTGGCCTGCATTAAGTGTGTGTGTGTGTTTAATTACCTGCGCCCTTTGCTTCGGCTCCTTGATCTTCTTCGTTCACGACTTCTGGAACGTTTACGATCACGACTCCGAGACCGCCTGCGCGCGCGCACGCACACACACACACACACACACACACACACACACAAACGTGCGCGCACACAGAGTATAAGTAAGTTTCACAGTGTGTGTGTGTGTATATAAGAGAGTAATTGGCAGTAAGAACCTCTGTCTCTTGCGTTCTCTGGAGCGAGATCTGCGTCTCTCTCTGCTGCGAGAGCGTTCTCTCCTGCTACGCTCTCGTGCTCGATCATCTTTCTTTGAACGTTTGGAATCTGGAGATCGACTTTTAGAATGACTGCCAGAACGACCCCGGGACGAAGACCGCTTCCTGTAATGTCTGTAAATAGAGGTAGGGAGAAGGGTTTCATATCATATAGTTCATTATTAAAGGTGTAACGATGTATTGTGACCCGAAGTATAGATAGGATGATTCATCATCTGTCTAATTAGATTAGAAATGCCTAATTGTTTATCTCACACAATTCCATTTATAAACACCAGATGGCACTCTCACTAACAGCAAGTTCTATGTCTATGTTCACATTACAAGCCACGTTGCTTTATCCGATTTTTGCTCAGATCGGATTAGGGCTGCACGATTTTGGTAAAATCTAATAGCGATTTTTCCACAGAATACTGCGATTTCAATTTTGTGAGTACTTCAAAATGTATATGAAAAATGCTAGAATGTAATACGTAACATAAGCAACAAAAAAGCATTTATTTGTGGAGAGATATTTATAGAGATTGTTGTTTAAAAAAATGACGAACTTAGCATAATGTGAAAACAGAGAAAGAGAATGTGAGAACATGTTTGATTGAGGAAAAGAAAATGTTACATCACGTTCAATACAGAGATAGAGGGAGGGAGAGAAAGAAAGAACACTAACACCATGTTTAGTATAATTTATTGTGACACTTAGCGATCACGAGATGGAATCTGTGGCCAAAACATTGTAGCCTGGTCCAGTCGTTTATTTTGTCTGCCTCTGTCATGTTCGAGATCTTATCTGTGGTTGTGCACACTTGCCCCTCTTCATTTAATCCCCAGTAAGCCAACGAGTCTTTTAATCTATTAGCGATGTTATCTCACACACTGTTACCAACTCCTCAGTAAGGAAAGTCGCTACAAGATGCTAAATGACGTCATCGCCTAATTTGCATAAGGGTCCATTTGCGTTTAAGAGAGGAATAATATCATGGGAGAGCCAAAAAGTAAGTAAAAAAAAACAAACAAAACACACCCTAAACATGTTTAGAACTACAAATTAAAATGAAATTCTTGTATTGATCCTTGGTTTGTTATTTATTTTTTGTCATTAAAATAGGTCATCAATAGGCTAAAATAACATGACTTTAATGCGCTATCAGACCTGAAAGCCAGGGTGGAATCATCAGCAGCTTTGGTTTCGAGCATGCGCTATTCATTTGTAGTCCGGAAGCAGAGTGGTGTGGATCTGCTGCTCCTGCAGATACTGTTACTGTGAGAGTAGTGAGTGATTTGGGACAGGGGACCGGCTTACAGGAAATTGCGCGTTCACGTCCGAGTTTCCAAAAGTCTCCAACAACAACAACAGAAAAATCGCCAGATTTGTCGCTATTTTCTTAAAAAAAAAAAGTCGCTAGAGGGGTCTAAAAATTAATTAAATGTAGCCACAAAGCCACTAAGCAACACTGCGTCGAGTACAATGCTGCTTGCTTTTAGCTTTCTTGTTAAAGTTAATAACTTCTGCCGGATATGCATGACTAGCGGCTTTTAATTGGTCATCAACAGGCAGTTCTTCACACGGTGGAGGTGGAATTTAAAAACGATTAATAGTTCAGCCCTAGATCGGATCACATTCACAAATGTAAGTGACCTGTAATGTGAATGAATCTTTCCCTGAAATGTCTCACACGAACACAGTTATAGGTATAAAATCATCCTCCCAGAATACTGAGTGTAGAAATCTGTAACGGATCCAATAGCAGCTCACATGTGGAACAGAAAACATCTCATCTGATGCAGGTGAAAACAGGCCAGCCCACCGCCACCTTCATTACAGTCTCTGAGAGAGTCTTTCTTCTTCTTTAATATTCTAGCCATGTTTGTTTATGGTCGGGCAGCAAGGGGGGTTCGGTGGGTGGCACCGCTGCCTCACAGCAAGAAGGTCTGGGTTCAATCCCAGGGTAAAGCGGCCTTGGTCCTCCCCATGTCTGTTTGGGTTTACTCCGGGTACTCTGGTTTCCTCCCACAATCCAAAGACATGCGTGTTAGGTTAATCGGTGTCTCTAAA
>JAYJMA010000015.1:7567900-7578944 GCA_036873895.1 Parotocinclus cabessadecuia | reverse complement strand
TTGTAATAATAGTAATAATAATGATAATAATAGTAATAATAATACAAATAATCATAATAACAGTAATAATAATTAATAATAATAACAGTACTAATAATAATAATAACAACTGTTGTAGTAATAATAATAATAATCAACATATAACAACAACAACAACAATAATAATAATAATAATAATAATAATAATAATAATAATACCAGTAATAATAATAATAATAATAATAACAACAACAATAGTATATTAACAATAATTAAGATACAATACTTAAAATACTGTAATAATAATAAAGATACTATATTTACAATGCTATAATATTATTATTTTCATAAAAATAATATTAACAAAAACCACAAAAATAATAGCATTAATAAAATCAGTAATAATAATGCATTAACAGTAATAAAAAATACAACAACAATATTAAAAGCATGAATAATATCAATAATAACAGGAGTAAAAATTATTATTAATATATATATACATAACAAAATTAAGAACAATACAATTAATAATGTTATTACTTAAAAACAACAGTAATAATAAGAAAAACAATAATAAAAACATGATTAGCAATAAGAAAAATAGAATGTACTAAACATTAAGAAGTAATAAACAAGGCTTGCCTGGCATGAATCTTTCTTTTTTTGCACGTTTCCTGCACACAGCATGTCCTCTGTGATCACTGGGTTTCTGTTATAGTAAGAGTTGCACAGTTTTCGGGATATGACCGTAACCTCCACCTCTCGTAGTACATCACTGGCTACGTAGGGGTCTGCTGTCGTGCTTCCCCATCCTCTCACTTCACATTTAGTTCCAGCTGGAAGGTCTTTAACCGGTTTCTTAATCGACTTGACTTCCACCGTCTTCCTCTTCAACTTGGCTTTTACTTTCAGCTTTGTCAGGAAAAAAAAGAGAGCAGATCACTTCAGAAAAACAAAAAAAAAAAAGGAAGAAACAGGAACTGATTCGATCCACTGCCCCAGTTTTACCTTGAGCAGAGCAATGTCGTCTCTTTTCGTTACCATACTGAAGCTTTTGGGAGTGTAGTAATTCAGGACTTCTATACGCTGTGTGTGTTTGTCCTTAGACAGAGAGTGGGCACCCAGAAGGACCGTCAGGGGTCCATCTATGGCCCGGAATCTAAAAACAAAAAGAGTTCATTACAAATCTGGAATAAGGTCCTGAATGTAAACTGTTTAGTTCACTGGTTTAGTTCAGGGTCCAGTCAAAGGGATCCTTTAGTTATTAACTAGACTACAAAATAAACATTGTAAATAACCTGCACACACAGGACATGGTCAGGCAAAAAACATTTATCATAATGTCTTCCCCTTACGGTACGACATAACAGAGGCTTGGTAAATTATGTAAATTAATAATAACGATAATAATAATAATAATAATAATACAGTTACAATAATATATAAAATATATCTAATAATAACAACAATAATAATAATATTCATATTACTAACATTAAAAATAGTAATAATAAAATAACATTCAACATAAAATAACACAAACAAAAAATAATGCCAACAACAATAACACAAAATTATTATTGATACTAATAATAACAACAATAATAATAATAAAATATAATAATAGTAATAATACAAATACAATAATAAAACATAATAATAATAATAATAATAATAATAATAATAATAATAATATAACATTACAATTAGATTGACACAACAATAAAACATAATAATAATAATAACAACAATAAGATTAATAATAATAATAATAATAATAATAATAATAATAATAATAATAACAGTAATAGTAAAAAACAACATCACAAATAATTAATAAAATCAAATTTAAGATAATTAAAAATAAAAGGAATGATGACAATAATAATAATAATAATAATAATAATAATAATAATAATAATAATAATAATAATAATAATAACAACAACATCAACAATAATAATATTATTACTAACATTAAAAATAGTAATAATAAAATAACATTAATCATAAAATAACACAAACAAAAAATAATGCCAACAATAATAATAATAATAATAATAATAACAATAACAATAACAATAGAAATAATAACAATAATAATAATAACAACAACAACAATAATAATAATAATAATGACAATAATAATAACAATAATAATAATAACAATAATAATAATAATAATAATAACAATAATAATAATAACAATAATAATAATAATAATAATAACAGTTACCTGCCTGGAGTGAATCTAAAACTAAAATAAAAAATGAAAATGTTTTAGAGAAACTTAAATATACTGTATTCATTACTGAACATTTGCATAAATTATTAGTAACAAAACAAACAAACAAACTCATAAAATAAACACAGTTATGGAACCTGATTATATTTTAGAACTGGATAATCGTTAAAACAATAACAAAAGTTTGATTGATACTCTGAGCCTCAGCAGGGTAACGACTTCCACCAATACAACGTAAACTTACAAAGCTACAAAGTTCGCTTTTGAAAAATGTGTGTGTGTGTGTGTGTGTGTGTGTGTGTGTGTGTGTGCGTGTGTACCTGTGTGGAATTTGTGCAGGTGGCTCTTCAGACGGCTCAGGTAAGCAGATTTGAAGGGACAGAGTTTACAGCGGAATGGTTTGTGATGGCCGTGATGAGACTGAACGTGACGATCCAAACTGCAGCCAGAACAAAGAGATGCCGTTTCCATGGTTACGTAAAGCACGGTTAAACAATGAAGCTTCTATAAACACACACCTGCTACACTCAGGTGTATAGGTAGGTCTCTATATGGTGTGTAGTTGTGTAGTTTGATTATGGTGGAATGGATGTTGTTTTGTGTTATAATATTACAGTGCTTTGTGTAGTCGTGTAACAGGCATTGTGTGGACGTGTAGTTGTGTAGTCGCGTTACGGTGCATTGTGTAGTTGTGTAGTCGCGTTACGGTGCATTGTGTAGTCGTATTACGGTGCATTGTGTAGTCGTATTACGGTGCATTGTGTAGTTGTGTAGTCGCGTTACGGTGCATTGTGTAGTCGCGTTACGGTGCATTGTGTAGTCGTGTTATATTGTCGTACTTGTGTCTGAAGGCTGATTGGAAGGTGCAGTATTGACAGTTGTATTTATCGTCTCTGTGGATCAGTGCTGCCGCCGTGTGGCTCCTCTCATGGGATCTCAGTCCCTGCATGGACATGAAAACTCGGTCGCAGCTTTCACACCGATGTTCCGGAAGCTTCCCCGTCGCTCCCGCCGCCTCCGCCACAGTCACCGATCCTCCGACTGCATGCTCAGAGTGCAGTACGTCTGCAGCGACTGCGACATCTGCGCTGCCGTTCACCAAACCGTCTGCAGGAACCTCGGCCCGGTCCTGCTGCTTCGTTTAAAAGAAACCCCTGTAATGTCTTTACCTGTACACTAGAGGGCGCTCGTACACTTATCTGACTAACAGGCCTTAATGTTAATAACGAGAGGGCGTTTTTACCTCCACCTTGCCTCCTTTAGCCTGGCGGTACTGGACGTGCTTCCTCAGGTGGTTACAGATGGCTCTGAGCGTCGGGTGGATCTCCACACAAAAGTTACACCTGTAGCCCAGCGGACTCTTATCGGCCGAGGCGTCCAGCTGCTCAACGAACCAGGGATTGGTTACAGACATTTTGGAAAAAACAACCAGCTTCTGGTACCAGTTCCAGTTCTAGTACTGTTACTCGTACCCTTTATCAAGCAGGTCGCTCCCACAAAACGTACTGACTCTATTATCTTATATTCTATCGTTTTATATGATTTATAATAATGTATTCTCTAACTGAATAGACATTTATATGTTTATCTCAGATAAATGTATTCATCTGCTAATTTAGTTTATCTTATTTAAAACTTTTTGGGGTTTGGTCCTAGGGATTTTCCTTGCCACTGGCGCCCCAGGTTTGCTCAATTAGGGCTGATGATCTGGAGTTTAAAAAAAAAAAGCTGCTAATGATATTATAAAAAATGATATTATGTCATAAATTAAGGCAAATGAAGCAATAATGAATGAAATCAATGAATATCTGAACACTTTCTGATGATTCAATCGTACTCCGTGGGCAGCAGGTGGCACAGTGGTTAGTGATGCCCTCCCCTGCCCCGGAGTTCGAACCCTCCCACTAAATGCTTTAGAATATTTGTCACATCTTAGTAGCACAAAATATATCGTAGTTTCTGAAGGTTTGATCTATTTATCTTAAGCACTTCAGTACTAAAACTGTGAAATGAAACTTGTTTGCTAATTTTATCACCGTTTTACAACAGCAAAAATCCGCATGCTAACTAAGGGGATGAGTTAATTCATGAGCTAACAAACAATTTCATGCTGTTTCTAAATCCTGACTTTACACGCACTTCCATAGCTCCACCAGCAGAGGTCATCAGAGTGGCACGTGAATGTGACAGGCGACCTCTGCTGTTCAAACGGCGGAACTGCATGCACCTTGCAACCTAAGGCTCACCTTGCTGATGTGGTCCTGCTGCTTCCTCCGTTCCTGGCGTGGGGCGCGTCTCTCGTACTCGTCGTTGTGTTTGCCAAGATGGACGCTGAGCTCAGGGAGGGTGAGGAACTTGATTTCGCAGTGGGTGCACTGGTAGAGCTCGTCGGCGTCCTCCACCGGGCTCTCGATGGTCACGAAGTCCCGCTTCAGCTCCCCGCTGTGGAAGTTGTTGTAGTGCGTGACGAGCAGATGCGGCGCTTCGAAGTCCAGCTTGGAGCACTTCAGGCATCTGAGGGGCGCCCAGTCCAGGTCGCTGTCCGGCTGGACGTCCTCAGCGGGTTCCTTTGGGTAGATCACAGTGAAGTAGCGCCCCAGCTTGCTGGTGGACTGTTTTTTGGGGAAGACGCCAGGGTGGCGCTTGACGTAGTGCGAGATGATGCTTTTCCTGCTGAACGCCTGGAAGGAGCAGAGCGAGCACTTCTTGCGGTCGACCGCTTGCTTGAGCTCCTCGCTCATGGCGGAGCCGTTCTGTTCGGAGGCCAGGGGAACGGTGACTTTGCTCGGTTTGTCGCTGAGCGATTTGGAGGCGGCGAGGCAGTGGGTGTAGTAGGCGTCGATGTCGTGCCGTTTCTGATAGTGAGCCGCCAGGCCTTTGCGGATGGGGTTGGTGTAGGAGCAGAGGGCGCACTTGAAGACGTTGTTCTTGCCCTCCGGTTGCGCCCGTACGTTGTTGTGTTTGATGCGGTAGTGCCGGGCGATGCCCTTCCTGGTCGAGCAGAAGTACTTGCAGAGCTGGCATTTAAACAGGGTGTGTTTGTCCTCCTTCAGAGCCACATCGACGCCCGGCGGTTCTGAGGCCTCCGTCGCATTGGTGGCACTGCACTCCGCCACGGGGTCCTCCTTTTTGTCCGGCGAGCGCACCTGCGCCGCTGCGAATATGGCTGATACGGACTGGTTGTGGTATTTCTCGTAATGGATCTTAAGCTTCTCCAGAGTGCCGTGAGAATACGGGCACAGCTTGCACCGGTATTCCCCGAACCCCTGCCTTTGGGTCTTGGACCGCTCGTCGGCGTCCGTCGACAAGTCTTTGGCCTCCTCGATGTCGTCGGCGAAGTCCTCGGCGGTGACTTTGACGTGCGGATGGCGTTTCTGGTAGTGCGTGAGGACGCCGTGGATGCGCGAGTTGACGTACGGGCAGTGCCTGCACTTGTAGACGGAACTCGGGTTGATGTCGGCCTCCTGGGCAAAGTCGGCCGCCTTGACCTTCATGCCCGGGTGCTTCTTGCCGTAGTGCGTCAGGAGGCCGTGCAGGCTGTTGTACTCGGACAGACACACCGTACACTGGTACGGGTTGTTGGATATGGTGGTCCCCGAGAACAAAACGTGCGGGTGATGCTCCGGAGCAGACCTGCCCACCTCCAGGACATCGTCGTCCGACTGGTGGTTGTTGAACGGGCTGGACGTCGAGGCGTTGGTGTTCGCCTTCGCCTTTTCCGACGAGTTAATGATTTTTATAAGTACAGACTCGTCGTCTTTGATGGCCCAGGGGTGGACGGCTTGGTAGTGGTTGGTGATGTCCCAAACCGAGCAGGCCTCGAAGGCACAGTCTCTGCACTGGTAATGCTTGATGTCGGAGTTGCTGGCCTGTTTGGAGGCGGAGCCGGAGGCGGACGCGGAGGAGGTGTCGGGACCAGCCCAGAGCTTGCTGGCCATGTAGGCGTAGTCGACGTTATGCTCCGGGTGTCGTCTTTGGTAGTGCATGAGGAGGCCGCTGGGCTCGGAGTGAGCGTAGATGCACCATTCACAGTGATAACCCGCCTCCAGGATGCCGTCCTGGTAAGCCCAGCGCAGGATGGTCATGGCCGTGGCCTTCACAGTGGGGTGATCCTTTTTGAGATGCTTCTTCAGGGCGTACACGTACGGAGACGCGTAGGTACAGTGTCTGCACTTCAGAGATCGGAGAGGTTTGAGCTTCTCGGAGTCGCCGGTCGAGGTGGAGGTGGAGGTGGAGGTGGCGCCGGATGTCCCGGTTTGATTCTGTTGAGCCCGTTCTCTTTGACTCCTGACGACGGCAGTGTGCCTACGAACCAGGTCGGCGTTGGCCTTGACGTCTTTGTGCTTCTTCTGGTAATGGATGAGGACGCCTTTGACGGTGCGGTTACCGTAGTCACAGTGCTGACAGAAGAACAGCATCTCGCCTTCCACTTTATCCGCATTTCCTTTAGGATTAAAATGGTTGGCGTCCTCGGCGTTGCCGAACTGTTTCAGGAACTGCTTTGGCGGGGCGATCTGCAGCTCCTCCATGAGCTTCATCAGCCCCGGTGTAGGAGGGGCGTGCTTTATGTACTTGGCCGTGACCTTGATCTCAGGGTGGCGCTTCTGATAATGGACGAGAACGCCGACCACAGAGCGATTGTTGTAAACACAGTGCTTGCAGTAAAAAACCTCGTCCTCCAGAGCTAAAGGCGAGGCCGCGTTCGAAGGCTTCGGAGTGCTGGACAGGTTGTATGCGGGGTTGCTGGACGACTGCGCCCGATCAACCGAGACCACGCGCATGGTCTTCTGGATCCGGAAGTACGAGGCCTTCTGTTCGGGGTGTTTCTTCTGATAGTGCACCAGCACCGAGTGCATATTGGGGCTGGCGAAGGAGCACATATCGCAGTCGTAAACCACGACGTGGCCATCCATCGTTTCCCTGAACGACTCGCAATCCAGGCTCGACTCGGGAGTCTTGCACAAGTTCTTGATGACAGGGCTGGACGACGAAGTCGAGGTCGACGTAGAGGTGGAGGTTGACGTGGTGAAGCTCTTGGGGCCAGAGTTTAAGATCTCTCTGAGCGTCTGCGACTCGACGGTCGCTTTCTGAGGCTGGTCGACGACGTAGCTGGAGAAGATCATGGCGTTGTTGATCTTCACAGACGGGTGCATTCTTTGGTAGTGGGGCATCAGGCTTCTCACGTTGGGGCTGGTGTACGAGCAGAAGCGGCATGTGTAGACCAGGTCGGGCTGGTTGAAGTTGAGGACGTTACTCGCTTCCGGATGGTGGTCCATGTAGTGCTGGTGCAGGTCGGTGAAGCCATTGTACTCCACGAAACACTCGAGGCAGCGGAAGACGGCGCTCTGATCCTCGGGATCGAGGATGTACTTAAAACTGAACTTGATGTAGGGGTGCATGCGCTGGTAGTGGGTGCTGACGCTCCGGGCGGACTTGTTCTGGTACTCACAGTGTTTGCAGTAGAAAAGCGTCCCGGGTTCGGCCGTGTACTCCCCTCCCTCCTGGAACATCTCCCTGCTCTGATCTGGGAAGTCTTTCGGATCATAATGGTCCTCGTCGTCTGAGACCGTGACCTCGATGTGGACGTTCCGGGGCACCTGCAGGCTGCGCTTCCGTTTCTGAACCAAGCCAGGTTTCCTGACATAGAGGTGCTGCGTATTGTAGGTTAAGCGCTGGCTTTGGATTTCCGTATTCTCCTCTGTGTGATTCTCGGGGTCGTCCTCCTCGTCCTCGACGTCCTCCAGGTTGATCACGTCATCCTGCTGCTGGCTCTGGCTGATCTTGCTCTGGAGGTTGCTGGCAATCTCGTCGATCCTTGTCCGCTTTTTGAGCGGCGACAGATCCAGAGGCAGGTCGTTGATCGACTTGCGCGCCGTCTTTCCGCCGAGCTGCTTCCGGGCGGAGAATCCCAGGATGGAGGTTTGGGTTTTTTGCACAGACTTCAGCGTGGCGTACGATTCCGTTTCGGAGTCCTGCTGCTCGTTGAGCGAGTCCTCCGGACCAGAGGCCTGCATGCCGTCGCAGTACGAATGCTTGTGCTGCTGGTGGACCCGAAGACCTTTTAGAGTTGCCGTGGAGAAGTTACAGAGGGAGCAGTGATGAGAGTTCTGTTCTTCCTCCACGACAAACCTGTTCCCGTTCATCACGTCGCCGTGAACACGTGGATTTTCGCAGGTCAGGTCCATGACTTCGTATCCAGAGGATGCCCCGTGACCCAGCTTGTGCGTGGCCAGTCTTGTCGGACTCGTGCAGAGGAAGGGACACTCGCTACACCTGTACAGCGTGGTTTTGTTTGACAGGTGAACGTTTTCCACGTGGTGACCCACGCTGCGACGGTGCTTAGCCAGGAACGAGCAGAAGGGGCACTGGAACATGTTCAAGTGCCTCCGAATCAAGATTCCCTCCGTCTCCAGGAGCTTGTTATCCTCCTCTGAGAGGAGCAGCTTCGATGAACCGTCCGTAGTGGACGTGGCGTCGCTGTACGCCGGATCCCCGTTGTTGAGTTCTTCGTCGGAGCTGCTCCGAGAGTTGGTAATCACGGCGGAATCGAGAACGATCCTCGAACTTTCCGAATCCGACAAAAATCGGTTGGAAAGTATGGAAGATCCTGTGCTGTTGGGGACTTTTCCAGTGAAATGTGAATATTTCATATTTGAAATCCCCGACAGCGACCTGGCCAAAGCACCGCCTTTCGCCGAGGAGCCTTCGCTCCCGCTCAGATCCACCGACATCACGTTGGACGTGGGCGTGCTTCTGGGCGAGTCGGATTTGGACGACCCCGCGCTCCCGTCGGCTTTGGGCCGCTGCAGCGACACCATGATCTTGACCATGTTACGATGCCTCTTCATCATGTGATCGCACAGCTGCTGCCTCTGCAGAGTCTCGAAGCCGCACCACTCGCAGTTGAAGCCACCTCTCAATCTGGGTTTGATCATGGACTCCAGAACGCTGCGCTCTGTCAGATCCTCGCGTTCCTCAGACACGTCCGAGTCCACCCCGAGGACCTCTGCGTCCGCCCGGACGGGAGACGGCGGGAAATTGGCTTTGTGATGCAGCTTTTGGTGTTTCAGGAGCCTCCCTCTGCGGGGAGATTTATACGAGCAGTACTGGCAGGAGTACAGCTTATCCACGCCACGCATCATCAGAACGTTCAGCTTGGGAGCGTCGACCGACTTGGACTTGCCGCCGACCGGGTATGCCGGCACGCCGTGGATCTTCTTAGTGTGCTCGTCGAGGAGGGGTCTGGACCTGAAGTAACGGATGCAGAACTTGCACTGGAAAAATGGGCTGGTGGTCCTGCTGGACTGGCTTCCTCTCTGACGGTACGGAGTTTGGTTTGAGCTGGAGAACTGACCCGAGTCTGAGCCGAAAGAATTATAACCTGAAACGAACAACGAAAATTACCGTTTGGACAACGTTTACAACCCAAAATTAGAAAACAATCTTGTTGGTACGATAAGACATTTCACACTTCCACTGCAGCATGTGGTTTTGTTTGTGTTTTGTCTTGCTTTTCCTGGTAAAAATCGCATCCTAAAGGCGGTTTATGTCGCTCTAAAATCTCGGTGTACTTTTCTGCATTAATGCTGCATCACAGAAGAGTAAATGACCTTTTACCAAGGGTCCGGACCCGACCCCGTACCGTGATAAGAACCTGGCTCAGTGCAGTTTTTTTGTACAGTAAAGTTTTAAGTGGTATTTGTGAACGTAACTCTGTATCGTAGAGCTCGATAAAGGTTTCGATTTGACCATCCATACATGATTAGAACCTACCTGTTTTGTTGCTGCTTTCATTTTCGTTATTGGTCGATTCCTCCTCGTCCTCCTCCGTGTGACTGAAGGAGTTTAAGGAATCGGACCTCGGAGGCGACTCGTTCCCGACGTCGGTCGGCTGGAGGAAAACCGTGTGGACGTCCTGGATGTGAACTTTAAGCTCGTCATTGGAATCTGCTCGGAAGTCGCAGCCGTCGCACTGTAGCACCTCCATCGTCCCTGGAAAATCAGGGAAACCTGTCGGGACAGAGCAGGAATCGAGTTATTGATCGATAGATAAGCCGAAATAACACTTTATTCATAGACGAAAGGCTCTAATAAAGAAACAACCTTGTGGGGACGGAACCAAACCCATCCAGACTGATGAACATTTGATATTTCTGTTCCAGCATACTTTGAGCGTGGTTAAAATTAAACGTCTGTTCGGGATCAGATCTTGACCTGTTGCTTTGCACGTTACTTGTAGCTCCGGTTAAACCTGTCGGGTACGACGGAACATTCGTCACGATCCTAAAACTGCAGTTTTACAGGATCTGCTTCAGACTGGTAATGGTCCATATTTTAGGATGACAAAGCTCCTTACGAACTGCTTACATCAGTTTAAAGAAAGTCCCCTTCCATGTTCTCCAGATTTAAACACCACTGCCTCTTAATCCCGTAAAGAACCCGAAAGATTTGCTCGCTGAAGAAGCTCCACCGCCCAACCACAAACCATCAGGACCTGTACCAGACTTTCCAAAAAGGATTAAGGTCTGTGTGAGGACCTGAGTCAGCGTTTACCTCCAGAAGAGCTTCAGATATTCCCGGGACGCTCTACAGATGTTTAAGTTGATTAGGCTGTATTATTTTGGCATTACTCACAGCTTTTTCTCCCTTAAGTTACGGATCTTTTCCGCACAAACTCCAGCTTTGTCAAGACAAACCCTAACACTCTGGGATTAGGTAAGACTGGATTAGAGAGTTGCTTGTTCAGGCAAGAAAAGACGGTGCCTAAATAACCAAAATCTAATGTAACTTGTTGTTTTCCTTTCGGGGGGGGGGGGG
>JAYJMA010000015.1:7521826-7537193 GCA_036873895.1 Parotocinclus cabessadecuia | reverse complement strand
TTAAATTCGTCCATCAGCAGAAGCCCATCACATTTTTTGGCATGTCATATGCTCGACTTGTCTACTCGTTCAACACTGCTTTCCAACGCAGTATCTGCCTTGCACCCTCATTTCCCGTCCTACCCCGCCTCCTGTCCCTGTGTGGGGATGGAGCTGCAGCCTGAATGTCTGGATTTTTCCTTCCTATTTGGTTTCTCAGGCTTTTCGTGCCGAGTGTTTGGAGGAAGTGGAGTTCATGTGGAGGGCCGTGTCATAACCTCGTCTAAACAGCAGCTCTGATTTACGGCCGTGTTGCTTCGGCTTGATACTAAACCGTTAAACCTTCGTATTGTAACAGGGAGGAGAGGAAGGACCCTCTGGCGGCTCTGGCCAGAGAATACGGAGGATCAAAGAGGAACGCCCTCCTCAGGTGGTGCCAGAAGAAGACCGAAGGTTACCAGGTGAAATCGGCGGCCTCTGTCCTCGCTTCCTCCGTAAACGCTTCGATTCTCACGCTCCGTTTTCTCCTCCTCAGAACATCGACATCACCAACTTCAGCAGCAGCTGGAACGACGGCCTGGCATTCTGCGCCGTTCTGCACACCTACCTGCCCGCCCACATCCCGTACCAGGAGCTAAGCAGCCAGGACAAGGTCTGATCCTCACCTCCACCTCCAGAGAAGGTTAAAACGCTTTGGCTCTGTCTCAGTCACTCACCTGAACCTTCCCTGTTTTCCAGAGGAGGAATTTTACGCTGGCATTTCAGGCGGCAGAGAGCGTGGGCATCAAATCCACACTGGTAAGTTTGGGACCCGCGTTGTGCCCCCTGCCAAAATAGGGCATGTCTAAGGAGGCTTAAGGGTCTCTCGACTCTACGGCACACATAGCCATAGCCGTCTGACCACGTAGCAACCACTTAGCAACAACCTGGGATACTATAGGAACCACTTACTGACCCCATAGGAACCACTTAACAGCCCCCTCAGATACCATAGCAACCACTTACTGACCACATAACCACCACCAAGGGACTCCATAGCAACCACTTAGCGCCCACATAGCAACACCATAGCAACCACCTGGGATACCATGGCAACCATTTAACATCACCCTAGCAAGGACTTAACGTTTGATGTTAATTTACCTGATATTAGGTTATGTTGAATTCTGATATCGAAGCGTGAATGAATGAATGATTTAAATGTTTTTTTTACCTTTATTTCTCTCTCGTTTTCGTAGGACATCGGTGAGATGGTGCACACCGAGAGGCCGGACTGGCAGAGCGTCATGACTTACGTCACCTCCATCTATAAGTATTTTGAGACCTGACTCTTGGTGGCCCCCTGGTGGCTGCCAGAGTCGCTTGCCTTCCCTCCTTGGCGTTAACGCTCGCTCGCTGCGGAACGGTTCTGGGTTCCCGTAGCGCCTGGACGGCGAGGAACCGAGTCGCTCTCGCACCGGCATGCGCTCGCTAAAGCTATGCAGCCGTACGATTGTTCAGTTTAAGCTATCAGTTTTACTTTGAATGGCAGGCCATGTTTAGAAAATTCCGTCTAATCAGCAAGTTTGAGGAACATTGGAGTGACTGCATATTCCACCTTCGAACCATCAGCCGAGGAGCGTTCGGTGCTCCTGTATATTTATTAACGTAGTCTGTATCCGTTTGGGGAGGGGGGAGTGGGGGAGTGGGGGGGGGGTTTATTCCTTAGCCCACACCTCCCTCTGACATGAGATGCTCAGTCTCAGTACTCGGGACGCTGCAGCGTAGGGACAGGGCGCCGTGCCACCCGAATGCCACCTCAGACCTGCCCTGGGTGCGGCTACGCCCTCTCACCCCAGGTCAAAATGGACCAAATCAGGAAAACGTACTCGCATTCCACAGCCATGGCCCCACCAGCAGCACAGGGTGCGTGGAGGAGAACGTGCAAACCATACAGGCTGGGGCTTGAGGTGGGGTGCCCCCGTGTTACCCCGGGTACAGGATTAGCAGTAGGAGCAGGTTTGATGTGAAGGCTCCTGGGCTGATGGTGAGGGAATGTTCCTAACCTTTCTCCTGTCCCTCTTTATTTATCAGACCGAAAGTGTTACGTTTCTTACGTTTCGTATTTATTCCGATTCTCCGTACGATCCGTAACCGAGCTGCTTGACGCCGAGGTTCCGCTGCTGGTCGAAACGTTTCCTCGCTGCCTTTAGGAAGCTTTTATATGTAAACGAACGAAACTCGGACCTTACTGAAACACAACGGCGATCTCGCTTCACGCCTTACGAGTGTGTGTGTGTGTGTGCACGCGTGTGTGTGTGCGCGGGTGTGTCTGTGTGTAATCAGGACCATGCCGGGGTAGATGAAACCTGCCCCGCCCTTCTTTCTGCCTCGCCCTTATCACCCCGCTGTCCTGTTTTAGTTTGTTTTAAACTTTAGGAGAAGCACAATATAGACTGTACAGGCTAAATTAAAATGTGAAGTGCAGTGTGTCCGTTGGTTTATTTGCATTAACACACACGGGGCTCAGATCAGGTCAGGGGTAGTATTATTTAAGTATTAAAACGCTCAGTTTTTACCTGAATAAAAACTCTGTTCTGTTTTACTGCACCGCCTCCGCCTTATTGTGTGTCGTTTATCTGTTTATTTTTGACTCATCTGTACGTCCCTTCAAAAATAAACAATACAGCCAGATTAAGATCGCTCTCCTCCAGTCAGGTCAATAATAAACGGCTCCTTCACTGTATGGAACACCGGACCAAAGTCCAAAAGCCAGGCTCTATCAGGGTACGGGGTCGGGTCCGGACCCTCGGTTTAAAGGTCATTTACTCTTCTGGGATGCAGCATTAATGCAGAAAAGTACCCCGAGATTTTAGAGCGGCATAACCTGCCTTTTAGGCGACCTCTTCTCCAGGGACGTCACTGCATTTTCCTATAAGACAAGACAAAACCACATGCTGCACACGTTATAAAGGCATGACTGGACCCTCTGCAGTCCCAGCTAAAGGCTGTACTCGAACTGACCGGGAAAGGAGAGGTCGTTCGATCCAAAAGCGAAATCCAACCAGGAACAAACCCTAAAGTAAAGTTCTGGTCCCAAACCAAACACGCCTGGGTGAACTGACCCCCGTCCCGGGGTGTTTTTAAAGAGTTTGTGGGTGGGACCTGCTGCCCCACCTGGACCCAGATTTGGACCTGAACCTTTTGTACATTCCAGGAAGTCTTCATCTGGTCCTAATAAATCATTCCATGTTTCCTCTTCACACCTCCAGGCTCCTCATGCTCTCGCACGGAGACCCTATTGTGTTTAATTCTGACCGAGTACCCCCCCCCCCCCCACACACACACACACACACACACACACCCCGATCCCAACCCTCTGTATCTCACCCCGCTGATGTTTGACAATAACAAGAGCATGTGGGTACGTCCAAGGACACGATCCAGCAGCAAATCGCCGTCGGTTTCTATCTAAAGCAGCGGAAGCGCCGAACGCCGGGGTCACTGGAGGTCAAACAAACAGAGACGTCTGTAAAAGGAAACGGAAATAGACATTCCTGAAATGAATGTGGAAGCGATTCCAAAGGCTGTTGGTTTCTGCGTCCATGAGAAGGGGGAGATTAATCCGCCCTTATCTCCGCAAACGTCACCTGTTCCTAATAATCAGGGATCTAAACAAGAATGCACTTATGAAACTGTGTTTTAGAGAAAGAGGGCGTGTGTGTGTGTGTGTGTGTGTGTGTGTGTGTGTGTGTGTGTGTGTGTGTGTGGTGTGGGGGGTGCTAGGTCGAGAAGAAATATAAAGATCCAAGTTTCTTGAAATACCAAAATGTTACCGTATGCTCTTTAACTAAAGCAAGTTTCCCTCGTTGTGCAGAGTGAAATGGACTTTAAACTGAGACAGGACGAGATTTATGTGCTGAGGTGCCACAGAGGTCCTGGTGGTGCCTCCCCGCTGGGTAACCCAATGAAACCCTGGGTGAAAATGCCACGCTTGAGCTGATAGAACGGCAAGGGGAACTCACGGCCTCTCTGAACCAACAACACGTCCAACCTTGAAACATTTGTGCCCAGTTCAGGCTGCTGATGATGTAATGGTGTGATTTCCTTACCACTTTGGCTCCTTAATACCAAACGGAACACGGTTTAAACCCCACAGCCTACCTGAGTATCGGCGCCGACCATGTGCACCCCTTTATACCCACAGTGGACCCTCTTATGATGCCCAATTTCGGCAGGGGAACACTCCGTGCCCCAAAGATCAAATCGTCTCACGCTGGTGCCCCAGTAAGGTCTGATTAAGCTCCTGTTTCCCGTGAGCCAGTGGAGCAGGTGAGGTTCAGGTAAGAGGTACCTCCTGATCTAATCATGTGATTGAAGTGTTTGGGCTTGATCAAAGGTCTGATCAGGGGCACGCGCACTAACTCATAGCTGGAAGAAGACGTGCAGAGCCACATGTTTGTAACCTGTTACGAATAATGAGGAGTAACGGTTCCGCAGCGCATGCGCATCCGCTTCTGTTCCAAACCGCGACCATGTGCTCCTAATTGTGCATTTTTTTTGGCACTTTCACTTCCAGCTGTGGTTTAAACTGTGAATATTAAATGCGTGTTTGAGAGCTATTAGGTGTTTTCCGCCGCAAAAATATCGATGTTTCAAATAAAAGACCGAGAGAAATACGAGAGACACTTTAAACACTTTAAAGTCCCGTTTGGTTTTTAGATCTGGTTGTTGTTGTTTTTGAATCTGGCTTCTTTCTTAACAGCCGAGAAACTGCACAGCCTTAAATGATATTTAAAATGAAAGAGGCTCACTTTAAGGCATTAAGGCTTTGGCACAGTTTTAGTGATACTTAAGAATTTATAAATCTACTTTAGAACTAGGTTCTATCCAGAGTTTAATCACTAACAATACGAAGCAGGTTGAAATGTTTTTCCCCTTAAGAAAATGAATAGAATATCTTTTGATCTTTTAACTCGTCTGCATTTAGAGGGAGTCTGTGAGTCCCGAGAAAGGGACTATAGGGGGCGCACTAGTTCACATAGCCTGCAGTAGGGCGGTGATGCGGTTTGGGACACTGGGACACACACTAGTGTGTGAATGCACCTCGTGAGTTTGCATTTATCTGAAGAATAAAGTCATAGGAACAGATGTGTAAGGTGTTTAAACTACAAAAGCTGAAACTTTGCTCTTTTTTGAGACTTTTGAATCCGATCTAATCTGATCTGACCTTCATCTGATCTCAGATACTGAACATAAAGGTAAGACTTGTTTTATTTTATTTTATTTTATTGGCTCTACTGTGTTTGTTAAAGACATGCATGTACGGGGAGATAAATGTCCTTAAAAAGGGTTAAATGTTTGCTTTCGTGTTAACCTCGATAAAACTTGATACTTGATGTTTTAAACAACAAGTAAATGATTTATAGGTTTACATATATATATATATATATATATAAGTTTATAATTATAATTATATAGTACATTAAACGTCTGCCTTATTAAAACTACTTATATAAATCCTGTAATTAATCACGTTACAAGTAGCAGTTGTTGTTAATGAGTATTAAGAAGGTTTGTGTGTTTCATGGATCAAAACTACACAACAACCTCTTTCCACTTGAACAGTCACAATAACTAACCCCTTTCGGTTTTTACTTAAAGCTTAAAGACATCCAAGTGCATATGAACTAAATTCAGGTTATTAAATGTATTTTTTTTTTAAACAAATGAAGAGCTTCCCTTTAAGATTCTATTCAAACCTCTGTAGAAAGTCATGAGCTCCAAACCACCCATGAAGATCCTTTGCAGGAACCTGACCTCAGTTTTAGGAACCTTCTCGTTTAGTGTTTCTCTAAAGAATACGTAGTTTGCACTATGAAATGATGTAAATAAGTAACAGGAGTGGAGTCATTGTGCATTGTCAGTGGAGCACAGCTGGCTGACATCACATCACTTTTATCATGATTTTGATTGGCAGAGCGGTACAGCTGTGCTTCCTACACTCATACTTGTGAGCTTATCAGGACAGAACAGAACGTCTTATGTCCATCTGTACACTGAATCTCTGGATACATGAAGGTTTATTTCATGCGATAACACACACTTTGTCCATGCAGCAGAAGATAGCTGGTCAGGCTCTTGTTTCCTGACATGATCATTTTGGACAAACCATCTTCCACTCAGCTTTAGCAGGGAGGTGTGTGATGTGGAGCCATCGAAACCACATCATCACCCAATAAACATTCTGCCTTTCTTTATCAGGGTCATGCCCGGAACTGTTACCCATCCAAAAAAGCCCTGGATAACTAGAATAAGTGATCCCCATGACCCATAGAAGTTAGATATAAATAATGACTTTATTCATATAACAATATAGTTAGCTGCCCCATAATACGTGTTTCTTATATGACACATGCGATTTTATTGTGTTATGATATATAAAATAAGAGTATAACTGCAGAAGGTGTACAGCTCGCCCTTGAGGAAACACTACACACATAACAGAGAGACAAAAGACAAGCTTATAATCTGTAAGAGTCACAAAAATGAAGGAATGGCTTAGCCTGTTTGCGAAACGTTAGCGTTATCGAGCGAGTATTATCACTGTTTACATCACTATTTTTTTTTATCAATCCTGACCTTTGATTATACGTAATCTAATCAAATAACAATTATATACTAATTACTGTTACTGTTCTTGCTGAATTATAAAGATAGTCATCACAGGCTAGCGGTTTGTTAGCTAATTAGCGCTAGCGCTTGTGTAGCATGTCTGCAACATACTGAAATACTTACACTGTCAAAGGAACTCTATTAATGCTTACTGTATTATACTATTATATACTATTACTGTATACTACTAATAGCTGATTACATATTTATGTTACTATATATACAGTTTAAAAATGAATATGAAGCAAATGAACAAGAAGCATTTGGTGTCATTTTATTAAACAAGATCATCAGAAAAGCAAATTAAATATTGAAGAAAGTTGTCTGATTATGCTAATGACATTTAATCTTTGTGTCGGTGATTGAGTGGTAAGTGATTTATTTATGGGGGTGAATGTAAATTTAACAGAAGCAGGTTAAACTGGACCAGGGTGCCCCCATATTCACTGTTCAGAAGGGCGTATGGTCACCGAAGAGGGTCAAAACTTGCTCCACTGGAAGGTTTGCCAGACGTCTTCCCAGTACATCCCAGTACATCCCAAACACGTTTAATGGGATTCAGGTCTGGAGAACGTGAAGACCAGTCCATGCTTTTGATCCCTGCCTTCTGAAACATGTTGTTGATGAAATGAGGACGTCGGGGCCTTGCATTATCATCCAGGACCGCATAGGGTACCACTGTAGGGTGCAGGAACTCATAGGGTACCACTGTAGGGCGCAGGAACTCATAGGGTATCAGTATAAGGTACTACTATTAGTAGAAACTCTTTAATGCTTTTTTTGCAGCACAGATGATAGAGATAAATGTAAAAGCCAGATCCTGGAACCAGCCATTCTTGATGACCTGGGTTCGAACCCCAGGCTGGACTTGCAGCACAAAGGTCAGATGGTGCTGTTAAGGATTCCTGTGATGCCCACGTGTGCCCGCGGGTACGATAGACAAACGTGTACTGTTTAACCTCCCAGTTAAAGGATAAATGATTCATTTATTCTGTATAATGTCACATTATAAGTTATTCTAGTTTCATGTTGCTTCTAGGTCTCTCAGTGTAGTGAAACTAAACAAAACACAACAATAAGAATTATAGTACAATATCTACCTAACTCTTATTACTCCACTTTTCCTGCTCATGGTCACTGGAAGAAATCCTGTAGCTTAAAGAGAAATTAATTGAATAAAATGATTATTCAAAGCTATGGCTGTGGGGCTTGAAAACAGGGATGGGGGAAATGACAACGTTTCGACTAATACATTGTGTGTAACTGAATTAAAAAGCAAGCAAAGATTATTTTTCCTGAGAGCCAAAACACATTTGGGACGCCCTGACAGAGAAACACAAAGTGATTCCTGTTTGTTTTTCCACTTTTCCTGTTCAAAATTAAATAAAGCGCATTAACATCAGCGTGTGTCACCGGGATTATAGAGGCTGATTCCTAAATCAAAAGCAAAACGAAGCACCTATTATATCAGATCAGCTCCTTTATTGAGTAACAAACACACCGGAAGGTGCAACGATAATTTAATGATTTATAGCGGTAGAGAAAAAAAAACAGTTTGGAGAAGGTGGAGGTCAGATGGAGCGCTAAGCAGATTCATGTGAACGTGAGGACAAAGGAATAGTTGTTGTGCACCACTAATCCAATAATAGCACACTGAATGTACAGTTCACAGCACTTCCTGGTCTTGTGATAGATAACTCTTTCGTGAACGTTTACGTCTTTCACTGCTCTGTATTGTAGGCCTGGAAATCTTACTGTTGTGGGAAAATGACCTTGCGTTTGCTTCTTTGACCCCGCTTGAGCAGAGAGGCTGATCTTCCACATGTGATTGTTCTGTCTGCGGGGTTGCCGACCTTCTCCTGGAACTCCTCCAAGCTCGAGCGTCTGGTTTACTCAGAAGCTGAGTCAGAGAAAAGAAATCAGAATAATGCACAGCGAACCCGATTTTGCGACCCGGCAGAAGATGGAGGTTGCGAGAGACTAACTTCTCTTCAGCCTTCACAACTTTCAGGATCCTGAGCTTTGTGGCCCAGAGATGAGTTCCCCTTCGAGCTCACAGTCTCAGCTGGCATGGAGAGCAGCTCGCTCGCGGTGTACATCTCCCTGGAACTGCTGATCGCCGTGTTGGCCGTGTTGGGGAACGTGCTGGTGTGCTGGGCCGTCAGCCTCAACAGTAACCTGCAGAGCATCACTAACTACTTTGTGGTGTCTCTGGCAGTGGCCGACGTGGCCGTGGGACTCCTCGCCATTCCCTTCGCCATCACCATCAGCATTGGCTTCTGCAGCAACTTCCATGGCTGCCTGTTCATTGCCTGCTTCGTCCTCGTGCTCACGCAGAGCTCTATCTTCAGCCTGCTGGCCATCGCCATCGACCGCTACATCGCCATCACGGTCCCGCTCAGGTCAGTGGATCAGATCCGAATAATAATGCATGCACAAGCAGCCTGCCGAACCTTCGAAAACAAACCAAATTGCAGATAAGAGTGCTTTGGGGGATATGCTTCAATCCGATTTAAGATGAAAATCCTATTCAGTAAATATCTGATCCTTGGTGAGCAAACGAAGAGTAACATTTGGACCAATGGCAGTCCAGAATCTTCTAAACCCTCTGTTTAGGGAAAAGAGCTAAGCTGATATGTGTATGAGTTGTTCTGTGGAACATGCTGAGGATCATGGTTAGGGTATTCATGACGCTCGGTAGCATTCTGTGGAAGTGCTAAGACCGGCTAACAAAGCACCTTATCAGATCGCTATCATAACCTACGCTAAACATCTGTCCTCTACACCACACCACTTCATTAGCTTTATATTTATAAGAACTTAATCTAGTATCCTGGTCCCACCTGAGTCTGGACCAGAAATGGATGCTTTGGGACGGCGTCTAATATTAAAAGAGCTAGAGAAAGTTCATTTCTAATTTATTAGTAGCAGCTCCTCCAACACAAGAATGTTCCGCTGTCCAGCAGTATTGCGTAAAAAAAAACCTCAACATTTATTTGTGATTAGCAGTTCCTCTTTATGTGGAGTTTGGTAAGTTCTCTCCATGCCTGTGTAGGTTTTTTGTGCTCTTTGCTCTTTAGTTCTGTCGTTTACTTTTCCTGCTTAGTCTATTTTCAAAGTTCCCATTTCGAATTCAAATACAAAGCATTAACGACACACACACATTATAGCAGGGTAATGATTAATTTTGAACAGTGTAATAACGTAAAGATAAAGGAGCAGGCAAACAGTAGTCAGATAAACAGCAGATAATCTGATAACGACACAAGAAGAAAACCCACGCTGAAATTTATATCACTGTTATTTTTCTATGTGGAGCCATGGAATTACCGTCACTGATAAACTCGTCATACAAACACAACACAAAAAGCAACCATTCATACAGGTGATATAAAGTACAGGTGATATAGAGTAAAGTACAGGTGATATAAAGTACAGGTGATATAGAGTAAAGTACAGGTGATATAGAGTACAGGTGATATAGAGTACAGGTGATATAGAGTACAGTACAGGTGATATAGAGTAAAGTACAGGTGATATAGAGTACAGTACAGGTGATATAGAGTACAGGTGATATAGAGTAAAGTACAGGTGATATAGAGTACAGTACAGGTGATATAGAGTAAAGTACAGGTGATATAGAGTACAGTACAGGTGAAATGAATGAATCACCACCTTAACAGGAAATATAGTCTGGCCACGCCCGTTCTTGCTAATGACAGTCCCAGATGGCAGTGGCTCGTTCAGCAGAATTTAATTATTAGGTTTGTATTTAATTAAGATTCTTTATTATTACTATGATGATGATGATTATTATTATTAATAATACTAATAATACATAATAAAATAATTATGATAATAAAAATTGTAAAAAAAAACAACTATAGTAATAATAATAATAACAAAATAATAATAATCTTTAAAGAAATGAATTGTTAGTTTTATAAATAACGACCATGTAAGATTTATAAGATTTGAATCTGGATCTATAACCTTTTAAAAAAAACTTTAGATATTTAAACTTGCTATTAAAGGGTTTTTTAAAGAATGAAATTTGTTTAGAGTGGGGTTTAAGCTTTGCCATCACTTGTTCCTCTCTGTGATCTGATGTGATCTGATGTGATCTGATGTGTCTCTTTCTCAGGTATAACGGCGTGGTGACGAGCGGCAGAGCTAAATGTCTGATCGCCGTGTGCTGGATCCTGTCGGTCGTTATCGGTTTGACTCCGATGCTCGGCTGGAACTCTCACGCCTCTAACGCCGCCAACAGCTCGTGTCCCGTCGGGATGTCCGAGTGCCTGTTTGAGAAAGTGGTCACCATGGACTACATGGTTTACTTTAACTTCTTCGGTTGCGTCCTGACGCCGCTCTTGGCCATGCTGGGGATCTACGCCCGCATCTTCATGGTGGCTCGTCACCAGCTCAGGCAGATAGAGAGGAAGACGTCGTACGGTCACCTGCACACCGACGGATCGTCCTCGACCCGGACCACGTTGCAGCGAGAGATCCACGCTGCCAAATCCCTGTCCATCATCGTGGGACTCTTCGCCCTGTGCTGGCTCCCCGTCCACATCCACAACTGCTTCACGCTCTTCTGCCCGTCGTGCCCCCGCCCACCCGCCTGGATCATGTACCTCGCCATCATCCTGTCGCACGCCAACTCGGCGCTCAACCCGTTCATCTACGCCTACCGCCTCCGAGAGTTCAGGTCCACCTTCCGCAGGATCATCCGGCAGAACGTCCTGTGCCGGCGGACCCGTCTGGACAGCAGCAGCACCGCCGCCACTGGCGGGCCCACCAGGATCAGCGTGGTCGAGTCCTCCATGGAAACCGTGGCTGGAAACGGGAAGGTCCTGAACAGCGACGTCTCCTGCCAAGGTGCCGGGTGCCGCCAGAGTCCGGACCTTTCCTCCGACGTCGTCACGGTAAAGGATCGTTACGTCACGACCAACGTTAATCTCAGCCCTCTCTCCTCACGGACGACCCACACGGTCGAGCTCACCAAGGTCTCGTGACGGGACTGATTCTTGCTCCAGATCTCGAACATGTGGCCTGGTCTGACCTTACTGCCGGCAGGGGGAGGTGCATTCCATGGCAGGACGTCATATCCCAATCCCGTTGGCACCAGGTTTTGAAACCAGTTCTAAGGCCCGTGTTTTCCCAGTAAGTGGGTAGGAGTTTGAGGTCTGTGGTCTGCACTGATCTTCTGGCTGGACTCCCAATCGAGGGGTTGAGTTTTTACCACCCTAAGTTAATTTTTCCCTTCCCTCATCATCTCATAATCTCAATCCCAATCTCATAAACCTTTAAACATTCCCTTAAAAACCGTTAAGTGTTGCCTAAGCTCTCTAATTAAGGAGCACAAGCTCGTCTTAACCCCACCCACCCACCCTACAAAGACGGAGAATACGGCTCAGATTTGTTTTGTTTTTAAAAGATGACCTTACCTGTAGTTTGCAGCTCCTGATTGGCACAGGTGTTCCGTGTGCCCAGGCCGTTTGCCTGATTAGCAGACGCTCTTTAAACCATGCTACGTTGCGTTTTCTTCCCGGCACTTTTATTTAAGAGACCCCCACACTTTCCCTCCTCTCTGTCCACCTTTATTGTTTCCCCCATTATTTTAATAATAATAGAGCCGTTTAGTGACCGTTTTATTAGTTGTCACGGAAACAGCGGCAACAAAACCTCAGTCCGCCCCCGCGCTGCTTTTCTCCGTCTGGCGGATTTCCCGCATCACACTAGAGGAATTCCCCTTTCACTTGAGGTTCGTGCCTATTAGAGTTTCCTCCGGGGTCAAGGGCGCTGGGTCTGTGGTAGCTCCCCATAGGACAGGTACGAACTCGCCTTGGTAGGGTTCACGTGGAAAGAGTGTCACGTCTATATTGCGGGCCTTATCGGAGTTTAGATGGCGTCGGTTGGAGCAGTGATCCAGTTCGGATCTGAGCCAAACCGGGCAAAACCACTCGGCAATTATTCCTCCCGCTGTGCGGCTGTGTTTTAATCTCTTTGTGGGGACATGGCGATGGCTCGGCAGACGATCCACTGCTGCTCCTGCGGGACGTCGTGGTTTCAGTACGGGTTTGATGAAGTGAACGAAGCACGGAATCTGATCAGGTATATTTAATAATAAGACTCTTTTTACTTTCCCTTTGCTGTTTGTGCTGCGTTTGCACCCTGAGACCTGCAAGATAAGGACATTATTCTGTATCACTGACAGCTGCGTTGTTTCTGTGTGTGTGTGTGTGTGTGTGTGTGTGTGTGTGAGAACATGAGTTTACTCGGAGTGAAGAAGTAAAATCTCTTGGTTCGCACCCACACCGAGTATCTCTGTGTTTTCATTTTCTTTTATGGCTGCAGAAGTATTTGAAGTTTAACGCTGCTTTCTCATCGCCCCGCGCCGTAGCTCGGCTTGGCACCGAGTCCGTGTTGGAGCGTCCGACTCTCGTGGGAAAGCGACAGAGACCAAAGACAGAAGCGCTTGAATGGAATTTGTGCTGAACCTTAATCTAGTGCGAACGAGCAGGTCGTAATCCGAACGTAAGGTGAGGTAAAACGCTTCCCCGTCCCGTCCCTCGTTCTGCTTCAGCGTAAACAACGGGAGGCTTGCAGAACCTGATTAACAGCCCTTTTAATGACGGAGCAATAAACCAAGTCTCCCGCCCCCCCGTGTTATCAGACCCATGAACAGATTTTGGATTTTGGAGGAGGTTCGGGATTATTGGACCCTTGAGCAAGGCCCTTAGCCCTTAAAGATGAGAGTCGCATCTTTTTGGACGTTTCTGAGAATCAGTTCAGCCGTGGCTAAAGCGGCACAGCTTCCCAAATCCAAAACTGTTATCTCTGCTTCAGAGTTCCATTTGATCTCCTCTTGTCTCTCAGTTAGAGCCTGGGAAATTGTGCCCGGGCAGCACCCCCTGGGCAGAGGGCACCACCGAAAACATCACCCGGGCTGGGTTTTTTTTTTTGGAACTTACGCATCATTATTAAATAGCTATTTAATTTTGATTTCACGTACATGCTTGCTCAGACTTTGCCTGTTAGGTTGGCTGGGTTAATTGGTGTCTCTAAATTGCCCTGTTTAGTATCAGTACTAAATAAACTCTTCTGTCGTGCAGAGTAAATAAGCCAGGACAGCACACCACTGCCTTTTGGAATTACCGTCCTGTCTGGAAAATGTCTTACAAGAAATTGAGATTTTGGTGAATGAGATTTATCTTAAAAAAGGAAAAAAAGTCCAACCTTTAATTGAAGTGAATTTATGTGAGTAGAAAAAAAAAAGTCCCTGGTCTAGAGATAATTTTTTATACGAAAACGGCATCGCAGTTATTGGTTCGTGAGAAAACGCAGCCTGAAACATGTATGCCTTTAAACTTACTAGGCATTTTTATTGATCTATATTTCTATTTATTCCATTATACGCTCTCGTTGTTATAGTTGAAGTTGAGCTGGGGATATGTACAGAGTTATAATAACTCAGCGATAATTAAAACATTAAAACGCTCCAATCAACCGGAACTGTGACAAACCTGACTGGACGTTTTTATTTTTTTTTTGAGACAAAAACAAAATCCTCAAACATTTCTGTTGGACAGTCAGAGGAAAAAAAAACACGTGGCGTCACCAAGCCTCGGTGCCAACAGGTCATTTGGAAAAAGTCTTTCCCGTGATCTAAGCGCAGACGTGAGAGCCTGGAGTTGAAACGCTCCCGGGGATTGGACTGGGTCTTAGAATGCTCCAAATTGCCATTTTTGACAAACAAACAGCGCGGGTGCGTTGGCTAGAGTGTGCATGAGCGTCAGTAAAGCTCTAAAGCCGGAGCCGGAGCCGGGTGGAGATTTGATGGCTTTATATGACCTGCGTTATGACTACCTGCATCAGACCTGCTCGGATGGTCCTGCTCTGACGATAACGCCTTTAAATCTCTGGCTTTTATCAGAACTAGACTGACGGGCTCAGCTATTGTTATTGTACTGAGGTGCACGTGATCAGCTGTTCTTATATAAAACATTGATTCATAATAGGGTATAAGAATTAGCTCACTGTTATAATCACACACACACACACACACACACTCACTCATTGTGACGCCAGAGCCCGGACCTAATGTGATGCAGCCATGTGATTAAAGGCTTTTATTGCACCATTAACTTCCTTTTAGCTCGTCAGGAGCCTGGGTGGTTTAGAGATCCGCATTAAGTCTTCATAAAATATGAGGAATAAGATATGCAAAGATTTTCCTGGAAGGTGATTCGGCCTCTTTCTTTATTTACAGCTGGAGTTTATGTTCAGTGGAGGGGCCACGATAAGCTAGAACGTTTATAAATAATGTAGAAATCATTTCGATAAGCATCTTACACCCTGTCAGGAACAATCCTATGTACTGAAACAGCTGGCAAATAACAAAAATGGTCAAACTCCACCACAATCAACTCTGTCAAGTCCAGCTTTACTGTTTGGTCACATGGGGGCGCTGGAGATCTGCTTTGGTTCCCACGGGCCTGGTAGAGGAGACCTGCCCCCTGGCATGGAACCTTCCTACTGTGGCACTCACCGCGTGGCACACAGGTTTAAGGGTATGACATCACATACAGCCCACCCTGGTTTATTCTGTTTATTACTCTATTTATATTTCTATTACTTTAGAATCCTATTGATTGTATTATTATTATTATTATTATTATTATTATTATATATCTCATTTTACATTCTTTTTATTTTGTTCTTTATTATTATT
>JAYJMA010000015.1:7486212-7497437 GCA_036873895.1 Parotocinclus cabessadecuia | reverse complement strand
TTACTGGTATGGTTATTTTTACTGGAACGGTTACTTTTACTGGTACTATAGCCGATACTGGTACCATTACTATTACTTGTGTCGTTACTGGTATGGTTATTTTTACTGTTACTATAACTGATACTTGTAATATTACTGTTACTTGTGTCGTTACTGGTACGGTTACTGGTACCATTAATGTTACTTTTGCTGTTACTGGTATGGTTACTTTTACTGGTACTATAACTGATACTGGTGCCATTACTGTTACTTGTGTCGTTACTGGTACGGTCATTTTACTGGTACTGTACTGGTGCAGTACTACTACTACTGGAGAGACTGGTATTAGTGAAATTTACTACCATAACCAGTACAGTTTTGGCTGCTTTGCTGGTACCGTTACTCTGACCAGTGTTGTTACTGGTAACACTGCTACCATTACAGGTATTATTACTCTTACTGGTGGGGTTATGTTTCCGGGTTCCATAAGCGATCGTGAACAGAATAAAACAGATCAGCACCTGGTGTCTCTCCAGCAGAGCTTCAGCACCAGTCACGTCCTTGGCCAGTTCATCAGAGGACACCAGCCCACGGATGCCGTTAATCCAGGACATCAGGTCCCTGTAGGACGAGGTGAGGGGGGAGGGGAGGGGGATGAAGAGGAATTACTCGAACTCCTGATTCAGATCTGGAACTCAGCACCAGGTTCTCAAACCGTCCGTCCTGATCTCACCTGAAGTCACTGAGGAAGCGCTGCAGGTCGTGCGAGTTGCCCAGTTTGTCCTTGCGCTGGTCGGCCCGCCCCACCAGGCTGCTCCAGGCCGTGTTGAGTTCGGTGCACTTTTCCTGGATGTCGTCCACCGCCTCGGGGTGAGACTGGATCAGACGCTCTGCCGTCTCTCCCAAAGAGTTTACCTGCCACGGGACAAAAAAAAACCCCACGGTCACGCTCTCAGACTGCTAGCGGACCCAAATCTAACGCCTGTGTGTGTGTGTGTGTGTGTGCGTGTGCGCTCTTTAGGTGTAACCTTATCACCCAGGGCAGCCAGGTCTCTCTCGAAGCCTTCGTGTTTGCGCTGCAGAGCCTGAACGCTGGCCAGGTCGTGCCCGTAGTTGTCGGTGTTCAGAGCCTGGTTCTTCTCCTCGATCCACTCTTTGGTTTCGTCGGCGTCCCTGAGGGAGACCGAGACAGGCCGTGTAAGTCTGGCGTCTGTTCCGTCGCTAACAGCGCGGAGCCGTGTTTATAAAGAAGCGGGAGGTACCTGTGGAAACGCTGGACCTCGTGGGCACTGCCCAGCATGTTGCTCCTGTCCTCGGCCATCTGCTGCAGGGATCTCCAGCTGTTATTCAGCTCCTGGAGGGGACAGAAAAGGAGGCGTCTCCGTTACCGCTTCAACAGAAGCCCAGACTGAGCTTTTCTCACCGACACGGCCGAGCACAAAGCAGGATGGGTTTTCACGGGGATTCGTGGGATGGAAACATGGCAACGGAGAGGTCAATAAAAACAAGTGCTGCAATCACAGATCTGCATCCGAGCCCCAGAGAGCTGCAGCTCTCAGCGGAAACCACGCTTTCAGCACGAAACTAGACCGCCGAGCTCGACCGAACTTATCCGATACGGTTTCGTTTAGGGACTGAGCGAGGCCACGACGACAGCGGCAAGGAAAATCCCCTAAACGTTTGAAAGACGAAATTCTCAAAAAGGGACGGAGGAAGGAAGGAGGGAGACAAATCAATGATTTCGTCTGAGAACCAGGTCTCTCTTTGATCTGGACGCTCGCCCAGGGCTCGGACCTTGATCCATGCTTACGACAGATACGATGATGGGGCGCGACGGAGACGTCGAAACAGCGTGAGGCTGTGTTAGGGTCATGGAGGCACGGGACACCGATTAGGGGGTTAATCCGTCAGGCAGCAGGGAGTCCGGGATGCAAACATCTTACCTTGATTGTGTTAAAGTTAGCCGTCGTTTGGACGGCCATGCGGATAGACTAGTCGGAAAACAGAAGGGATTGGACAGGAGGGGGGGAGAAAAACCCAATCAACAATGACAGAGAAATCCAATACCCAGCATGCACCACCACAACCCTTATCGTTATTCTGTGATCATATCAAAGTTTAAAGGCGTGGCAAATCCTACCTTCCACGGAGATCCTGATTTGGAATCGGCCTCGTCCTGTAAAGCAGAAAGGCAGCGTTAGTACCACGTTAATAATTAATAACATTCTAATTAGTTACTAATTAGAGAGTTTCACCCTAACCCTTAAATCGTTCATTAGGCTCACCACCCGACGTTCGAGAGCAGTTCGACCTCAAAAACGTTAGAGGGCGCTATTTTACCGCTATACGTGCTGCAAATTTGACAGTTAAAAATCTGTTTTAAGGATTAAATAGAAGGTCGAATTTCTTTAAAGGAAACACAGCCTGGAGAATTTAATCTTTTTTCTATTCTATTCTAAATCTTTCATATTAAATCTCTGAGCAAAATAAAAGGTACGATTTGGTACAGAGAGGCGTCACGGTGACCCCAATTGGTGAAAAGGCGTCTGGAAAAAGGCGTCCGGGTCACGAATTTGCCTTTGAATAAAGATAAATAAGGAACATTTCATGTTCTAATTAGCTCTGCCATGAAGGCGGAAACGGAAACAAACTCAGGAACAAATCAGGAGGAATTCGGGATTCCATTACTGATGTTCCAAACGTTTCCATGGTTACATGGTGTCCAAAAAAAAAAAAAAAAAGGCAAAAGCTGTATACTGTCTTAATGTTATATACATAAATAAATAAATAAATAAATAAATAAATAAGTACCTTTCCGGGAGCAGAACCGAGCAGCTCCTGTTGCTGAGGGAGATGAACAGAACAATAAAGGTTATTCTCGGACGGTTAGTGGTACAAAACATTAGAAGCCCTAAGCATGTGTGGGGTTCCTGACCTGGGCCTGCACCATGGGCGCTTCCTCGGCCATCAGTCCCTCTGACTCCAGTTCCGATGCCACCTTGTTGATGTCCCTCAGACGTGACTCGTTGGCCTTTAGATCCTGATGACGACACGACGCTAAAATCAGACGATTCGGCGAGCTCTCCGGGGTCACGACCCCCATCCCATCGCCTCCCCTGCCGTCCCGCGAACGCGCTCCGTACGTACCTTCTGAAAGTCGTCGAACTTCTTCTGCAGGACCTCCACCTGCTCGAGGTCGGAGCCCACCTCCTCGTTGGTGAGCGCTCCCTCTTTCTCGTTGATCCACTGCTGCAGCTCGTTGGCTTCGCGGAACAGCATGAACTTCTTGCAGCTCTTCTCCAGCATGTCCTTCCTCTTCTCGCCCATTTCCTGCAGCGTGCCGTACCTGAGGGGGGGTTGGGGTTAGGCATTAGGGTCGTCCCCGCGCTGCCGTACTGACCCTGACCCGCTCCGCGACCAGGAGGCGCTGGCTAGAAGGTAACGACCGAAATTCTAACCCTTCGTTTACGGTAACGATTAAATCCGTTCTCTGGTCACCCGACGTTCAAGTGCAGTTCGGCCTCCAAAACGTTAGAGGGCGCCGTTTTCCCGCTACACTACTGCCGACTTCTTTAAATTAGGAGCTTGCGACGTTAAAACGTTACAACGTTTTTGGTATAAAGATCTTTCTCTTCCCATTTAAACCTGCTGTGGGCAAAAAGCTTAAAACAACGACCTAAGAAAAGCCCAAAAGTCTCCTGAGTTCCCGCTGATCCTAAATAATCTGTCCTGCTCAAACGATACGAGGTCACGTTCTAGCCACGACCATCCCTAGACACGGACCGGTGGGTGAGGAGAGCGAAATGATAGGACAGGAGGTGAGAATAAGGAGCTGACATGATCCCCGCCCCGCCCCTCCGTTAGGCTAAGCTTTAGGACAGAGATGAACCTTCTATCCTGGTCAAGAATAGAAGAGAAATGGAAAGTCTTGTAGCAGAAAGAGATGAAATGGAAGCATCACTACCAGACGGACGGACGGACGGACAGAGAAGCTGCGTAAGGTGATAAAATGCACTCACAGTTCCTCCACCTGCTTCATGCGTACAGACACGCTGCACGCTTCCTTGGCCCCCGCAGCCCTGAGGCGTGGCGGGACGGGCACACGGGCGTTAGTGATTAGAGGAGGAAGCAAAAGAGGAATAAAAGACAGGCAGAGATCAGATCAGATCAGATCACATTAGATCAGATGACCGGGAGGCTCTCGGACCGGACCGGACCGGACGCCGAGCGCCGCAGGATGGTGACCGGTCCAGGTTAAAGTGGGAGCTTTTCTGATTTGGAACAGACAGGAGGAGGAGGATCTTACTGATTCTCGATCTGCTCCTGCCGCAGCCCGATGCTGCCCTGCTCGTCCAGAAGGTTCTCGCGGGACGAAGACTGGGTCGGGTCCAGCTTCTTCACGTACGCCGCCGGCACGAAGCCCTGCCTGTCGTTCACCTCCACCTTCCACCAGTCCTGAGGAGCACAGACGGGACACGGGACGCTCTGAGCTGGACGTCCCACCAAACCAACCCTCCGCACACACGGCTCTTGTCCTGATCCTAAATCCCCAATCTTACGCCCCCTAACCCTGATCCTGTTGTACCTTGTTGGTGCTGTTGAGCAGGGTGAGGATGTCTCCTTTCTTCATGGTGACCTCCCGTGGACTCTTCTCCTGGTAGTCGTACAGAGCCAGCACCAGCTCCTTGCCCGTCTCGTCGTCCGTGGGCGCCACTTGTTGCTGTCGGAAACGAAGAAGAGCTCGTTAAATAGACGGAGGGGCCCCCATTCGGGGCCCGGTATCGTCCGGACGGTTCTGACTCGACCTCGGTTCCTTACCCTGCAGGCCTGAGCCTGCTCCTTGAGGGCCTGGATGCTGCTCCCGTAGGCGCTCAGGTCGGACATCAGAGCCTCGTGTTTCTTCAGGAGCGCCTAAAGGGGAGAGCGGATTCGTTTAAGATGACGACCCCCGGGGCTTCTGGGGAGACCCCCGGACCTCGGAGGGCCTACCTCAGCCGAGTCCTCGTCCTTGCCGTAGTCGGGGCTGCTCACGATGGGCTCCTTCTCTCTCATCCAGGACTCGGCCTCGTTGGCGTCTGCGAAGTACTGCTGGGCCTGCAGGGAGTCCTCCAGGTCCTGCCTGCGCTGGGCCGCCTTGCCCTTCAGACCGTCCCAGCGGCCGTTCAGCTCCGCCAGCTTGGCCTTGACGTCCTCGCCCGCGAAGTGACCTGCGTAAACGGGCGTCCGGATTATAAACGAAGCGGTGGGGGCAAAAAAATAAATCAATAAACGGGGCGCGTGGAGCGCAAGGAAGAGCTCGTACCCTCGTCCACCATGGCCTCGCCCTTCTGACTGACGGCTTTGATGCGCGGCTCGTGGCCTGAGATCTCAGCCTGCAGGGCCTGGTGCTTCTTCAGGAGGTTCTGCACCCCGATCAGGTCCTTACCTGCGGGACGGAAACGGCGTCCTGTAAGATTTAACGTTTTATTCCAAACCTACCGACCAGGACGGACCGGGGCGGGGTGGCTGACCCCGGTTAGTGGAGGAAGCGATGGGCTCCTTCTCCATGATCCAGGTCTCTTCGTCCTCCACGTCGCGGAACAGCTGCTGCAGCCTGAGCGAGTCCGAGAGCTTCTGCTTGCGGGCGGCCATGGGTTCCTTCAGAGCCTCGTAACGCGCCACCAGGGCCTCCTGCTTCTTCCGGATGTTGTCGGCGTCGAAGTGGCCCGCCTCCTGGAACTGCCGGGCCTGGATGGTGATGCCGTCGATACGGTCCTGCGGAGGAGAGAAGCTCGTTTAATCCCGACCCGGGCCGCGCCCCATGCGCCCCACTGATTAAACGAATAGGAGGCCGACCTGGTGAGCGGCCACGTCGGCCTCCAGCAGGGCGTGTTTCTTCTGCAGGTTCTGGACGCTGGTCAGGTCTTTGCCGTAATCGTCGGAGGCCAGGTGCCCCTCCACTTCGTACAGCCAGAGCTCGATGTCCTCCACGTTGCGGTTAAACTGCTGCTGCTGGTTGGCTTCGCGCAGCTTGATGCCTGATTGGACGGCGGCAGGATAGGTGAGGGAGGCTCAGGCGGCGAAACGCAAAAGGGAAACGTCTGAACCTCACCTTTGAGCTCGGTGGCTTCCAGAAGCTTCTTCCACTGCGAGCTGACCTCGTCCATGCGCGTAGCCACCTCCCCCGAGGCGTAGTGCTTCCCGTCGATCAGCTCCTGCCCGGATTTCTGCAGGGCGTCGATGCGGCTCTGGTTGGCCGTCAGCTCGGCCTCGAAGGCCTGGTGCTTCTGCACTTTGCCCTGCAGGTTGGACGGATCCTGTGGACGGAAGGAGGCTGAGGCTCGCGGGACCGCGCCCCCAAACGGGAGCGAAACCAAAGCGAAAACAAAAAGAGGCGCACCTTGTAGGCCTCGTCGGTGGCCGTCTTCATCTTCTCGTTGATCCAGCTCTTGAGTTCGTCCGAGTCGCGGAAGAACTGCTGCAGATGGAACGAGTCCTCCAGGGCGGTGCGGCGCGACTGGGCGCGCTCGTGAAGGGCGTTACGCCGGCTCAGGAGCTGAAACGAATTAGCAAGGGTTACGGCGCGGGTCTCGGGCGCGGGTCTCAGGCGCGGCGGGAGGGGATTGGTTCTTACCGCGTCTCGCCGGGTCGCCACGTCCTCCTTGGCGTAGTGGTTGTTCTGGATCAGCTTGGTCGCGAACTCGTCCAGAGCCTAAACGAAACGGAAGGAAAGGAAAGAGCCGCCGTGCGTCAAGGTAACGGATTCAACCGGCCGGAGAGCACAGAAGAAAAATCTCACCGTGATCTTCTCCTCCTGGGCGCTCAGCGATTTCTCAAAGTCCTCGTGTTTCTTCAGAAGAGCCTCCACGCTGTCCAGAGAGTCCCCCAGGTCCTCGTTCAGCAGGAAGGCCTGAGGGCAAGGAGGCTTCCGTTCAATAATAATAATCATAATAATCATAATCATTACTATTATTATTATTATTATAACATTGTTCATTCTGTCTGTTCTCTGAAGTGTCTTTTGTCCCCTTCACATCTGTCCGCCCATGTTTTGTCTCTTTTCCACCGAATTTGCTTTCTGCATGTCCATCTTCCTCTGTTCGTCCATTCAGCTTGAGGTCTGCTTGGTCCCTTCGGTCGCCCATTTCTCATTCGTCGGCCCCTTTGCTTGTGTCTTTTATTCGTTCATTGTCCCTCCATCTCTTGTCCGTCCCTTGTTTAGCGTCCACATCTCTGTCCGTCTTTCCCAACTCACTTTTCTCCGCCTTTCGTTTCACACTCTGTCTGTCTGTCCATCCTTCTACCATCCTTTGTCCACCCGTCCTCCATTTTGACCCTTTCTTCCATTTTCTGTTTGTTCGTCTTTTGTTGATTTTTGTCCGTCTGCCTTTCGTTTGACGTTTGCCTTCTACCCGTCCCTCTTTCGCTCCTATTTTTGACCCTATCTTACATTTGTTTGAGGTCTGCCAGTCTGACACTCGTCCCGTTTTCTGTCTGATTATTTTTGTCTGTCTGTTCGGTTTGAGGCCTTTCTGTCGTTCATCTTTTCTTTGATCTTTCACGGTCCGTCTGTTTGGCTTTGTTCCAATCTGAGGGTTGATGACCAGGCTGCATTTTGATCAGACGTTTTATTACATTAGACTCTGCACTTGTCATTTTTTTTCAACACCTCCTGTTTGCTCATCCAGTTGTCGACCTGTTCTGTGTCCCTGTAGAAGAGCTGCAGGTCCATACACTGCTCGTACTGCTGTCTGCGCAGCTCCCACAGCTCCAGCAGCGACTCCTTCTCCTCTGCCAGTATGCCCAGCTACGCGCACACACACACACACACACACACACACACACACACACACACACACACACACACACACACAGAGAGAGAGATGACTAACCGGAGTTACCTTAACACCCACTGGGTATTGCAGGCAGATTTGGGGGTTGGCCGTACCTTCTCTTTGACCTCGTCGGAGGCGTAGTGCCCGGTGTTGAGGAGGGCCTCTCCTGCTTCAGCTGTGGATTTGAAGCTGTCCTCATGGGCGTCGATCTCGCCCTAGAAATAAACCACGGGAAGCTTTACGCTTCCGTCAGGCCTCTGCATTTCTAACGCAGCCATGGACCCGATGAACGGGACTCACCTTGTGCTCCTGGTGCCGGTCGAGCAGAGCCTCTGCCCCTGCCACGTCGTTGGCCAGCTCATCTGCGTTAATCAGGGCTTTCATCTCCGTCACCCAGCTGGTGAGGTCACGGAAATCTGCCGTGAACCGCTGGAGCCTGGGGAAACGACACACGTGACCTCCCAGTAAACACCACAGCTATAACGCCCTCTAGTGGTACATCTCGTATTGGTACGCGTACCGCCGCAGACCTGAAACGGGCGATTATTTACCTTATTTATTGTACTACGTTTTGCCATACGTTTTATTTTTATTTCATTTTTCTTCCCCATCTATTTGAGATGCATTTTATGAGCATTTCCTTTGATCTTATACTTCAGCTCGTCCATTTAAAATGAATTTGTTTTCAAAGGCAAGCGCTTGTTTTCCTTTATTATTTTTATTTGCTCCCGCGTGTTTTCTTTTTTGTTTTGTTTTATTTATTTAATTTCGACCTGGTTGTCGACAGGCCAGTGCCTGTTCTGTATTATTTCATTTTATTATATTTTTATTTATTTATTTAATGTTAACTTGGTTTTTATGGCCAGTGCCTGTTCTGTATTATTTAATAAAAAATTTATTTATTTCATATTTTCATCATTAATTTTTTTTAATTAAAAGGTGTTATTGGTTATTATTTCTAATGATAATGTGTTTGTTTTAATTCGATTTTCTTTTCTTTTTTCCACCTATTCATTACATTCACCTTTCATCTCCTATTTATTTTTTTTTGGTTAATTTAAAAAGAGCTTGTTCTGTTGTTTCGTTATTTTTCTGTTTGTTTTTAAAGACCAGTGCTTGTTTTATTTTATTTCAGAACATTTCCCGTCTATTTGAGGACGCTCCAGTGAACTAAACCTTTTGCTCGTATTTGGTACGTCGTTTACCTTTTTTGAGCTGCATGAAAGAATAAATACTTTTCTTTACTACAAACTAACACCGTTTTGTTGTAAAGTATCGCCCCCTGCTGGTAGAGGGCACGCAGAGGCGCGGACCTGTAGGAGTCGTTGAGGCGGGCGTGGCGCTCGGCGGCCAGCGTTCGGATCTGTTCCCAGTTGGTGATGAGCTCGTCTCTCTTCATCTGTATCTGAGAGGCGTTCTGAGGGTGGGTCTGCTGCAGTCGCTCCGCCTCCCCGCCCAGGGTGTTCACCTGCACGGAAACACGGGGCCGCCGGTCAGCGAGCCACGTAAACAAACACCCCGCGATAAGAGGAGGGCGTACGGACCTTGTCCTTCAGAGCGGCCAGGTCCCTCTCGAGCCCCTCGTGTTTACGCAGCAGGGCCTGGACGCTGGCCAGGTCACGACCGAAATCGTCCGAGGCCATCAGCTGTTCCTTCTCCTTAATCCAGCTGATGGTTTCGTCCACGTCCCTGCAAAACACACAACGTTGAGTCCCGCGCGCCCCGATTTGCGTACCCGCTGTACCCAGTGCCCCCCCCGTGGTAGGCGTACCGGTTGAAGCGCTGGACCTCGGCCGCCCCGAACAGCTTGCCCTGCCTCTGCTGAGCCAGACCCTTCAGCCTCTGCCAGGCCCCGTTCACTTCCTCCTGCTTCTTCAGGATCAGCTCCGTCTCCGGGTGGCTCTCCTGGGTCAGCTTGGCCGCCGTCTGGTTCACCTCGTTCACCCGCTCCTCGTGGGCCGCCAGGTCCGTCTGGAACTCCTCAAACTTTTTCTGCAGGACCTCCACGTGCTCCAGGTCCTGGCCCAGTTCCTCCGAGGTCACGATGGCTTCCTGCAGAACAAAAAAAATTAAAAAAAAAAAAAAAAAGAGGGGGATTTATAAAAACGACACGAACGCTCAGTCTCTGTATTTCTGGTTTTTCTGTCATTCTGAATTTTGTTCCCTCTCTCTCTCTTCCTCGTTTCTTTCTCTATTCTCCCTTTCATTCCCACTTCTTTTTTTTCCACCTCGCACTTGTTTGTTCTTTCAATCTTCCTTCGTATGTCTTTCTTGTTTTTCTCCGTCCGGGATTTCTTCTTCCTCTGTTGTTTTTCTTACTGACCTGTCATTCTTTCATCGTCTGTCTGTCTGTCTCTTGTTCCCTTGGCAGTCTGACGTTGCGAGCTCCTTGCTCTCTGTCTCCCCCTATCTAACCAAACCTTTACTGCGCCTTAAGGAACAAGCTTTTAAATAACACACGTACACGTTAGAGTAATTCTTTACCGGAACATTACGGAAAAACGTAAAACGTTGGGGTTTTCTGACCTTGTCACCGATCCAGTCGAGGGCGTCCTCACACTCGCGCAAGTACTGCACCAGCTTCTGCGCCTGCAGCAGACGTACGCCCTTCTCCTTGGTCTTCTGCAGCAGCAGATCCCACAGACGGTGCAGCTCCTCCAGACGGGTCTGAGATCAGCACAGGGAGAGGAAATCAGGAATAGGACCGTCCCGTCCCACACACACACACACACACACACACACACACACACACACACACACACACACACAGTGTGATGCCATGCACCGTAAGAACGATTTACTGTTCCATAAAGGATTCACTAAAGAGAGGCGAGCGAGTGAGCGAGGTAAAAGGGGAGCAGACGCCAGGTCAGACCCACAGCACTCCGGCAGCACCTACTTGAACGTACGTTCCGTAATTAACGCTTTTGACGATGGGTCTCTGGGCGGTCCGGTACGGCGTGAAGGACTGAGCCAAACATGGGCGCGGTTAGCGTGAGCGGTTCACACGTACAAACCCGCGCGTGAGTTTCAGGGCTCTTACCCGGATGGTCTCGGACGCAAAGTGGCTCTCGGCGATCATCTGGTTGCCGATCTCGTCCAGTTTGATGATGGCGCCGGCGTTGGCCTGGACCTCCGCTTCGAACGCCTGGTGTTTCTGCAGCTTTCCCTGAAAAACAGAAACGCGCCGAAAAACAGGCAGGGATTTATTTAGATTATCATGTTTCAGGGTTCATAAGGTTCAGCATAGCGACGAGCACATGAGCACGGGTAGTACTCACAAAGAATGTTGGTTTGTGTCTTAATACTTTTGGTCACATGTTGGTTTGTGTCTTAATACTTTTGGTCACATGTTGTTTGTGTCTTAATACTTTTGGTCACATGTTGGTTTGTGTCTTAATACTTTTGGTCACATGTTGGTTTGTGTCTTAA
>JAYJMA010000015.1:7465211-7480954 GCA_036873895.1 Parotocinclus cabessadecuia | reverse complement strand
ACACACACACACACACACACACACACACACACACACACACACACACACACACACACACACACACACACGTATATACAAACCGTAAGTTTTACCGGAGCCACCGCTCATTTCCTGCCACTTTAAAGAAAACCTTAATCAGCTGCTGCTTGTTAAGCCGCGCTGTGCATTCTGGTTAATGTAGTTCATCCGTCCGCCATTTTAAACCACGTTCCGCCTCCGTGTGGTAACAGCTAAACATGATCTATTATATAGTAGATCTATTGATTAGTTATTTTTAATATGTTTATCCATTTATTGATTAGTTTATTAATCTGTTAATTTATTGATTGATTAGGTTGTTAATCTGTTTATTTATTGATTTATTACTTCATTAATTTGTTTATCTATTGATTAGTTTATTAAACTCTTTATCCATTTATTAATTCGTTTATTAAACTCTTTATTTATCTATTGATTAGTTTATTAACATGTTTATCCATTTATTGATTAGTTTATTAATCTGTTTATTTATTTATTGATTAGTTTATTAAACTCGTTATCCATGTATTAATTAATTTATTAAATCCTTTATCAATTGATTAGTTTATCAATCTGTTTATTTATTGATTAGTTTATTAAAATGCTTATCCATTTAATGATTAGTTTATTAAACTCTATCTATTGATTACTTTATTAATCTATTTATTTATTTAATGATTAGTTCATTAATCTGTTTACGTATTTATTGATTAGTTCATCAAACTCTTTGCCTATCCATTGATTAGTTTATTGATCTGTCCATTAATATTTTATCCATATATCTATTTATTTACTGATTTGTTTACTGATCTACAGATCTTTGTTTTTTAAACGATCTATCTATATGTTGATCTATTGATCATATTGATTGATTGATTTATCCATTGTTTTTTTTAAATTGATTTGTTTATGTATCTGTTTATCTCTATATTGATTTGCTTATTGATTTACCTATCAATATCCATCCAGCCATCGACCGCTGTCTGTGAAACCCCACTTTAATATTTTTTATTTATTCACCAAGCAATGTACTGGATTCTGTTTCCAGATTTTTATTAAATTCCAGGAGCCCAGGTTTGATCATTATAACATTATATTAACGTTCATTGATATTTGTGTGTGTGTGTGTGTGTGTGTGAGAGAGTCACTCATACAGCCGTCTAATCTCAGGAACGCTGGGTTAAGTGTTAACGTCCCTCACTCAAGAACCCGGACCCTCTAGGTCACAGTCCAGTCCCACCAGGTTCTCAAAAATGTTTTCCAAAAGCCTAATCGGAATTCTGAGTGCAGTGTGTAAGCGTTTATACTCTAATGTGCATCCGGAGCAAAACTAGTTTTGTAAACACAAAAAAAAGGTGCCCCTTATTTTCTGATTATCTATTAATTTGAGAGTAAATTACCCTGTCAGATCTCCTCAGGATCTTGATTGGGGGGGGGGGGGGGCATTACCCGGGGGTCAGGGACCTGGAACAGAGTGTGTAAACGCTGAGCTTATTACTCTGAGCTCATTACCACTGGCAGGACGTTGATGAAAATCAGAGACTTTTTTGGCGGTAAAGAGGAGCTGCAGGGTCGCGGCGGCGCGTTGCCTTTCATAAATGCTATCTGTCGAGGCGGTGACAGGCGGAGGAGCTCTGAGGGGGGACACGCTGGAAAATAAGTGTTTTCATTGGGAAGCAGGTAGAAAAGGAGAGGACGAGAACCGGCCGACAGTTTGACAGAAGAAGAGTAATGGATCTGCCAGAAGCTCCCCTGTGTTCCTCAGAGCCAGACAAAGTGCATTTCCTAACGAGCTCCGGCGCATCAGAGACAAGACGACAAAGCTGAACCTCCATCAGCTGCTTTATTACGGTTCTAGGGCCGAGCCGGAACCCGGAGTGGAAGCGTCTAACGACGCGACGTCACTCGCTGACGGCAGATCTTCATCTCAAGCTTTGTTTAACATTTAAATAATCACCACGCTTTCATGAATACAAGCAGTTCTTCTTAGTGCTCAGCTTTCTCAGGAACCATCCAAAGATCCCTGGAGGAACCATCCAAAGATCCCTGGAGAAACCATCCAAAGATTCCTGGGGGAACCATCCAAAGATCCCTGGAGAAACCATCTTAAGATTCCTGGAGGAACCATCCAAAGATCCCTGGAGGAACCATCTTAAGATTCCTGGAGGAACCATCCAAAGATCCCTGTAGGAACCATCTAAATATCCCTGTAGGAACCATCTAAAAATCCCTGTAGGAACCATCTAAAGATCCCTGGAGGAACCATCTAAAGATCCCTGTAGGAACCATCTAAATATCCCTGTAGGAACCATCTAAAGATCCCTAGAGGAACCATCTAAAGATCCCTGGAGAAACCATCCAAAGATCCCTGTAGGAACCATCCAAAGATCCCTGGAGAAACCATCTTAAGATTCCTGGAGGAACCATCCAAAGATTCCTCGAATAACCATGCAAAGATCCTTACAGGAACCATTCAAAAATCCTTGTAGTAAGCATCTGAAGATCCTTGAAGGAACCATCCAAAGATCCCTGGAGGAACCACCCAAAGATCCCTGGAGGAACCATCCAAAGATTCCCGGAGGAACCATCTTAAGATTCCTGGAGGAACCATCCAAAGATTCCTGGAGGAACCATCCAAAGATCCCTGGAGGAACCATCTTAAGATTCCTGGAGGAACTATCTTAAGATTCCTGGAGGAACCATCCAAAGATCCCTGGAGGAACCATCCAAAGATTCCCCGAGTAACCATGCAAAGATCCTTGTAGGAACCATCCAAAAATCCCTGTAGGAACCGTCTAAAGATCCCTAGAGGAACCATCCAAAGATCCCTGTAGGAACCATCTACAGCCCAACAGTAGAACCCTTACCGTTCTGGTCCATTATAACTTTAATAATGGTTCTGGATGGTAATGCAGGATTGATTTGGTTTGATTCTCCTATTACTGTATCAGGGAGAGATTGTAACGGCATCTTTATCATATCAAGCTCTTTCGTCTCAGGTTCTGACCTTCCAAATGACTCTTTGTTCCAAAGATCTTTATTTCCAAACCCTATAGATAAAGATCTGTGAAAAAATATAAACAATCACACATTGTTCTTGTCAACAAGAAGCATTTGTGGTGTTCAACCAACCATTTTAAGGTCTAAACAGCTTTTTGAGGACCGTTAACCAGCCAACGATCCACTGGGGAACTCTTGTTTTTGTTCTGCGGTATTTCTTTCTGGATGTTAAATATTAATAAACCCAAAGTGTTCTTCTCAGAAACGGTTCTCCATGAGGTCGTCTATCCTTTCAGATGTTTCTAGAACCAAGAATGTAAGGCTTTATACTTTTATCTGTTCGAACTCTATAAATACGAATAAAAATGTGATGAATGACGGCACACCTTTTAAGAGTCGGAACAGGTCCATAGGTGGAATAGGTCCACTAGGAGCCTTTGTAAGTTCTAGAGGAAATAACCATCTAACATCCCGAAAGGAACTTATTTTTTAAAGGTTATTCCCTCCAGAACCGTCCGGAACCAAAGTTCAAAATTCTAAAATGAAAGAAGAACAAAAGGTTTTCTGCGGAACTTTTTTTTCTCTTAAACCTTTTCCACCCCGTTGTTCGGATTTGAAACAAACATTTTGAGGAGCGAAAAACATGTTTGTTCTTTCAAAAAGCAGGAAATAAGGAGGAACCTCTAAAGTTCCCTTTCAGACTCTGTGAAAGACAGAAAAAAAAATCTTTTTGATTCTTTATGGTTTGTTATTTGTCCTTCCAAGATGTTTCAAGAACCTCAAACGTTCTGACAGACTGGAGGACTTCTTCTGGGCTTCTCTTCATTTTAAAGAAGTTCTAGTTGGAACCTTGTCCGAATCAGTTCCTAGTCTAGTTGTAGTTAGTCAACAGGGACTAACAATGTGAGTTCTAAAGAACAACAAGAGGGGCAAAGAACTTTTTTTTTCTCATCTTCTTAGATATTCTTGTCCTCAACCCTTTGAGGAACCTTTCTTTAAAGACGAAGAACCATTCCTTCCACCTAAAGTGAAGAATCCCATTTCTGTTAAAAACGATTCTCCGTTATTTAAACCTTTGGGGATTGAAATTGTTTTTAGAACCAAGAACCAACCGGGGAACCCAAGACTTTTCCCAGAACCTTTTCTGTTAAGACATTTCTTTCTGAAACCTTCAGAAATAGAAGTTCTTGTTGGAACCTTTGAACTCTGCACGCAGGGTGTAGGTCCCTTGAAGGTGTGAGATGTTCTTTCTTACCGCAGAACCTGAACGTGATCCAGAACCCGGTGGAACCACGCCAAAGGGAACACAAGGGAAGAACGGCGTAACGACGACCTTAGGATGGCCCCGTATGAATTCAACCACAAAACAGACGATCAGACGAGGTTTAGAGGCCACTTTTAGGGACTTTTTCCTTGCCACTGTCGCCCTAGGCCTGCTCAGTTTGGAATTCTGTATAATTACAAAGCTGCTTTGATGCAACGCACCATCAATCCGGCTGGACGTTTTTAACAAGGAAGCCGGGGTAACTCCTAAGCAACTAAAGGTCTCTCACACTGGCCAATCTCGATGTTCTTGAGTCCACCATCAAAGAGTGTGTGCCCTGCGAATCCGGTGCCCGGGCCAGGGTGGGTACCTGCTAACAAAGGCCCGTTCTGGATCCTCTAAGACTCGGATCTTTATCTCGTGTTTAAAAAGTTGCAATTTTGATCAGTTCGGAGTGTAAATGTCACACTGCGGCACTAAGAGTGTGTGTGTGTGTGTGTGTGTGTGTGTGTGTGTGTGTGAGAGACCCACCCACCCCCCGTCCCGGATCCCCAAACGCGGAGCCGAATCCATAAATATCAGCTCGGTTATAAAAGGCGGGAACAGACCCACTTTCGGGGCGCGGTGCCCCCCGGGGGGGCCAAGCTCCATCCTCTCTGTTTGGATCCGAAAAAGGCCGTGCCCGCTGGGAGGCCAGGGAGCGTCGGCGCGTCTGTAGAAGCCGCGCGTCGTCCCCGTTAACGAAGCGATATTGTTTCGGCGTCTTTTGAAGCGGCGAGAGGAAGCCGGAACCTCCGTCTGCATCGTTAATGCTGCTTAGATAAAGAAGCTCTCGGGAGAGAGAGAGAGAGCGACCCCCCCTCCCCCACCCGCCCTAAAAAAAAACCCACGAACAACAACGGGAAAAATATAAATATATATATATATATTTGGGTCCCGAAATAAAACGTACATAACGTGTGTTTGATCTTAGCAAAGCTTGTGCGTTTACTTTTAGAGTAGGAAACTTAGCAACAGAGAACGTCCAATAATGATTCAGTGATTTAATAATAAAAAACAACAACCGGAGACCTTCTGTCTGTCTGTCTGTGTGTGTGTGTGTGTGTGTGTGTGTGTGTGTGTGTCAGCTTGACCCCAGACTGTACTCAGTTTTAAGCCGAGCCTAGACTTCGTGCTGCTTCCAGTCTTCAGCAGCCTCAATGTTTAGGTCACGTCTCGTGCCAAGACGCTTCAGGTTTGAAGCAACTAGATCTAAGTTGCTTCTGGTTTCTGGATTCTTAAATAAACCTGCTTCAATATCCGTAGATTGCTTCTAGTTTTAAGCTGCGTTTTGGCTTTAAGGTTGTTTCTAGCTTCCTGTAGATTCAAACGATTTTTCTCGCTTCTCTCTCGGCCTCTTGCAGGTTCAGCGTACTTCTTGTTTGCTTCTACTCCTGGTTTTAAGCTGCTTTTAGCTTTAAACATTCTCCGCCTCCTTCTTCCATCTTCTACATTTAAGATGCTTAGAGTTACAAGATCATACAAGATCAATTTACATTTCAGTTCTAGTTCTAGTTTGCTTTTAGTTTCACGCTGCGCGTAGTTTTTAACTCGATTCTCGATTCCAGGGCCTTAAAGCTTCTAGTTTCTTGTACAGTAAGTAGTGCTTCTTTGTGTGTGTGTGTGTGTGTGTGTGTGTGTGTGTGTGTGTGTGTGTGAGACGAGTCGTAATTTCTGAACCTTATTTAATTGTAAGAACTTTCTTTCGGCGAACTCGGAGGATCAGGTGACAGGCACTGTGTTAATTAGTACATCATTAATACATAATTAGCGTCGGATGCATTAATTAAGCTTGAAGGGTTTTATTGAAATGCCACATTAGCATGAGCGGAGCGTCGCTCTCTCTCTCTCTGAGGACAACATGCTCTGGTACGGCCGCGGGAAACCACGGCGAGTATTAACCCTGCTCTAATAATAATAATAATAATAATAATAATAATAATAATAATAATAGCACGGCCACCCTAATCAGCTGTACGGGTTCTCCCTACGTGGAACTAACGATACGGAACGACATCATCTAATGAAGCAAAAAGCTGTATTGTCGTTTCTTAAATCTAGGGCTCTTCCGGAGCGGAAGTTTACAAAGAGGAAATCTTCAGAATGCTTCTTAAAACAAGCAAGAAGGTCCCGGGTTCAGTCCCAGGGCGGAGCGGCCCGGGCCCGTCCTGCAGGTCCTCCCCTGGTCTGCGTGGGTTTACTCCCACAGTCCAGAAACATACGTGTTAGGTTAATTGGTTTCTCTAAAGTGTGTGTGTGTGTGTGCCCTATAATGGATTGGCACCCCATCTAAGGTCGTTCCAGGGTTGCCGGGTGGGCACCGGCTGGGCCGCGACCCCTTGTGGATTAAGTGGTAGGACTGACTGACTGACTGGCTTCCAACGTTTTTTGGATGGATGGATTTTTCAAGTATTAAACTGATTTCAGTTTCAAGTGGCTTTTCCAGATTCCAGTCCTGGTTTAGGACTAATATGCCTTCTAGATTCCTATAACTTAAAACTGCTAAACGAGGTCTAAAGGACGTCCGGACTCAAACGTCCTTCTGCTGCACGCTCACGTAGCTTCTAACGTTAAATCCTTTCTAGATTTAAGCTGCCTAGCGTCTCTAGATCCTCCTCGTTTCATGTCACTTGTACTTGTACTATCTCTTACAGATTCGAGTTCCTTCCTCCCGAGATAAGCCTCAATCTGTTTACAGTCCAGCTTCTAGTTTTAAGCTGCTTCTAGATTCAAGCGTCGGTCTGCTCTCGAGTTCCTTCTAGAGTCACCGAACTTCTAGGCTCAAGCCGACGAAACTTTCTACATGCTTACAGATTCGAGTTCCTTCTAGTTTTGAACTTTCCCTGGTTTCAAAATGCCTCTGGTTCGAAGCAGCTTCCAGATTTCAGTCGGATCCAGATCTGGTTTCAGATTGCTTCTAGAGTTAAGGCCGCTCCCGGTTCCGCCTTGAAGCCGATGGGTCCCTAAATGCATCTGCTTCTCGTTTCAAGCTTTTGCAACTTCCGGTTGCTTCTTTCTCCGAGCCGCACGCATGCTCAAGCTGTTTCTGGAGTCCAGGTGCTTCGCGTAGCTTCTAGGTTCAAGTTTTTAGATCCTTCTACCTTCAGACTGCATTGAACTCCTGGATTCACGTTACTTCTACTATCAGGTCTCTTAACGAATCAAGTTCATTGCCTCTAGATCCAAGCAGCATCTAGAAGTTCCTTCTAGATTCACGTGACTTCTAGGTTCAAGCTGATTAAAGCTGCAGATTCAAGTTCCTCCTGTCTCTGAGCCGCACGCATGTTCAAGCTGTTTTCTGGATTACAGAACTCTTATCGTCTTTAATTTAAGATTTAAGATAAGTCTCTAATAATTGTGGGTGCTGTGGAAATGTGGCGGACAGGCTATAAAAGCTGCTCACATTTAAAGCTTCTCTTATTTCATATTCACCTCTAATCTTTTTTTAAAATCTCACACGATCCTCATGCTACCCCATTTTCAGTACGGGGCTTTTCGGTTGTTTTACAGCGAAGCGAAAGTAAGACAAAAACCAGTTCCAGTTCCAGTGCAGTCCTTTAATTGATCAGTTCTTTTTAAAGGTCTGTACAGAAGAACAGAAGGTATCACGTTATGGTTTGTTCTCGGGCGAGATCAGTGCGATGGTCCTCAGATAGTCCTCTGGATTCTGTACATATTCACACCGGGTAAGAAAATCTACTGAAGCTGCTGCAAGTGGTCTCAGGTCCAGTGGGGAAAAAAACTGATTTCAAACAATCAGAGGAACAATATCGAGCGTTTTGGGCAAATTACAGCAGCGGGGTACAGCAGCGGTACACGTTTCGAACTAAAACGGGAACAGAATTGGTTCTGAAACCTCAAATAGGAAAAAAGGAGAAGATGGGACGGAGAACTTTTGTTTCGCTGCAGGCCAGTCTGATCCTGAGATATTAATAGAAACGTCCATTCCTGCATTTCAGGCTCCGACACGCTCCGAATAATGAGGTAAGATAGTAAGTGTGAATAGGAAAGGCTGAGTGTTCAAGAAGATGATCAGAGGAACTCCCTCCAGCTTATCGCCAAACGTTTATAAACGACGTTCCTCTCATAAAGATGGGAAGGGATTTACTGTAGACGTTTCTCCCTCTACAGACCATAATATCATTCCAGTCCTAAAAAGCCTAAGCTGAAGAGGGGTGATCTCTCTCCCCTCCCTCAGAACGCTCGTTGATCAGTATCTGGAGCACGTGGGTAAGGGATTTTTATCCAACCTTTATCAAGCTCTATAATACAGAGTTACGTTCATAAATACCGCTTATAACTTTACTGTACAAAAAACAACCACGCCCACAAGCTCCGCCCACTCCTCTGGGCTCGGTGGCATCTAGGATTGACCGTCACCATGGAAACGTGGATGGTGCTCAGACCGATCAGGATTACGGATCTTTCTTTTTTTTTAATCAAATTTGAAAAAGGAGGGACTGTTCCAAAACAAGGACAAGTCCAAAAGCCAGGCTCCATCACGGTACGGGGTCGGGGGGTCCGGACCCTTGTTCAAGGTCCTTTACACTTCTGTGATGCAGCATTAATGCAGAAAAGTACACCGAGATTTTAGAGCGGCACAAATGTGCAAATTTATAACAAAACCCCATGCTGCACACATTATAAAGGCATGACTGTGGAACCGTACGGGTACTGGACTGGACCCTCTGCAGTCCTGACCTGTCCCTAATACAGAACGGGTGGAGAATGAAGAATTTGAGGAGCAGGTTCAGAGCGTCTGCAGTGAAACAAAAGCCTCGAGGTTCCATCCGGTAAGAAAAGCTTGGTGATATTTCATAAGGACGGAGGAATGTTTGACAAACGAGCTGGGTTCTGCCGTCCTGCTGGGCTTTAGAACCGATCCGAATTCAGCCACCACGCCTGCTTTTACTGGGCTGGATTGGGCTTTCATTACAGAGCTCCTATCGTTACGGCTCTCTGTCCTCTGCTGATAAAGCCGGCGTCGTTAGGGAAAGCGCAAGACACGACGTAAATGCCGTCAAATACTCCCGGCTCCCTAAAGCCTCGCTCTCGCGACCCGTTCGCGACCGGCGACGCCCGGGTTCGTGCCAAGCTCTGCAACACCGGGGGGGGCCATAAAGTCCGAGCGTTTCTGCCTTCTCGTAAATCCGTGGCTTTGTCGTTTGAAACTGTTAATTATCGAAAGCAACACGACACTGCATGAATCACTTAGAGCAGCTGGGAGCCGCCGTGCGTCCGTCCGCGTGCCTCGGCTCCGTGGTGTGTAGAAAAATATGCAAAACCCTACAAAACGCAGTCGTACGTCGTCCGTTTCTATATTCACGTGGTATATACAGAGCGTAAATGCATTCCCTCAGACGGCCGATACGACTATAGTTTGTGAGCCGTCCGCATTTATTATTCGTTCACCGCGGCGTGGGTGTGTGGGGGGGTCGGGGTGGGGGTCGGGGTCGGCGGGGTTCACAAAGTTTTCGCACAGCTCACTGGGGTGAGTATGGAGGAACGTTCCATTAAATACGCGAGTGTGAATAATAAGTGATCGTCCATGGGAAAAATCAACGAATGCAAGACACAAGGAATCAAAGACCAGACGTTCTCCCGCCCCAAGGTGATCTACCGTCCCCCCCCCCCCAAAAAAAAAAACAAAAACCCTGCAGCGAATTCATTTTGCTGGGGCACTGGACAGGCCCCGGATCCCCTCCCTGACTCCTGCGACCCTGACCAGGAATAGAGGGGAACAAAAATGGAAAGTGGGAGGTACGTGGCGTTCGGGTTCGGGTCCAGTCCGTTCGGTCTGTTCAGAAGAGATTGCCTGTGCATGAGGGAGGGGAGTCCAGGCATGGGGATGCCCATTGACTCTGCACAGCGTCCCACAGGCAGTCCTGTAACAGAATGTAGTACGGACTGTGTGTGATGGAAAGTGGGCCAGAACCCCTGTGACCCGGACCGGGGCACATTTACGACTGTTCTGTGGGAAGGGAGCTGGAGCCCTAGGACCCCTAGGATGACACGGGGCACTCTGTTCTATGGGATGGAAGCTGGACCCCTGTGACCCTGCCCATGGGAAAGTTTACGACTGCCACGGGGTATGGGCACTGGACCCGTGAGACCCTGAGTGGGATATACTTATGGACTGTTCCATGGGATGGAAGCTGGACCCCTGTGTCCCTGGCCATGGGAACATTCATGACTGTTTTTGGGATGGGCACCAGACCCTTGAGACCCTGAGTGGGATATGCTTATGACTGTGGGATTGGCACTGGGCCCCTGCTACCCTCAGCAGCGGACTGACCCCATTGTGACCTTTGCACGTTGAGTATCGTAAACGAGGCGAAAAACGGTTGGTCTTTGATGTCGAAGTTTACGTGATGTATCCGTACGTATAGCTTTTCAGTCTCTAACGATGGACCCTTGGGATGGTTGCCACGGAAACAGGACCCCACCGAGGGCCTGTCGTCCCCGCTCTGTGACCCTGAAGGCATATGGGTGAGCTACACCGAAATAAATAGTGCAAACAAACAAATAACGGCACTACGCCAGGTTCTTGTTGGCGTTCTCATTCAGCCTCTCCATGTAGTTCCGAAGCTCTATGGAGTCCCCGAGCTCGATGTCCGGACACACCCACTTGATATCGTTCTGCTCACCAAGCGAGCTGTTTCCCGGGCAACCGTTGCCCGGTTTGGATCCACTGAAGGTGGTGAATTTGACCCTTTTCCTTTTAGTGGTGGGCGAGTTCAGGTCCCGCCCCTGCCCGCTTTTCTGCCCTGTGCCGCCGTTCAGCAGCGTGCTGGCCTCCTCTAAGGCCACGCTGGCATCCACGGTGGCGCTCAGGTCATCCTGCTGCAGGCAGAGCTCACTCTCGTGCCCGAGCCACACCCAGTCGTGAGAGTGTGCCATGGTCTCCTGGCACTCCATGGGCAGCTGCTTGTTCCGGTACTGCAGTGTGTACGAGACGCAGTTAATCAGGAAAACCAGAATGGCCAGGCAGAACACGCCAAGCAGGGCGTACATCCCGATTTCCAGGTCCGTCAGGCCACGCCGGGCCTGCAGGAGGTCCTCCTGAGGGAGGTCCGCCTGCGCTGGAAAATCCGCCGGGACCTCACGCTTGTCTCCGGCCGAAGCTTTGACCGTAGTGGTTCCTCGGTTCACGATCCCGGCGTCGGAGTTCGGGATTCCGTGATACGGATTATTCGGTCCTTGCCTGTCCCCCTCGTCGCGCCGGGGAAATCTGACCCGGACATTGGCGCTACCCGACGCCAGAATGGCCCTGCGCTTGCTCTTCTGGCACGACTCCGGTCCAGATAGCTCGACCCTCAGCAGCGCCCCCTGACCCTCACCCCGGACCGCCACCACCGGCGCCTTCCACCACGAGACCTTCTGAACGGAGATCACGCGCTCGTCCAGAGACATGGCCATCAGACTGAAATGGGCCGGGTCGTACAGGTCGAGAGGGGTGACTGAACCGTCGCTGAAGTGCAGCCACGTGCTAACCAGGGACTCCTGTAATGACAGAAATGCACACTTTGAAGCACGGTGGTGGTCACGTTGTCCTGGTCCCCCGATGCAAATCAAGACCTTCAGGCTGGTTTTCAAAAATGGCTACGACGGTTTATTTTGGGGGCGTTCTAAGCACCTGTTTACGGTCCCCTACCTGTTTGGGGTTGTGCATGGTGTCCTGAGTGGTTGCCGTGGCGACGATGGCCCTGTTGCTGCCCGGGCTGAGCTGCAGTGAGAGCGAGAGCCCCGACACCAGCTGCACTCCCAGATCCGTGATGCCCACTTTATCATCCAGCACTCGCACCGTCCTCTCCCCGAGCACCGCGTCCGACAGGGGCGACGCCACCTGCGAACACACACACACACACACACACGCACGCACGCGGTCACATCACATCACACAGCACCAGATGTTTCTTTTGCTCACACCGGCTGCATACAAACACAGAACGTGATTAGACTGACAAAAGTTCCTTCCTACAGCTGTATCAACATCTCACCTGCAACGATTATTCCAACATTTATCACACCGGAGAACAGGTACGAGCGTTTCCTATCTCAGAACTCATCCATGAAACATAGTAATGTTCATACAAACCACAGACTCGATGGAGTTTAGCCATGGTACGATGAGCAGCTCCCATCACCAGGTGCTACGATCCCACCACAACTTCAATTAGTCCTACTAGTGTTCAATTATAGTTCTGTTTATAGTTACACAGTTATGGGATTTATGTACCTGTTTTAGAGATTTATTTACCTGTTTTAGAGAGTTATTTACCAGTTTTAGAGAGTTATTTACCTGTTTTAGAGAGTTATTTACCTGCTTTAGAGATTTATGTACCTGTTTTAGGGATTTATGTACCTGTTTTACAGAGGTCTTTACCTGTTTTAGAGAGTTATGTACCTGCTTTAGAGAGTTATTTACCTGTTTTAGAGAGTTATTTACCTGTTTTAGGGATTTATGTACCTGTTTTAGAGAGTTATGTACCTGTTTTAGAGAGTTATTTACCTGTTTTAGGGATTTATGTACCTGTTTTAGGGATTTATGTACCTGTTTTAGGGATTTATGTACCTGTTTTAGGGATTTATGTATCTGCTTTAGAGAGTTATGTACCTGTTTTAGAGAGTTATGTACCTGCTTTAGAGAGTTATTTACCTGTTTTAGAGAGTTATGTACCTGCTTTAGAGAGTTATTTACCTGTTTTAGAGAGTTATGTACCTGTTTTAGAGAGTTATTTATCTGTTTTAGAGAGTTATGTACCTGCTTTAGAGAGTTATGTACCTGTTTTAGAGAGTTATTTACCTGTTTTAGAGAGTTATGTACCTGTTTTAGAGAGTTATTTACCTGTTTTAGAGAGTTATTTACCTCATTTAGAGAGTTATGTACCTGTTTTAGGGATTTATGTACCTGCTTTAGGGATTTATGTACCTGCTTTAGAGAGTTATGTACCTGTTTTAGGGATTTATGTACCTGCTTTAGGGATTTATGTACCTGCTTTAGAGAGTTATTTACCTGTTTTAGGGATTTATGTACCAGTTTTAGAGAGTTAAAGCGGATTTTGTGTATCGTAGTTTAACAGCACACACCTATTAAAAAGCTCCAGCTGTTATTTGAGAAAGTGTGAGGCGTTGTCATTCTTTGCCATGTAGACCCACAGCTCCGACAGCTCCACCCATTACTGTGCTTTTTATCTGATTCCCATTTTCACCTGGAGCAGCCTGTGGATGGAGGTTGAGGCGGAGCAGAGAGAAGCAATCTCACCATCAAATAAAACGACAGAGTGAAGTAAGAGCACCGTCGATATTCTCTTCAGCTTCAGAAAGCGAGTGTGATGAGCAGAATGCCACATACCATTAACTTCCAGCTCTCAGTGTCAGGAGAGAAAACGAGACGGAGCTGAGACGCTACGTCCAGTCTGTCAACATTTAGTACTCGCCCCCTTATCCTTTATCCAAAACCACTTAGGAGTTTTTATACAATCTTATTTCTCTTAGTCATCATATTTTATTTTATTTGAGCTCATTTTCTCTTATTTATCGCATGCTGACTTATTTCCCCTAATTAATTAAATTTGATAAATATATTTAATTTTTTTGTATTTTATTTCTCTTATTTGATTCAATTGTGATTAAATTAATGAAATCTTTAAAAGATAAATGAATTAAATCTGTCTGTTTCTTTATACCTTTCGGATTCCCATGTTTTCTTTCTTTTCTTCTTGTTTTTTTTTTTCCTCAACTTTATTCTGACTTTATATTTTCTTTCTTTCTTTCCATTCTTGCTTCCCTTTTATTCCCCTTTTTATTTAATTTTATTTCATTCTTTCTTTTATTGTCCCTCTTTAGCGTTTGCCCCCGGTCCCTCACCTGAAGTTTGGTGCTTCCCGAGTTCAGACCCGTCAGAAGAAGGAGCGGTCCGTTCTGCAGACCGGCCACTTGAGCGTCCTCAACCCTCAGCAGGTCCCTCACCAGCTCCGTCACGTCCACCTGCCAGTCGCTACCCAGGAGGAAGTCCGACTGACTCCGCCTCTCCTCGGGCTCGGCCTCAAAGTGGGTGAGAACCCGTACGGTGGTGCTCTGGTACTGCGGGCCGCACCCACGATCCCATCGACCGCTTTCGTCTTCGTTATCGTTACGGGGTCTGAAAATACAGCACAATAAGGCTACGCTAACGCTAACGTTATTTATTCACATCTGGCATGGGGTCGAGAATTCCCCAGTACAAACACCAGCCTCATTCAGAGTGCCCCCCCTCCCCCCCCCCCCGAGGGAGACCAGCTGTTAACCTTTACAGCCGTGGATTTATTTTAATAATAATCAGTAACTCGAGCAGAATGAATCAGACAGAACTCATGTACAGTGACGTCAAAAACAGAAATGCGGGGGCACCCTGGCTCTGGCACCGGGCGTGGCTCGGAGGTCATCCGGCACCCCCCCCCCTAAAATCTATAAAGTCAAAATTAATATTTTCCTTTGTAAAACTAAAACAGTATCCAGAGAGAACGAGAGAGTTAGATCTTAACAAAAATATCATTTTACATACATTTATAATTATATTATTTCTATAATATAAATACAGCGTAGCAATTTGTTTTTTTTTATCGTCCTGTAAGAAATGATAAGAGTTTAATCATTAATAATATATTATTTTAAACATTTTTTTAAGTACTTTATATGGGAATAAATAAATAAATTTAAATAAGAACATTCGTAACAATTGATATGTCTTAAAAGATTTCTCTTTTAAAAAAGGTTTTTCAATTAATAAATATATAGTATATTTTTGTTCTATTAAGTAGTTATCAAAAAAAGGTATAAATAATAAGAGTTTAATCATCAATAATATATTCTTTAACTTCAAATACTTTATATTTGAACCCCAAATAATGAACTAAATACAATATATTTACATCAATACTTTTCTAACAATTGACATGTCTTAATCTTGTATATTTTAAATAAATAAATAATACGTTTTGCTCTATATTATATAGTGTTATTTGAAATGGCGTAAATATTATGAAATTAATAATAAGAGTTTAATCATGAATAACATATTCTTTTGAACATTCCTTTAAGTACTTTGTATTTTTCAAATAATATGTTTAAATAAATATTTGTACGACAATTCATACATCTCATAAGATTACTTTAAATGTGTTATTTTTTTGTTAAAAAATAAACAAAACAGTTGAAATGATGGTGTAAATATGAAAAGAGCTTAAGTATTAATCATGTAATATTTTAAGCTTTACTTCAAATTATTTTACATTTGAACAATAAATAATAAATTGAAATTTTTTTTAAAAAATTGAAACATTACATTTTTAACATATTTAAAATTTGAACACGTAATATTTTCCAATATATATATATATATATATATATATATATATATAAAAAAATAATTAACACAGCA
>JAYJMA010000015.1:7409915-7444453 GCA_036873895.1 Parotocinclus cabessadecuia | reverse complement strand
TTATTGTAAGTACATTTTTTAAATAATTATTCTATGATACCATGTTACCTTAAAATTAAATAAAATCTAATTTTATTTAATTAATATTATATAGTATTATTATATTATATTATTATATATTATATTATATTATATTATATTATATAAGTATGTTATCTTAGATTTATTTTCATGTAAAATTTTTATTGTATTATATGAAACTTTATTTATTTTTACTGCAGTTTTACAAAAATGTATTATTATTATTATTATTGGCTATTTATACTTAAAAATTACTCTTACTTTATAATTTTAAAGTAATGTCTTTTATGCATAACTCATTTTTTTTTCTAAATTGTACTTTTACAAAGTAAAATGTCTAAAGAAACAGGACATTATTCGAGGAAGTATTTTTTACAAATCCTATTATATAATATTTAAAATTTCATTTGTGGAATAAATAGTTAATTTAAATGTATATATATTTGTTATTATTACCCTGTATATGATGAAATAAATCAGTCCAGAGGTACTGAGTGTGAGAGAGACACAGGTTAAAAGAGTGGACAGGTGAGACTGATGGTGTGTCCATGTTGACCATCAGCTGGGTGACGGGTTCAGCAGGCGGCTGATTGGAGCTGAAGTTCCTCAGTCAGACCTGATTGGACTTTAGGTTTTACTAAGTGACTGATGACCAAACAGAGGTCAGGAGTAATGAAGAGGACTGATAGCAGATCAGCACGAGCCCGAGACCCTCATCTGATCAGCTCTGTCCGTGGGGACTGGGACTCCAGGGGGGTGAAGGGCTAAAAGAGGCCTGCTCTGAGACCAGCAGGAGCTTCAGACTCATGGAGACAATGGCAGGTTTATATATATATATATATATATATCATTTAATCAGGGTTATTTTCATTAAACTAACAGTATGTATAGACGAGTAACTTTAGTATTTGAATCTTATATAATAGTAATGATAACAATAATAATAATAATAATAGTAAAAAAGTGTCAGTACTCATTCCTGGTAATGTTTACTTCAGTAACTTTTTAAAGTAAATATTTTATATTTCAACTTTTTATTGACGGATTTACTTGAGCAAGTTTATTTAAATTAGGACATAAACATATCAAAGGTAAAAAAAAATTCCTAAAGTTAAAATAGATGTGGTTTAAGTTTTATTTAAATAACATTTCACTTTTATTTAAGCACCATTTCCATTTCATTCCTTAAATTCACAGTGCATTTGCATCAATAAAAAAAGGCAGAGCACATTTTTACGGATAACGTTTTTAAAGCGAAGCTATTTCAAAACATGCATTAAAAACGTTTCCATAAGCAACGTTTTCTCGATTCGCGTAATTACTTTGATTTTACATGCCTCTTTGTGTAACCATTAAACAATAGCTGTTTCAAATGAAGGTTTCTAACTGATTTATTTACTTTTCTTGCTTTACCTGTGCTCGGGTTGTGGGTGTGGCAACCAAACTCATGGGCGATCATGGGAAATCGTGGACGACCCTAGGTGGGGCACAGGGGACGATCTTTTGGGCTTTTTTTCAAACTTTGGTCAAATGAATTGACACTTTATGTAAGTAACAATAGATTTTTCTTTGACCCAACCCTATTTTACCTGCTATGTTTTAAAATTGCTCTTCACTTCTACATCGGGCTCTGATCTGATACCCAGAATTGTAAACAACATCGGTGCTTGACGTCTGACACCTTGAAAGATCGCTGACGAGCTCAGAGCTCAGTGGAACACGGTCACACTGTACCCATACTGTATGTATTACCGTTAACACATCAGCAGGTCTGTATTAAAGTGAGAGGAAAAGCCGGGACGATGGCTGACCTCCTCCACACAACACCGTCCTGACTGAACTGATCGGGATGATATGAATAATTTAGGAGACGCTAAAGAAGGCAATATAAATGCACACATATATTCTAATCTTTCAACTGCTCTTCCATAAAGGCTCTGTTTTCATCCACCGACTGCCCCCGGGGGCTAAATTAATCCGAAATGTATCTCTCCTCTATTCCACATTCAAACTTATTCACATACGGATGCATAATGATGATTCCGAGATTAAATCCAGCCTGGATTTTGGCTCCCTTCGCTTTTTCCCCTTCGTCTGACCTTAAGCTCAGCTGCAGGACATTTTTTGGGAGTAATTCACCCTGACGCGCCTGCTCAGGCTTTATCTACACCTGACAGGGCCAACTTTCCTTTTAACACCTTGTTACCTGGCGGCTGAACATCAGAAAAGATGCTTTCTCCTTCAGGTTTCATTTATTAACCGTTTATTGTCAGCTCACCTATTTAGGCGTCATGAAGGCATGAGAGAGACCGTCGTAGGGAAGAATAAAGTTAATGTTCTGGAGCATTAGCAAGACAGGAGAAATGAAGCAAGCATTTACTGTAAGGAAACCGGATAATTGTATTTATTATCAGAATACACTCACAGATATGTAATATAGGATCCTTTTCCTAGACAAACAAGTCATGAAGTATAATATTTCTCTTCAATTGATTAATCGGGATCTCTTTTAGGACTTTAGCTCATGTTTATATAGAAATATCATTATGTAGAAGGAGATTTCAGACTCTCGAATCACTGATCAGCCTGGGATAATTTAAAGGAACCATAATCATTTAAAGGAACAGCAGCTTAAAACCAAACACTCTGAAAAGTGCTGTCTAGGTGAGAAAGTTTGGACCTGTTCATAAAAGTGGCTCATATGATCTCCATAACCTCAATCCACAACCTGGACCTTTTATTTCTCTGTTTTAATTTCACATAATCCACAAAATCCAGAGATACCTCACAGGTATCTTCCTAAATGCTTCATATTTGCTCTTTATGATGCCTACAAATTTATTGTGGAGGTCCTCTCAGGGTTATCAGACTTCATAGAGCTATTCAGTGTAAGGTTTAATCTGATCACAGATTTTATTTCGTTAAATAAATCGTTCTAAGCAATGCGGCTTCTTTCTAAGCTGCTGCTTGAAAGGTGGTGCTGTTTTTTGTTGTTGTTGTTTTTTTGTCGGTTAACAAGGTAGAAACATAATAATAAAAATGATCCACCAAAAGGTGACACTGGATGTCTGTGTACACGTTTCAGCTCTAAAAATGCTTGTGCGTGTGTGTTTGTAGTGTTTGAGTAAAAGAAAATCTTTGCCAGTCCGATTTCTGTTTTCTTGTGGGTACAGTGTGTTAAGCGTATTTAAATAAAACTGTTAAATATTGTTAGGACTAGCACAAATGAAAAACTGGGTGATGAAAATCAAGCAAAAGACTCGTTGTTGAGAAATGTAAATGTAATCACAGAATGGTGAGGGTGAGGAGAGCGAGTCGGACCGCTGAGTCGATGCTCCGGTCCAAGGAGAAAGCAGATAAGAACCCTGGTAACAGATGGTCCATAGTCTTCTGTTCATCTGGTCTCAAACAAAGAGCCCGGTGATGATTTAATGATCATTTTGGCCTCACCTATTATTTATATAGACATATAATCAAGTCCAAACCCACATTTCAGCCCCAAACGCCAAACCCCAAATCCAGCCCTCATCTGTCGCATAGACTTGTCAGCTGCACACCGGAAAACATCATCGAGCTGCCGGCGACAGCATCTATCCTACATCTGCTGAGGTGAAAATAAACTAGCATAATGCAGAAACAATGATCAGAAAAGATATTATATACTGATAAGGAGATTTTTTTAAAAACTATCAACAGGGTAAGAAGATTATGCTCAGTATGATGTCCTAAAATAAACAAATAATAATTCTTGAGTCAAGTTAAAAGCCCTGGTTTAGTCTTAAATACGGACACAAGAACCAAACGTTTACTTTCTGTGCTGAATTTGAGCCCCAAATTACTTAAAACAAGATAAAAACTCGATGTGAGGGTGATGAAGGGAATTCTTCTTAAATTATTAAAATAATCTTACACTTACAGTGCTTTGTAAGACAAAAAAATATTTATTGATTACCCTCAACGTACAAACAACGATATGGTGCGTTATAAGTTATAAGTCAAGATTCAATTTTCGTAAAATGATGGAAGCAATTGATTTAGTAATCTCTAAATATATTCAAATAATAATATTTATCTAATTCGGTAAATGAAACCGGTCTGAGGCAATTAAGTGATGATTTATGGACACAGAACAATACTAAACTGGCAGCTGCAAACTTTTTAAACTTAAATAAAGCAAATTAAACTCTACAAACTGCTAAAAACATTATAAACAATAATGTAGCGTTAGCGTACGGCTAACTGTCGCGCTATGTAGCAGTATGGCTAAATAGCGTTGGTTTGTTGGCAATTCCATAATAAAAGTCTTTATTTAACGTTGTTAAATGATCGGAATTTATTTAAAATCATTTAAACGTCAACATATTTAATTATCGTCATGAATTGATGGGAGTGATGCTAGCACACAGCTAGCAGGACTGCCAAATACTAAAGATTTTACAGCATTAGAGCTGGCGATAATAATCTATATAAGCATCTTTATATCTGCACTAATTGGAGTTCATATATTTTTGCTTGATGATCCGACTCAGCATTCTGATCAGCGCTGATCTGTTGCTGGTTTAAAAAACAAGAAAAGCAAATGAAGAAAACACAACGAACGTTTTAGAGCACGTGGCGGCTGCAGCTGCGAGACGACACGAGGCGTGATCGCGGCACGCTTTGAGTGGCGCGTGGCGTACCCGCCATCGACCTGAGACGCAGGTTAATTACCAAACGGATCCAAGCGGTGATAAAAAGCAGCATGAGCTTCCAGTCCAACAGGAGCAGCAGGTCGTAACACTGACAGATGCCCTATTACAATGTTAATGATTCTCGAACCCCCGCAAATAATTACATTCAAAGCTTTTCCGTGTAGCACCACAATACGCGCCACGCCAGAAGATGGCTTTCCTCGATGACAGCTGGGAACATGCGTGATACGAGCCTGCCAGATCCCTCAGCACCACCTCGCTCGGCTTTGTCCTCGGGCTGAGCCGCGCAGCCACCGTACCGACACGGTGCAGATTTTCGGCACTGATAGAGGCGAGATTGCTCCATTTAGCTGCACCATGTGCTCTCGTTTCAGGCCTTTAATGCTCCCTGAGATCTGATAGATCCACTTGTTCTATTGTTCAGCCCTGGCGCGGTTATCTCCTGCTCCGGGGGTAACAGGTGTACTTCCAAAAAAGAGGGAGGAAATTTTCATACTGCACTGGAGTCCTGTGCACAAATAGCAGCGCTATAACGGACTGGAGTGGTACAGTTTATTCCAAAATTAATTAGTTATTAGAAATATAATGAAACGGTTCGTTCTAAAGGAAGCCCAAAGAAATTAAAAATGTTCAACAGTACAAATAAGATGGTTCATTACACTTACATTTTACCGTGCAGAAGTTGTTTAAATTCCTTTTTATTTCAAAATCTGCAAGTCATTTCACCGAGACGGTGATGCAATGATGCCGTTTCATAATTGCTTCAACTTCATTTAAACATCGTTTAAAAAATAGTTCAAATGTAACAGTTCTTTAACTTGAGCGTCTGAGAAAATGCGCACTCGCTATTCGGTCCTGCTATGAGACAGGTCCGAGCATGGGATTCTGGGAAATGTAGTCTAGCTGTTGGTTAAGGTGCTAGAAGATAGGACCCAGCCGATGGTTGCAGGAAGCTGAAGGTGTGATCTTGCTGTGATCATGTAGATCCCTGGAACAGAAAGGCAGGGTCGCCTCTTCAGCCCTTTATAGGGTGGGGAGGACGGCGCCACCACAAGGGAGAGAAATCAAGAGAGCAAAGTAAACCAAAGAAGCAAAACATAGAGGAAATATATTTTTCTGTCCCCTGTCCTTAGAGCGGTCCCCCCCCCCTAGCGATGCACGCCCTGATTAATACCAACTTGATTAAAGCCATCAGAGAAACAATGGCCAGCCAATGAGCTATGGGGGCTTTCGAACAGTACATTAAATGCTGTTGTTTGCCTTACTGACAGTGATGGAACAGGTCAGCAGGGTCCAAAGGCGGTCATCCCTACACCCCCAAAAACATGGAGTGTTGTTTAAATATGACATATCAACAAGGGAAATACACCAGCCTCCCCCCGGTTTTGCGAATGGTACGGTCCGCTTTCTCTCTCCTTCACAAACGTGAGAATGGTCGTCCAATATCACGTTAAAAATGCGCTCTGATCCTAGAATCTAGCCTTTAGGAAGGTTCCACTAACCCGAAGTATATGTTCTGCCCAGGTCATAAAGGAAGGTAGAGTAAACCCAGGCAGACGTGGGGAGAACATGCAAACTCCACACAGGCAACTAGGACCACACCACAACTTAAAGCAGACGTTTTCATTTTGCTGTTGGTTGCAGCTCTTTTTGATGCTCATGCTCGATGTAAACGAGTTTGTGAACCAACTAATTGGGTCTTATATTGCCTGGATTGCCAGCTATTTAAAGATGAGTTTAAATAAAATAATTGGAACTCTAATACCCCCAAAGATTTTGTTCAAATAAAATTAAGAGTGAAATAAGAGTGATCTTGAGAACAGTTTACAGAAATCCTGTCGGCGATTGATCTGTATGCAGGTGCTGCACTCTAACATAAGCCTCTGTGTGTGTGTGTGTGTGTGTGTGTGCACGTGTGCATGTGTGCGTGTGTGTGTTCCAATTAGTGTGAATGTGGGCGCGCACACTCATAACGTGAGCAAACATCAGGCTCAGCTGGCACGTTAATGTTAATGCCCGTAAACAGGATTATGTGCAGAAAGGATTTGGGCTCTGAGCGTTTAGTGATAATTAGATTTCTTTATCTGAGGGATGAATTGGTGTCAGCGCCACAAGCTTCACCCCTGGAACCGTTAGTTCCTCATAATCTAGTTCCTCTAGAACTGTTCTAGATCTCCTTGTGGCTTTCCAGAACTAAGCTTCAATGCCCAATTACTGGCCTTTAATTAGCTAAATGTCTTTTAGCCATCGTAGCCGCCTCAGACTTTTCCGTCCCAATATCAAAAGGTCCAGTTCCAGAACCAAACGGTCCTTATCTACAACCAAGGGTTCCAATCATCATGTAGCCCAACCCAAAGGGTCTGAGTACCGGTACCACATGTTGCAGTACCTTCTGGAATTTAGTACCAACAGGATCTGTAACAGAATCCAACAGGACCTAACAGGACCTAAGTGTATGATTATCAGGAGCTACAGGAACAGTAATGAAGGGCCAACTGGACCTAAAAGTAACCAACACTATCTAACGGACCCTAAATGGACAGAACATGACCTTATGGGACCTAATCGGATATAAGAGGACCTAAGATTAGCCAATAGGACCTAAAAGTAACTAACAGTACCTAATGGACCCTAAATGGACCGAACATGACCTTATGGGACCTAACCAGATCTAAGAAGATCTGGGCACAGTTGTTGACTGATCGAATTAGAACAGTTATCTAGAAGCGTTTCGTTGGTTCCTGTTTGGGTCTGTTCGTGGTTCTGAAGGGCTAAATGTCCCATGTAACTGTAAAACCATTTCGGTGGCATGTTTGGGGGCATGATTAAGATGAGGGCATCCAATATGCTCACCACCAGCTACGCCGGGTGTTCATCGTGGGCCTCAGCTGGCATGGCTATGAGGAACGTCGACGGAAGCGATGTCCTCCAACCCCTCTCCACACACCGTGCTTCCCCGGCCCATTCATCACCCAGACGCCGCTGACAGTGACGGATGGGTCAGGCCCAGGACTGGCACCACACCAGCGGCAGAATCATACGGCCCGCGAGCCCACTGACAGCTGGAGCGCCGTGTCAAGTGGCGAAGAGACGGCAGCCATTAATAATCGACGTCACGTGACGCGAGCGATGCGCCGGTGTCGCCGGGGACGCCGTTCAAACCCAGCAGGGAGGTGTCACGCCGGGTGGAGGTGACAGTCATGCAGGCCTTCCCTTTAATCAAGTGAGTGAGACGGGGTAATGAATAGATCTCACCCAAACTGAGAGAGGGCAGAGACGAGGCGCCTAAATAAGGAGTGTTTTTAATAACCAGATGTGGTTGCCTCGTGGTTGAGTGTTGTCGTTCCTGAATTATTCGCTGGAGGTCATTCCACGTATCTGTTAGGCAGAGCAGAATGAGGGATCGATTCCTTTGAAGAGGGTGTTTTAATCGCACGGAGGCCACCCAGCTAGATCTTTGGACAGGATCAGCACTAAGGAGATGTTTAATGGTAAACCTGGAGCTTTATCCTTCACGTTCCAGGATTAATACCCAGTGAGATAAGGAGCCGATGTGGCTTCAGACGCTTTGCTTCCAGAACTGGTTCTTCAGAAGGCTTAAGTCAGATGTTAAACCTTCCAGAGATTCTGAAGTTCTGACCACAGGCAGCTTTCCATCAAAAAAAAAAATGCTGAAAAAGCGTCTACCCTTGCCAGCCGAGAACGGGTAACTGGGGGTACAAAAGTGGTTCAATTGAGAGTGAGTCTCGATTTCTGCTGCTCAAATTCAGACGGTCGAGTGGATCGGATGGATCGGCCATTCAGGCTGCTGCTGGTTCCACACTTTCCCCCCACAGCCTACCCGAGTATCGGGTATCTTTATGCCCAGTGCACCACCTTCTGCTGGCTACTTTCAGCAGGATAACCTCGCCTCATCAGAAACAGGATACGAACCAGAACAGGAGACGTTCAGCATTTGGAACCAACGCTTCACCTACTGGTTCGTATCCCACCTCTGGCGAGGTGAGGTGCCATGATTAGTCCAGACGTTTAGGGTTCTTGCATCCGTGCAGATGCAAGTCCAGATCCGCAGGCTCATCTGACGTTCAGGCTGCGCTCCGTCCAGTTTCTGTTCCCTGTATTGCCTCACCTCATTTCACCAGGGTCTTGTCCCTGAGGCTCAGTGTCCCTCGGGGTGGGGACTGGACCAGCAGATGTCTGTATGAGCTCTTTCTCTCTTTCTTTCTTTAATATGAGGGGGAAAAAAAGTGTGCCCCACCGAACCCGCAAAACTATATTCCAAATGCTGCTCAAAACATCATGGATCCTCTGCTGTACTTAACAGTTGACGGACATTCAGGGCTCTGGTTTTATCACAATGATGCTCGTTCGTTTCTGTGCCTTTTCGGTACTTTTGAGATCCGAGATCTGTTTCTGAGCTTTAGTTAGTCGCTTCTAAAGCGTTTTAAGCCCTGTAGCTGTTTGCACGCCGGCAACTGAAGCAGCCGTGATGGTGTGACGGCGTGTACCGCCGTGTGTTCAGCACTGGATTAGTGAGATTCTTTAAAAACGAATAAACGAATAACAAATAAATCAAAATAAAGCACAGCTCTGATCTGAGGTGTGAGACTCAAGAGCGGAGTGATTTAGTTACCGCTCCTGAGCTGGATTTAATTTCCAAAGTCGTCGCGTCAGCCCGGCCGCTCTCTCAAATCCATATTTGCTTTCGCGTGTCACGCACAGGCGGAATATTAATGGGAACGGGAGCAATCTGGAGGCTCCGAATCAAAGCCCTAATGCATCTCGGCTGGGTGACGCCGGCGCCGATTTGTAATCTTGCCGTCATAACTAATGGGCGAAGAAATTGATCAGCGAGGTGCCGTTTTCGCATTCGTCTTGTGTACCGGTCCGCTCTCACTCTTCAAACTGATGGAGCTCGTCTGTCCGCCCCGCGTTCTCCGCTAATTTAAAAGTGGAGATCCATGGCCAAAGTCCTCCATAAATGTGATTATTATGACTTACTGCCTGTTAAACCGATCCCTAATCTCCCTCTCTCACTCTCTCTCTCTCTCGCTGACTTATGAATTGTGAGGCCTTGAAGATGGCCATGTAAAAAACATTCATCTTCTCCGCTTGTGTCAACAGAGCATCGGCTCCCTGTGCTCACCAGAGAATCGATACACAACAACTAGCTGTGTGAAATATTGTAAGCACCAGTCTGAATGAACTCCGAACGCTCGTTTCGCTCCACACTTTACAAATCAAGTCCTGACTACAGGCAAAGGAATGCTATGGGGAAAGGTTGTAGACTAATCCTCTGATTCCTTTATTGTTCTCGGGGAAAAAACACATTTTTATTGCCGGCATTAATTAAGAGAATCGCTTACAGGGTTTCTTTTAAAGGTCTCCCACACCTTAGCCCTCAAATTCCATTCCTTTAATCTACAGTGACCATCATTTTACTATAAATCACAATAGTCCTTTTATCCAACCGAGTCCCTCAGCGCAATTGCAGTCTATTGCTGCTCTTTATTTTGGTCGACACCTGCAGAAGCAGACGGCCAAAGCGGTGGGACGGCGGGGGGCCGGTTCGGGGGCGGAACCGTCCTCAACTAAGGAACACTGAGCTCTTTTTCTCTAGGACTCCCATCTGTTGAGTGCTCATTGTGTGTAAAGTGTTACAGCTGCAAAGGAGCAATGCCACACTCTCCCAAAAAAACCTTTTTAGCATATTCAAACCTCCTCGGATCCATTATCCCTCCTCTGTTAGCAGACGCTAATTTATTCATTGGCTTTTACCTCCAAAAAAGAAAAACCCGTCCCTGTTTAAAACTTCAACCTTTACCCACCCAGAAGCTGCGATTGAATCCACGGGCACACTAAAACAGGCGTGACCGGGTCAGGACCGAGACACTGGGAGTGTAAAAAGGAATAATTGTAGTGCAGTTTAGTGGCAATTTAGCTCTTATTACATTAGTAGCTGCAATTAATTCATTAGTTCTGTTTTCAGGAGCTTCATAAATGCCATTTAGCTTAATGAAATTAATTTTACGGCTAGCATGGTAACCATGAAATGAAAAAAGTTCAATCATTTGCCTCGTAATGACTTTATACCACATGAATCACTTAATAAAATAACCTTTCATGAGCAGTGCTGAGTTTTATTTTTATTTACAGTTTTGCTTACAGAAAATGTTGTTTAAAAGTAGTCAGTAATGTTATAAAGTATAACTCATATTTGATTTTTATGCCAACACCGTATTTAGCAGAAATATTTTATTGTTTAAGAAATACATTTCAGGTCCTTTAACCAAACTTTTGCCCATGTAAAAATATATCATATATCATATAATTACACTATGTTCTTATTATCATTTAAAAATATTTATTTTAAAATATTTTTGATAATTTTATTCGGTAATTATCTTTTAAAACGTAAAGTGTTAATCGGTGATGTACATAGGCTTTTAATATGAAGCTGCCTTACTCTATTAGCGGCAGTTAGCAATTTAGCTTTAGCGTTTTATCTGCAACGTTTAACTATGATTTAATTCTTCATTTTACCATCTTAATATACACATGCCAGCTCTCCCAAGTTAATAAAAGAGACTAAATAAAAAGTTTTGTACTATATGAGTTCACTCGCTAACCTGAAGAGTTTACTGTTTACTGTAGCCTGGTAGCTAACAGTAAAGCCACATCTAATCCATGCGAGCCTCTTTGTAACGAACTATTTACACTATATTCACCTGTTTTCCTATTTTATTTTATTTTATTAAGGGTTTAGGCTTTAAAATGGCTTTATTTCTCTTTGCTCATGATAAAAAGTTCTGTTGCATTCGGTGCTGGTTAGCTGTAGTAGACCTCAACGTTTTCGTAAGTCTGATTTAATTCAAATAAGCAAATCAGGTTTCTAAAGATAATATATTGGATTAAAATAATCCTAAACGTGCGCAAAGGTTTGTACTTTTTGGATTCACTTGCTAAACTAAAAGTGTAATTAAGCAATTAACAGTAACTAAGATACACAGTACCCAATTCATTAACCTCCTGACTGACTGACCTCTTAATAGCCTCTTATTTATTTATTTATACTCAACATTATTCTTTGTTTTAAAGAGTCTGGCTGTACAATCTTCATGCAGCAGCACTTTTGTAAATATTTCTGCATAAATGTAGGCTAGTTACAGACTTTCACACAAGCCCTCAACGCCGGTAAAGAGAATTCAATTAAACTAACGAAACAAAAATGTTATATGTATATTTGTATATTTCTTTTGGACCAATGTCAGGACTTCCAAAGCATTACCTTTATCCATCTTTAACCATTCTTTGGTAGAACGGCTTGCGTGTTTGGCGTTGTCTTGCAGCATGAACCCTAAATACAACCTTAATTATTATGTTAATAATAATAATATTAATTGTATTCATTTTGCAGCTACTTTCTTACACTGCTTTTTGTCTTAATTCTTGAAAATTACAAAAGACTTCTTTCTACAACTTTCTACAATAAACCCTAATCTATTCTTTCTAGATTTTGTTCTATTCTGGTACCCTGAACCATTAATACCCAATTCAGTTGTTCTTATGAATTGCAGGCATTGCGCATACAGACATCTCGAACGTGGCTCAGCCAATCAGATCTAAAAATGGCGCGATCCGTTTTATGCGCGCGTTCGTAATGTGCGTTTATTTATTCATTTTAGATGTCTTCAAACTTTTGCCTCCGGCTCGGGTGTACGTTTGTTACTTCAGGCCTCCCGCTGCTTCTCTGATCACATCCTGCTTGGGAATTGTTCGTCCGTTTGCTCTGCTTTTGTGGTCGATTTCATGGCATGTAGGACTTTGTGTTTCTGTCCTTCATGAAGCTGTCAGCTGTATAAAAGTGTCCTGACCGGGGTCGAGCCACGGCTGGTGGGAATGGGACGTCAGCAGTGCCGCCGCCGCAGCAGCTCGCGGCGAGCCCACCCACAGTCCTTTGCTCAGCGGGGCTTTAATTTGACTTAAATTTTTATTATGCAGGCCCCCTTAGGAGAAAACACTTTTACAAGCCTCCGTAAAGCCCCTTTTAATAATAGGGCCAAGGGGGCGAAGAAAGGGGCCGCCACTGCCGTTTGAGCGCTCATGGCATGCTCTAATAAAGTGCGCCATTCATCCCTGCTCCCTTTCACTGAGTCACTATGGGGGGAATTTAGGGTAGGGTGCTTATGTATGGAGTGCCAAGGAAAGCCGGCGCAATAGATTTAATAGATCTCTTGATTCATGCGCACATATCTTAAGATGGCTTTTCTCTCTCCACTTCCTTTGGCTTCTTTTCTCTTTTCTCTTCACCGGAGCTTTTTATGAAGGACCTGCTGGTGCTCAGATTAGGAACGAGTGGCCAGTTTGAAACGGTGCACCAAACTGCAACCGGACAGAAACAATGAAACACAGTGAATGTGTGGCTGGGGCAAATGGCAAAAAGTTAACCTTTGAATAGGCTGAGGAGAAAATTGTGAAAGAAGCGTAGTCAATCAGGCAGATTCTCGCCCGAGAAACTGGGTTCATGCAGCTAAAGAGTCGAGGAATGTGAAGACCTCGATTACCCTCCGCTCACACGACGCATTAGAACTCAGCAGGAAGATGGTACCAGTACCAATTTAGTTCCAAACAAGAACTCTTTGGGTATAAACAGTATCAAGGTATAAACCTTTGGCTAAAACATCCTCAGGACCGCTGCCTTTGTGACATTTTTGACGAGTGCACCCTCGTCAAAGTCGAAGTCCATCAGGCCATAAGTGAATATAGAAATAGATCAAAGCTAAAAAGGCTGTTCTGAAAATGTGGAGAGTAAAAAAGTGAAAGGCATTAAGTTACAGAAATACTCAATACGTCAAAAAACAAGACACAGCAGACAAAAATCTCCCCTTCAGATGGACCCCATGGGAAATCGAAATGCGCATTCCGACCCATCAACCTCTCGTACCGTCCGTTTGATAGGTCTAGACGCTGCTTATAAAAGAACAGGGCGTCACGTGACGCGGTGGTACAGCAGAGCGTAGTTAAAGCGTACCGGGCGAGCTTAATGCCGCTCAGCGTTAACAGATTGATTCCCCTAATCTGTTCAGCTACACCAACAGTCAGCTGAATTGTCTAAAGACAGCCTGGTGTGCTGTGTGTTAACAAATTTCACGGCCATCTGTCACGCACAGTTAAACTTTGCACAGCCCTGGTTATAGGAGGTGGGCCCGCCGGGCCCCAGAGGCTGACCCGGGGACGGGCAGAGGGGCCGCGGAGGAGAGGAGAAGCTGCTGAGGCTGAGCAGAATTAATCGTACAGCAGACTGCGTAGCCTCAAGTTCATTCATGGCACCGCAAGCGGGCCGGTGACTTTTCTTCCTGGCTAATTATGTGGAAACGGGAAAGACAATAAAGCATCTGGTGGTCTCTCTTCCCCCCACTCTCAATTTTTCTCAATATTGTGACAGGCTAATGCATTGTGTCCGAGTTGCTCGGCCCAGCAGGAGGCTCAGTGAAAGGCCGGGTCAGGAGAGAGCAAATAGATGAATTTATAACTCCTCCTTTTTGCATTAAAGCAGCAGAGATTGTTTCACTGGGACGCACTCCGCCCCTTCCCGACGTCCCTCCACAGAGACCGGCACCCTCGCTCAAAACATGTTTTGTCCGTGCCACCCAAACTGAGTCTGGCCTCCACTATTTGGAGGGGCCTGGGTCAGCACTGTTGGCCCACCTCCCTTATTCCTCCCAAAGTCAGGACACAGAGCCAAAAGAAAAGAGACGAGGGACAATTCAGTCTACGAGAAAAAGAGAGAGAGAGGGAGAGAGAGAGGGGGGGGACAGAAAGACAGAGAGACAGAGGACGGGTTTCTATGCGATTTATCACAAAATGACAAACTCTCACTTGTCATGATGGGTCTTATTGCATCCTTTTTTGCTGTGACACACTTTTGTGCACTTTATTCATTGCTGTAATTCCACACTGTTACATAGCTGTACTGGATGATGAATGGAAATCCCTTTACATGCGTTTGCTTTTTATTTGAGCTTGGATGTGACACCAGGCGTAGATCAGAACTGAGGATTTATGACGTGTCAGTCTTTCACTCTCACACTGCGAATCCCGCAGCTCACACCGATCCATTTTGTGCATCGTCTCCTGTTATCTTTTGCTCATCAGCTAATAAAAACAAACGCCTAACTAAAATACTGTAAAAATGATCTCATGTACACAATATGGTCAAAGATGTGTGAACACAAGTCGGCGGTCCGTTATGTTAGCCACATTCACTCAGAACACACCAGGCTCATCACTCCACTCAGTTCATCACACACATCAGTTCATCAACATCAGCATCACTGAAAATGCATGATCTGTTTTCCCTCTTGGACTGCTTTCCTGCTGTTGATCTCGGTGCAGTCAGTGACCAACACGGTAAAAGTTCTCACCAAGACATTATGACCATGGAAATGAACCTCCCATATCCTTTGCTCCTGTCAGGATCTTAACCTCTTGGTTTTTGTGTTTACCCTGCTCTGGAGTTCTCAAATGCTACAGCTTATTAACTGGTTCCTCAAATGCCTGAGCAGACACAGCACTGAGTTTATTCAAGTTCTTCTTCTGTGAGCTTCACCTCTGTTAACGAAGCACAGCCTCTAGCTCTCTCCAGCCATTTTAAATCATAACAACGCTCGATGCTTGATTAAACCGCACCCGAGTCGGTGGAGCTCTCGCTCCGCTTCACCATGGGCAACAAATAACACTTGCTGACTCATTAAGGGCTGAGCATGAGCTCTAACGATGATGCACTGGTGTTATTGCTGTCATCAGGAAGGTTTCTGTTTTCTTCCACGTTAATGGCAAATGAACTAGAAGTCCACGTTTCAGTTATTTCTGTTTACCCAGGCGTTCAAGCTTGCCACTGGGATATTATCACATCATCAGCTCCCCGGGTCGTCCTTGTGGAGCTTCCAAGCACACCTCTGAAAGAGATTATATAATGTTCATTATATGATCATTATATTATATGTCTCCAGTTCTTGTTCTTGTCATATTCATGTCCTAGTACGGTACTTAGTCGTACCTTCGGCTTGAACAGCATCCAGTTTGTTCGGATATGTTCAGTCTTGCTATATTCAGATTCAATCTGGCAGTCTGGTCTCTACTTTTGCTTCTAGCCTTGTTTACACCTCTGTTTTCACATTCTTGCAGCCTTGTATTTTGTATTCACAGGCTCGCCGCCTGTTGCTGCAGCTCACTTCTAAAGGTACTTTATGCTTGATTAAGCCGCATGCCAGATAGAGGCTCTCTGAATGTGGCCTGAGCATTGAGGTGGAACTACCTACGGCAAAAGTGAGTCATCCTGGGACATAATGAGGTTGTGTGTGATATTTGTTCTCCATAACCGTGGTGAGTAGAGATCTCAAAGGGGCAGATGGGAAATACGAGCAGTGTGTGAATGGGAGTGGGAGTAGGAAAAGAATGGAGGGACAACCTGCAGAAATATTCTAATAATAAACAAAGTACCGGGAAAGTGTGCGCCTGCTTAAGGTGATACTACTAATAAGGAGAGCTGACAGCCTTGTCCATGTTTATTCATTCAACCATCGTCTTTTCCCGCTCAAGCCCGGTCAGGGCCTAGCCGGCGGCTCAGGGTGTGTGGCAAGGACAAGCCCAAACAGTGTGCCAATCCATTACAGGGCACACATACTCTTATATTTAGGGCACTTTGGAAACATCAATGTGTTTGGAAGGTAGTATGTGAAGTAAATCCATGCAGACCATGGAGAGAACATGCAATGAGATATATAAAAATAATAATATGCGCCTCCCCGTTTCTTGATCACCTCTGCCACGGTTACTAATGGACAGTCTGCCGTCAATCAAACAGACATTAAGGAGGACACACAATTTTACTTTCCTTTCTCCACCCAGGAAATTCGGTGGCTGTAAACGAGATGAGAATTAAACCAAAAAGACCAAAAAGGGGGGCATAATAGCAGAGACGTTGGAGAAAGTGCTGAAAAGATGAGGATTAGAATGAGAAGAAAGCCACTGCTCTGACCCTACTGAACACAGAAGGATGGACGGAGTGAGGGAGGGGAGTCAATTTCGATCTCCTCTTTCCTCTTACATTCTCATGTTTCCATTTAGTCTATTATAGATATAACCAGAATGAAAGTACTGATTCAAACTTTAAGGGTTGTAAAGTTGTATCAAATCAGATAGCAAAGTACAGCAATCGGATTCTGTAATAAACCACGGATGCTTTGATAGGCATATTCAGCTTGCAGAATGGAGCCGTTCATCATTTCTTTTCCTGATGACTCTTACATTTCCATCTGAATGCCTAATATGCAAAGTGACTGTCAGAGCTGCAATTTATTACGTCGAACGGAATCTAGACTGAGAGTTGATCTGAGGACCTCGGTTCAGCTTTCACCCAAGTACTCTTGACCATGATTTACCACTATGGTGTCACTCTGGACACTTGTCAAATCTGAGTATGCATTCTTCCCTTCTGACCTCCTTAATCTGGTGCCATCTGGGCTGATCGATGATTGGGTCACTATCTTTTGGTCAAGCCAAGTCTCAATATATATATATATATATGATGTTGTACAGCATAGCATTTTGAGCAAATTTGAATCTGTCTAGGCCCGCAGGACTAACTGAGTAAGCCTATTGTGGAAGTGGCAAGGTAAAGAACCTAGATGTAATGAGGAAGAAACGATCGATGGACGGACCACCAAGCCTACAGATCACAAGTTTTAAAAAGCAAGTGAAAGTGAGCTCGGGCGAGATCACAGGAAATGGAAATCACAGGAAATGTTCTTAATATCATTGTAGGTTCCTTTAGACAGCAGTGGGTTCAAATGGACATATACTTATAGTATCAACAATACTACAGTAACTCAGTAAGTTTTTCCCCTTTGAGTTTTAACAGAGGCACATATTGTGCTCAGACCCACCAGCATTGATTCTGAAATTTGTCTAAGAAAGATCTGAGCTCCTTGAAGACCAGAGAAGATTAGGCATCTGAGCTAAACTTCACAAAGCATTTATGTGGGCACTTGAGGGCACAGAAAGCCAGAGACCTTTCCCTTGAATTGGTATTGGTGGTAACCTAGGAAGTCCTTTACCGACCCTGTCATTATATCGGTTGTAAGGACCACATGAGCCAAGATGTGGACCCATTAGTGAGCCGTTGCCACACCTTACCATTATGTGAGTCATATGGGTCAAGCTGGGGGTTAAACCTCCTGGGAAGGGATCTAAAGGCTGAAAGGATTTCAAGAAAGATAGCAGCATGCAGGAACCACCTCTTTTTCAAACTAAGATGCAGACAATCAGGTCTAACTCACAATGGTTAAGAGGTGAAACATCTTCTTCAAAGTCCAGTTGCCTTCTACTCAACACTGTGACCTGGAGAAATGAGAACCTACAGCGACAGTTACAATATTGCGTCATTTGTAATCCACAAATTGTGTTCTCTCAGCAACTTCCTAGCTCAAATGCGGTAGCCTGCTAGATGATGATCACTAGCGATTGCAATGATCAAGCGCTACAGGAGATCAATTCACATCACATTACAATTCAGTCACATTACACACCGTTATGGACTTGTCTTGTCTGATTTATAGTTGATTTCAAATTATCGTGCTTAAAGTTTCGTATGACGGATGCACCGGGAAATTGCCTTTCCTTCTTAGCGTGCTGTTAATCCTTGTTAGGAATGTAGAGCGCGATTTTAATGGGATTACAATATTAATGTGCAGCCTTGTAGGATTTATAAATCTGGAAAATTATAGATCTTGACGAACCCAATTATAGTTTTCGAACCCAGTTAAACAAGTGCAACCAAAAACATTTGGTCATATTTAGATGCAAAACGATCCATCGTCCCAGTATGACATATGGGGTGTTTTCAATCAATGGGACGACCATCAGGTGGGCACGATCTGGGTATATGTCCAAATAAAGCCACTAAGGTAAACAAGAGTGCCCACAAGAAATGGTGCATGACCTTTGAGGATCTCTAGAAATTCTGTACTGTCGATTCCTTGCTCTGTGTTCTATAATTACATCAAAACATCTTGCCAGTGGTGAAGACAGTTCCTGGTGGGCAATGCCAGGCGATATCTTACTTTTCAATTTCATTTCCTTACAATAGCAGCAGCTCATTATAGCCATTTAAGCCATTATAACATTATTCAATCCACTGAACATCAAGGTAGATTGTGTAAGTCTGAAGCAGAGTTTCCGCTCCAAATATATGTGTGTGTGTGTGTGTGTGTGTGTGTGTGTGTGTGTGTGTGTGTGAGAGAGAGAGACATAGTCTCAGCTTGGCAAGGGAATGACAAGTGGGTATGATACGAAATGGGTTTAAAAAGAGAGAGTTTTAAGATTTTCACCATGCATGTGAAAATGGCACAAGGTCTGCCAGATTATGTTCTTGCAGTGTTTCTCACGTCCACTTGTCTATACCATGTGACCATTTCGAAGCGTGAGGCAGTGTCCTTCTGGGCAAGGACTTTTGGAGGGGAGAGACTGGCCATAGCTTCAAATAAAACTCAAACTGATCAGAGTGTTTTGTTAAACGTAATGTCCTTCATTCATTATTTCTTGGATGAATTTCAGAGCAGAGAAATTGTACCCAACTCCCCGGTTGCTTATTATTATTTGGTTCTGGTGGCTTTTCAGGCCCCGCATTGACTCTGGAGAGTGATTTATTGATTGTGGCTGTCAAAGCCGCTTCTGTGCTGAGATTGTTTACCTGTGCTTTCAGAGGAGTGCTCGAGTTGTGGATGAGATCACTTGCTCATCAACCTTTCGCCCACAGGGGTGGATGTAGCCAGAGCTGAATGTGTAGGAATCAAAGAGTTCCACGACTCAACGATCGATAAACTCTTGTACTCGCATAAAGCCATAATCATATGCGATTGCTTGTTTATACATTTATACTTTCCTTTTCATACCCGCTTAATCCGATTCAAGGTCGTGCAGAGATAAAGACAGGGTGACAATCTTTCACTGGGGGCGCACACACAAGGGAAAAAAAAACTAAAACAAACGAAAATACTAAAATTATACATATATGGAGAGAGAGAAAGGGATAATAGAATAAATTAGAGAATGCACTAATATAATAAACAATATGGAGAGTCGAGTATAAGTGAGTCTCTTGGCATTATTTGTTCATCAAAGTGATAAGTCCACAGGAGAAGGGGGGAAGAGGTTTAGGGACCTCTGATGTGGTCCAAGTGAAAGTGTGAGAACTTGAACTGGAATGCCACCCCAGGCGAGGCGGACAGGCCCTTATGCCCTCGAATCAATGTTAATTTAGAGCGAACAAATGACCCAACACTCATGTCTTTGGACTGTGAGAGGAAACCGGAGTAACCGGAGCGGTGCTACCCCACTGTGCTGCCCACACAGAACACAGTTCCAAATGTAACATGATACTCCGGCAGCTCAGCTAGAAATGGCAGAACCAGACGTAAGCACAGCCACCTGAGTTGACATGAAACATCTCCAACCTTCCTCTCCATTAGTAACATGGAAGAACTGAGCGGAAAAGGCAGTTCATCTTCATCTAAAGTTACATTCACCGAACTGAAACATAATGCTGTTAAAGCTTCATATCATAAAGCTTCATATCATCCTTTCTCATCTTTTTGAAGGCCTAAATGAGAAGATAGCTTCAGCATCTCAACCCCTCCGGTCTTGACAGCACATTCGAGGCGACCTGGAAAACCAGATTAAAAAGTTTCAGCGTAACTTCACACGCTCCTGACGAGTCAGCAGTGTCATGATTATCAGTCAGCCACTCTCCATCCGTCATTTCGGGTTTCATCTGAGGGCTGATACGTCTTTCATCTTGCAGCGAGAAATCTCACTAGGTCTCAGGTAGGAAGTATAGAAATGGTGTAAAACCTGGTAACAAGCTGCTACGAGAACACAAAGCTCTGTGTGTCAGACAGATTAAACACTCTCATAAACTTAGACATCTTATGGTAAAGTTGACTACATGTCAAATCCATGACTGTTTTATACATCCAGACGGTAACGCAGACAAGAGGGATCAGCGGACCAGATTAGTATGACTAGTATAGTCAATCATTTAGAAAATTTTAATCTAGAGCACAATCTAGAACATGAACAACTATTAATATGTATTTTTTTTATTCAGAAATGTGGCAAGTCTGTGGTCGTCTTCGCTCCCAGTATGTCTTGAATTTCACAGACTGGACATAACATCCAGTCCAAGTAGATAAAAAAAAAAAAACGATTTCACTTTTAAGCTTCTGCAAATTGACACTCGTGGACAAAAACTTAATCGTTAGAGTTGACCCAAACTTGTGAACGTAACGATGATTTATGTAAGCGATTACAAGATTACAGCAAAGGTTTATTATGGAAAACTGTACAATTATACGGGAGCTCTAGTTACCCTGTCAGGCCGCCTCTAGCCTGGTTACAAGATGAGATTGGGGTTGAGGTTGGAAATGAAGGGGCAAACGGGCTCCATATCCAGGTATCTTGTCCCACATTTGCCCACTGAAGTTGCAGCTGTGCCTGTAGATCCTCATTCATCACACCAGCAGTTTGGTCAGTGTGTCACTCTAAAGGAAGGGCAGGATTGAAGCGCTCATGAAAAGGCATTTAAATCTGAGCATCACGTTCACAACAAGAGGAGTCAACAATCTCTCAGTAAGAGGTACACTACCCAAAAGTAGCCTCTGAGATTATAGGGCAGTAAGTCTATAAGTGTGCAAAGAATAAACTCCTTATATATATATATAATCCTTCTAATGTATTTTTACATATTTTTTGATAAAACCTTTTGTTATTGATCATTTATTACTACTGCTCACAAAAGGTAATGTAATCTAATGTAAACAGTAAGACATATTACAGTATTGGACTGTGGAGCAGTGAAACAAACCCTGTGTATAATTGCAAAGTTTTGAAGGTTTGTCCATGTCATGAGCGAATGTACCCGGCAGAGGTGAAAGTGCTTAGTGTTTTGGAGCTTCAGCAGTGTGCTAGCAAGGATGAGTCAAACATGGGTGCGAACGGATCCGACTTAATTGGATTCAATTAATAAAACTAGAAACCACAGAGACAGCAAGGTCAGAGAGAGTACTCGCCAGACTGAGCTGTCCCTGTGCGGGTAATAGGAAACGTTTTATTACGGTTGTACCATTTGTTATTTTCTACTGCCTCGCTCTGGATTGTTCACCGGATAAGGTTTGTTTAGCTAGCTGCATCATGATCGGGTTGATTTGTTGGTGATGTGTAATGGGATTTTGAATATTTCCATGGTTGGCAAAGTCAGGCAATAACATTCACATTTATTTTCTCATTTCGCCATTTCCCCCATTTTTGTCCTTGCCACCATCCTACCACACTTCACAGTGTGTGCTGTACCTTACGGGGACACCAGGATCAGCTGGTACAATCTTGGCTTGGCAGTGACTGAGCGGCTGTGGAGGTTTTTCTAATAACGTGTGCGTCGCGTTTAAAAAAAGCACCGGATTCATTCATACTGGGGGAAGCAATTATTTACTCATCCAGCCGCGGGTGTTCTACACCTTAGGCTCCAACTCCCAGATGAACAACAGATGAATGCACACATTTATTGTGCGTGGACTGTAATTGGAGCCGAGTACCAACCCTTCTCCTCCATTCTGTAATTCAGACACTCTCACTAGATCGTAACAAGCTGCGATAACTTACTTCTCCATATTTGGCCCACAGAAGCCCCTTTCCTCACATATCTCTTTATTAATCACCTTATCTTGACACTTTCTCACAAAGACACATGTCCTGTCTGCTTCAGAAGCTACACTGAATACCAGATGCTGCCTTATTTCTCCCGCGAATACAGCCTCTCGCTCAGACAGACACTTACAAAGGTGTGAGACAGAACAGACGATAGCGCTAACTTCTGCAGCATTGTGTTTTTCCTCTCCGCTGTTTCTCCTTGAGGTGAAAGCAAGACGCTGCAATTAGTGGAAATGCCCCTGGGTGAAATTCAAGGCTGATTTATATTGCTGCGCAGGTTCAGTACGTATCTCCGCGCAGACGTTTCACCTAGAGATCTGAGTGAAGTGCATATAGAAAATGCACTGTCATACTAGCTGTCTCTAAACGTTGTAACCCTTAACAAGGCATAACCGATCACATTAGAGCAATCATTAGAAGCTTTCCATAAATAACTATCACGTCTAGATCACACATACAGCTAATTAACTTTACCTGACATCAACTGGTGTGAAGTTTATTATATCAGGAGTTTAAGAAGCTGATCCAGCACAAGCAAAGAAAAGTGTTACTGGGTGGCTTTTTGGACCAAGGCACTGTGAAACCGGCTCCAAGCTGCCAGGGTGCGCTAGACGGGAAACCAGGCTATATGGTTCCCAGAGAAGAACGATCAAAGGAATTTGGGTATATTGTTCTTATGATGACAGACACATATGAGAGGATAATTGTGTGTGTATTATTCTGTATGGTTTTGAGCCTAGCAGCTCAAAGATACAGAGCTTTCACTGTCTTGACAATGAAGCATTGTCTCAAAGCATCTTTACAATCTTCAGTTACCTTCTTTTGGGACTGTGCTAGCCTATCAGTTATGATACTGGACTCTGGACCTGATGGTCCAATGTTCAAATCCCACCTCTGCCAATATGCCTTGAGGATGTGTCCTTAAGCAAGGTCCTTTATCCACAACTGCTTGAACTGTAAGACTGTACAAGTTGTAGGTCGCTCTGGATAAGGGCGTCTGCTAAATGCTGCGAATGCAAATGTAAATAAATGCCTTATCCCAAATGCCAAATACCAGCGCTAAGGAGAATCTCCCTAAAAAAGTCCCTCCGGATCGATTTACAGCTGATCCAGTCTTACAATCCAAGCAGCTGTTTGGTTAAGGGACCCACGATTGGAGGTAAGAAGATAAGCTCCATAACGCCTAAACTGGTTCTTAACTGCCAGGACACCGCAATTCCAAATGCATTTGTCAGAAGCGGGATTAAAACCCACACCTCCACGCGGAGACCAGAATCATCGGACGAGTTTTAAGGGTACTTGCAGACTACACCATTTTCCACTTCTCCTCGCACGTCAGCGCTCATTTATCTAGGATGCTACGAGGCGTCTTGCCTTATAAGAACATGTTCACACTTTGTCAGTATTAGAATTTGTCAGTGCTTTGCCTGCCCACTCATTCTATCACTGACTGAAACGCTGTGGGTGTTGAATGAGTGTGTTGCGTAATACTGAGCTCCGGCACTCCAGCTTCAGATGGTTAATGAGCAAACCCAATTAATCCCGACGTTCTTGACAGATAATCTGCCGTCAGAGAACCCTGTAGGAGAAGGCGAAAAAGAAAAAAACTTGAGGCGTGCCTAACAAGCATTAGCTCAAAGAGGATTACTCCATAATTTAGTTTCAGTTAACTGCTGGAATTGACACTCAGAAGACAAGGATCTTTTAAAAAAAAAACATGCGTGTAGGTTGCTATATACTTGTGAACACCTTTAACGATGACTAATCGAGGAAATGCCAAAGACGTTTTATCCTTGGCGCCTTCATTAAGCATTAAGACTTCACTGAGGACAGAGATAAAGGATGTGAAAACTGCATAGCTTAAACTTTCTAATCATTTTCCCTTCGCTCTCGGTATGGTAATTACACAGCATTGATTCGTCTAATCTCACCGTGCACACCCAATTGGGAAAATGATTGCTGAGCTGATTCTCAAAGTTTGGGATGATGAGATACCAAGAAATGTAATTGATTAATAAAGGGAGTCAAAATGGAAACCAGGGTTTTTGGGTAAGCTTTTAACCAAGGAGCCCTGGTGCTCCTGATTTGAAAGTAACAGGAGCACAAAGAAGAAGGTTACAAGCCTTAGGCGTGCCAAGCCCAGGGCTGTTTCTACGGTTTGAGGAAATGTGGGCCTGGCCCAAACAAAGTTATGGAGGCTCGGGGGAGATCTCGCTATTTCTTAATTACTTTTATCCTGTTAGTCGCAGTACATTTCTTATTTATTGACATTTTAAGGGAACCTCAGGAACTGTTCATCATTTGGGAAGCGTGGCCTCGTTATGATTGACTACAATGCCAAATTCCTATCAAATATCAAAACCATCTGCGAGAGGTTACTACACAGACCTGCTTATTTTTGGGGAAAATTGAATCAGATCCAAAATGAAGAGCCATTTGGGAGCCGGGGGTTAACTCACTAAAAACTTTGGAACTTTTTCTGCTATCTGGTCCTTCCAAGCACACGAACAGACCTGACTGAGACCCACGCTGATTTGGCTCTTCTTTTAAAAAGTACATACATTTAAATGCATATTACATTTTAGATATCTTTTTGACATTTCCTATAGGAAAAGGATGCCACAGAGAAAATACACATCTGCCAATAACAACATTATTTCCAACATGAGAATAGAGGAACAAAAGAGGCCACATACCTGAGCCAAATGTAGCCGCCACAGGATTTACGTGAATAGTTTACGTAAATAAATGTCTTCGTCGCATTGCAAGGTGATCTTCGTCCCATGTCAAGTGGTGATCACGTGATATAACTTCAGTCTAAACAAGGACATATCATTGCGCAACACCTTAAGGATTCAAAACGCTGTTGGACCACGCCCGCTCTTATGCCTCTCATGCTGATGATTCGATGCCTTGAGGGAAAGAGCTAATTATGCTGGACGGTCACACTGCAGATCGCCTCATGTGCTCCAGATGGTTCAGTCAATTACAAGCTGCTTCATTAGCAATGTGTTAATCTCTGTTTGTGTGAGCTGGCAATCAAAGTAGGATTATAACCCAAAGTTTGCTTGTCTTCTTACGTACGATTGCTGTCCTACACTTGCAACCCCAAATCAGAAAAAGATGGCACTGTGAATTGGGACAGAAAATGCAATTAAAAAATAAACGCAGTGTTTCTCACATAGACTTTTATTTTAATTTGCAGGACAATATAAACTCCAGATTTTGCATGGTCAACTGTATTAAAGTTTTAAGTGGCATCTGTGAACGTACCTGGATTGGAGCTCTTGAAAAGGTTTACCAACCTACTCCCTCATCCATGTGATGATGTCAGATATTGATGAATGGTTCTTGTTTACATTCTATCTCTTTATGAAGTGAAATTCCACCAGATTCCTTGAATTATTTAATGCTATCACGCACTATAGAGAGAGAACGATGTAAATCCTTTCCAATCTTTCTTTGCAGATCACTGATTTTAAACCCCTCTATAATCTGTCACACTTGCATTTGTTGACAAACCTAAAGATCGTCTTCCTATCTCCAAAGAATCAACCTTCTGTTGATACTGCTTCAGTAGCAAATTAGCTGTTTGAAATTCCGTAATTATGAAGTTTTTTTTTTTACCTCATTACTAGCCCTGAATTGCTTTTTATCCAATGCAAGAATGGATGTTTACTAACAAATAAAATCACGGAGAGGCCACCTGCTAGGATTTTATGTAAAATGCAGAAAATATTGAATTCTCCACTTCCAAGCGTTTTACCAGCTAATGGTTCAGTCACTCGCCAACAAGGAAGATGAAAACAATACGGGAAATTATGAACAGCTGTGAGCTTGCTTTCACGGACGCATGGCTACATTTATTAAACGTAACAGCAGCCCATTTTACCGTTTTCCGTTGTTGGGGTATATTTTATGGTGACCATACTCTGGGGAGCAGATGTTTCCATTTTTGCCAGTCACTGCACTTTAGTTCTGGAACTCAACAATAACAGTTAAAGTCTATGCATTTTGTTTGCCTAGGGACAGTTCTCACAGCTGTTTATGTCCCCCTTCAGGTAGGCCAAGTACATGCACTGGATGCCCTGAGTGGTGTAATAAAAGGATTGGAAAATTCACATCCAAGAACTGGTTTCATGGTTGGTGGTGATTTTGAAAGACACGAGAAAGACGTCCCTAATTTCTATGAGCACATTCGCTGAGCTGAGCAGGTCCTGGACTGTTCCTAAGGACTGCTGCAAACCCCTCTGCCGCCCAGCTAAATCTACACTAAATATACCGCCCAGCTTATACACTAAAGCTTCAATAACAAACAATTTGTAAAACAGTCTGTCAGTGGAATGGGAATGCAATAACTGCATTTCAGAGCTGCTTCGAACTCACAAGCTGGCAAATGTTCAGCAAGGCAGCATGGTTTGACATTCACACAGCCACCAACGTTACATCAGTAAGTCTATTGAATCGATCCTGAATGCTGCCTTGAAATTAATTTGTGGAGAAATCACAAAAAGATATAGTTTTTTTTTTGGTTTAAATGAGATCTGGAAAAGAAAATGCTGCCTATCTGTGAAGCATGGTGGTGGCAGTGTTACGGTGTGTGTGTGCCCATTTTGCTGGATCTGGGCCAGGATATATTGCCACCAAAGATGGAACGATGAATTCTGAAAATATCACGACATCTGTCCATCAACTGAATCTCAAGCAAAAGAGTGCATGCATCTGCATTTTATGTACTCTGGGGATTTTCGCTACACCCCCTGCAACTGTATCAAATGGAGTTTTCTGTACGTCCAAAGTTATACGTTGAGATTTAGTCTGTGTTTGGGATATGGCTAGGCTATAGAAATGTATACAAAGGTAGCAGTGTTTGTGAGTGATGTGTGTTTATCTACCCCTGTGTATCCCTGTGCTTGTGTGAAGTGGAGCTGTGATTGTTTACATTCATCATGAGCCTTGGCACAGTTCGGCTCTGGGTGTACTGTGGAAGTGTATTTTTCATTTTGTTTGCACTCTCACAGCCTCTCTACCCGTGCCAGGCAGAACTCATTTTTTTCCCCCTCTGCTTCTGCCACCTGTAATGTGAATTGGGAAGTCTGAGCAATCTACTTGCCAAACATCAGAAAGTGTTTTCCTGGTGTCCAGGAGCAGCAGAATAAAAAATTGATGAGTGTGCTCTCGAACTCGAACTCGTTTCCTGTTTGTGCACCTGTCACTCACAATCCTGCCTAACGATGACCTGCTGTTCCAAATGACCGCATTATGGCGTTTTGAGAAGAATGCATTTTGCGACTCTCTTCATCCTGCAATGTGCATCACCTCATCAATCCTTCAAACTCCCTCAAACACTCTACATATCCCTCCCATTCTCTATCGGCTTCACTGCTACTTACTTAGAACTTTCATGGTCTCCCCGGCACACCTTAGTGATCTTCATCCTTACTGTCCTTCTCATTCCATCTGATCTTCTGACACTGGACGTCTCAAATATAAGACTCACATGTGGGGCGGCAGATCTTTCAGTCCTCCTGCTCCCAAACCATGGAAGTTTCTCTCACATCTCTTTTGTGACTGCTCCACCATTTCTTCCTTTAAATCGCAGCTTAAAACCTTCATCTTTCCTCCTCATTTCTCTCCTTTCCACAATCCTTTTCTTCCTTCTCTCTCGTTGTAAAGCACCTCTGGGTATGTGAAAGGCGCTATATAAACTGGACTTATTATTATCATTATTATTATTCTTTTTAAAATGTGGTACAGATCAGAAATGTTATGTTCAGAAACAAACTGAATAAAGGAAAATTAAGAAAAGCATTTTCTATTGTATAGTGTTGTACTGTACAGTGCAGTAATTATCTTTGCCTTGATCTTTTTAATTAAGATATCTTGTTAACTGCGTAATGATCTCTTCTCATATTTGAGACACTCACCATGGAAGCAAATCGGACCTTCAGGACTGCGATCATCTCTTCAGTCAGCAGGTGTCACCAAGGTCCTCACGTACTACAGTAGTTTTCTGTCATTCGGACGTGAATAAAGACATATAAGACAGATATTTCCCCTTTTTTAAATTCTTGGACATTAAAGGGCGCATACCTGCGTTTAAATACTATTATGTGCGTTTCCTTTGCACGCTTCACATTAGGAACAAGCTGGTAGAGAAGTTAACCAGATGAATCCGTTACAGTGTTGGGAGAAAGTTCTCTTGAACATTGACCCTATTGCTACCCGTAACGTTACTGCGGTTTTAATGAATGCCGAAAATGGAGGCGGCATTGCAAATTCAATTTTGTGTTATCTGCTGGAAGCAGTGGAAGGTGGTAGTCCTACATATGATGCACTGCCTGTCACTGAAAGTCTAATTAATGCTACAGTATTAAGTTGCGAGAAAGGCTGTCAGCATAAACTACCGGTGTGGAAATATGTCAGGGTGATGAGATTATACACAAAGCTCAGCTACTTTCATCCTCACTGTAAATCAGGCAAGACATTGTTTAAGGGATTGGGTTTGACAGGGGCATCAGCTGCAGAGATAAAGAAGAGGAAGAGAGAGGAAGACACAGGGTGACAGGATTTGAAAAGACAGTAGTGTGCCGTCAGTACTTTATTCTTTCTAGCTTTATGAATTACCAGTGCTGTGTGCGGTTTGAGCTAAATCTTCTATTGATTGCTGATGGATTATTTAATATAAATAAATGAGATAAATCTCACGCTTGCCGCAAACTCAATGCGTTATGTTCCTTTACTGGGTGGCACGGTGGGTACCAGGTGCTACCAGCGTGGGCCGGCATGGGTTCTTGCTTTGCGGGGTCATTCCGTGTCCGCGTTGGTTTACCCCGGGTACTCCGGTTTCCTCCCACATTCCAAAGACATTCCGTGTTACACTGTAACCGCTGAATTGTAATTGACTTGAGCGTTTTTAAATATACGTCCAGTCTCGAAATAACCTTCACATAACCTTGAGTGCGTCGCTGGAATGGGCACTGTTTCTAGAAGCAACATTAAATAAAGCAAAACCGAACAGTGTTTCTTACTTAAGACTTACTTAACACTTGAAAATTGCCTTTAAAATATAATAAATCAAACTACATTTTAACAAGCATTATAACAAGGGTGGTATAACAAACTCCCATTTAAAAAATGCTAAAAAAGGGCCTTTTTTTTTACTAGATTCAGGGGTGCGTGGTCAGACCATAAAATACCATGCCGTGTACCGAAAGTGATTATCATATCATACGCGGCTGCAGGGCTGCGCAGTATAATCAGCATATGCTCGATCAGATATTTAAGATGAACATAAGCATGTGTTTATAGGCACAGATTGCCAGTAAGCTGACCCTTGGATAGCAACAGCAGTAACTTAGATTTGTATTTAATTGTTACCTTGTAATGACTGAACATAAACAACGGACTAATCAGCCATTTATTTTTTACAACAGTTTACGGTTTATTCATTTATAATCACCATAAACAATAAGGCCCAGAGGTCACCGGGGACCCCCGCGGTGTCAGGTATGTGCACAGCAGGAGTTGAAATAAAGGTAATGTAATGATATCAGGAACAGATCAGAGAGAGTCTACTCATAGAGAATCTACTCCAGATTTCGAGTGTACACTTGCCTGGTCACCAGCTGAGACTCAGCAGGAAGATCGCTAAATTAGCCACGCTATCATAGACTGCAGCATTACACTAATGTGCTACGTTTGAACTACGTGTTGGCCAGGAATCCTGCTGACACTCGCTGCCTAGTCCAGCTGGAGACGAAGCAGTTCTTGTGTCCTGAGAAGAAACCGTGAGGGAGCAAAGCCCTTAAATTGTTTGTGCAACCAAAGTAAATTCATGTCACCGAGAAACGAAGATAGCAGATAAGGCTTTTCCAGTCTTCAACTGTCAAGTTTCAATGAACCTTCTGCCCACTGTAGTCTCGGATTCCTGTTCTTGACTGACAGCAGCTGCATCTCGTGTGGTCTTTCGCTGTTGAAGAGTTGACACTCTCAAGATTTGACACTTGTGCGTTCACGCAATCGTTCTCACCCCCCCCCCACCCCCACTGTTACAGTGTGGTCATCTGAATGACTGTAGCTTTGTAAACTGAAAGCTCAAAGCCATTCTCTTCTGGTATCTCCCATCAACCCACTCAGAACTTAAGTCCATCTTATCAAGGTCCGTTTGCCTTAAATGACTGAGGTCTTAACAATCCGAACAGATCATGTATGGAAATGGGGAAAAAAAAACATGTATAATCTACGGATGTTGCAGATGTGAACAGCTGGTCAAACTGAATAAAGGTTTAGCACTGCTAAAGAGGACCCCGCAGTTCTGATCCCGTCCATGCCCCACCACTGTCAGTATGAACACTCCTGGGTGATCATACACCCTACTGCACACAATGCGGGGCCACTCAGGTCCAGTTTGGTGCTTCTGTGTCCCCCATGCATATGCGATGTTGATGCTGCTCAATGACCGTCACTGAGTTTGCATCTCGTTTGCGTAAGGGGACGACTTTCTTTGCTTTTCTGTAAGATTTTCTTGAAATGAAATGAAACAAAATAGAATTCTTTTGAATAGCTGTATGTTCATTTTGAAAGATCCTCTCATTTTGTGAGCCGTGTGCTTGAAGGTTTTAAACGTCATACTGCTTTGCTTGCTCTGGAAATTAGCGTTCCTTCAAGTGGGACGCATTCCCTCTTGGTTTTGTGCAGCCAGTGAAGTGTGCATACTCATGCTTATATTTCATCGATTGCATTCATATTTTGGTTCGGTAGTGTGTGTGATCGTTACTTTGTGCTTGCAGCTGAGGAACCATGGTGCTGTGTATTTAATGTAAGGGAGTGATATAATGTATATTTATTTACGCCTTTACATGAGATTTAAATGCAGTCATTAAACAGCACGTATCCTTACTGGATATGATTTAACGTCATGTCTGTGTCTAGGATCAGCAATTTTCAGGGCCTCACAGGTTTGACCTTTAAGTTAAAGCTTCTTTCTAGAAACAGTCGTGCAAAGTGTGGCTTCATGCTAATTATATATCATTACACAAAACAGATCTTCCTATGACGGCGTGCATGACGATCCACAGCAGGTACAGAATTGTAATTCCCATTGCAATTTTCCAAAGCTCTCATTATAACTTGAAGTACAATGGGTAATTGAGCATAAACCACTGGACTCATTTATGATTCTTTTCTTCTTGCTTTATTAAATGACTTGGGTTCTTCTGAGGAGCCTAATTACGATGCTTTATTCTGTACTTTACATGACAGTCATCTTCCCCAATCCTGCTGTTTAGGTTCCTCCGCTTTAACATAGCCGGATAAACTGATCAGCTCATTAACAAAACGTTTGTGGTTAGAAACAATTGGCTACTGCGAACCTTAGTTATAGGGGTTCGTCACAGAACAGTGAATTTGAATCTGAAGTAAAAAAAAAAAAAGCAAAAGACTTAATCTATTGGTGAGCTCAGGGTGCTAGGTCGTAGCTGCTCCTCTAACTGCAACCTGAACATGTGTTGAGGATTCGGTTCCTTTTCCTTTTGGTTGGCTGTCATTACCAAGCATAGGGAATCGTTTGCGCTAGATGCAAAAAGGAAAAAGAACACGACGAACACACTGAGCCGGAACTATTGTGAATCTGATATTCCTCATGCCTCCCAAAGCCACTCTTTCGCACATCTTTTTCCTGTCGTCTTAGAATATCCCTAGCCGTCCTGTGTTAGTTTCTCAACGGGATCAAGAGCACATCCGTGCAAATACGCTCGTCTAATTTATATATCAGTCACATTAAAGTGGTTGCTCCCTAACAAGCTAACATTGTCAAGTACTGAATAATTTATTCATCAGGATATTTTCAACTACTCTTCACAGGGAAGGAGAAAAAAACCTGGCAGTGGCTGAGTATCTAGCCCTTACTTGCAGCAAGAAACATGGCTTTTAAACAAATCGTCTGTTGAAACGTTCATCTGAAATCTAGGCTCGCTGAACAAAATGGCAGGATGGCCTAAAGCTAAGGATGTAAGGACGCGATGCTGCTTTACAACAATAAGGACTCGAATAAGGGACTTGCAGGTCTGCTGGCTTCTGATTGAGCATTCATATAAAAATCCTCCCACTGGGGGAGTACAAGAATTAAACCCAGGCCCTAAGGCGCTGCCATTTTCCAGCAGTCGGCTCTAAAATCCGAGCCACCAAGGCTGCTTGATAGGACATGCATATTCTGCCATAAAAATGCTGCACGCTTAGGTAACACACGTCTTCGCCTTTGCTTTATAGCTGGATATTTACAACCGGCATCAATCTTTCTTAACGGAAGCTCCAGGTCTGTTCTTGAGTTTAAAGTCGTATTCAGGCTGTGTGTCTAGCAGTCTGTGTGTGTGTGGGGGTGTTAGTGTGTGGGTGTGTGTGTGTTCTTTAGTATTCTCAGAACTCACTAAATCACTTGTGAAGTTTTGTCCTTCTTTTCCTTTATAGCTCATCGATTTCAGCTCTCACTCCTGACCTCCTGCTATTCCAGTTTCTGCTGTTACTGTCCAGCGAAATCCACTCCAAGTATCAACTAAAGCCCAGGGTTACAGTGATGAAAACGTGATGTGACTTTGAGGCTGAGCATAAGCAACTGGCACATTGGCGGTTCCTATGTATACGCCACGCTTTCATAATTACAGGAGGCCACCTTCCCATCGTAACCACTTGTCCAATATGCCAGCTTTCAAGATGGCAGCCATGACCCTTACCCATTACTTGCTGGGGTATTTAGATGTATCATTTTTCCTTTAGTTTCTGAAATAAGAGACTGTCCTGTGACTTCTGACTCACCCTGTACATGTGGTCTTCAGAATCGACCAAACCATTATCTTCTGCTTAATCCACACAGGGTCCGTGCCCAACCGGCAACTCTGGGCACAAGGGCAGGAACAACCTAACACAGGACATCAGTCCACCGTAGGGCACGCGCAGTCACGCGCTAAGGGCCCCTTTAGAGACACCAATTCACCTAACACGCATGTCTTTGGACTGTGGGAGGAAAGCGGACTAAACCAACAGAGACACGGGGAGGACATGCAGACCCCAGACAGAAAGGACCCAGGCCGCTCCACTTTGGGATTGAACCCGGGACCTTTTTGATGTGAGGCAGCAGTGCCGCCCCACCGAGCCCCCGTGCCGCCCGGTATTCAAGGTTAGGTTAGATATTTTTAATTAATGAGCAAATAGAGCAAACAGAATTGTACCGTTTATCACATCTGGAAATTTAGATACGGAAAAATCGGGTGCCTGTTCCTGAAAAGCTATTTTTATTTTTATTTATATCGTTTTAAATGTTATGATTGTAAGTGAGAACCTGCAGACTTAAAGTTGATGTATTACACACAGTATTAGCTGATCTTTAATTAATTTTTCCAGGCACCGTTGAAGCTTGGTGAATCTGAGCTCGGCTCTTTAAACGTGTTCTTTAATACAGCGCGTTTAGAGCAATGCTTATTTCACGCTTTAATAGCGCTGGCCTAAGTGGCTTTACTTAAAAGCTTTAATGACTCAGATTTCGAGCTGAGCATTACACACAGCAAACACTAACACACAGCCAGTTTAGTTCGTTTTGATCTGTGTAATCCATTAGCAAGTAGATCTCCGAGCCTCGGTTCCATTTCTTGCGGCCCTGATTCCAGACTGCAGACTGAGAGACATAACATATCATCATAAACATGATCGGTGGGCATCTTTTGTAAGTCAAATTAAAAAGGCCACAGCAATAGTGCTATAGTAATCTGCAGCAAACCCCTAAAACCCTAAAAAGCTCACAAAAACGAGGGTGTTTTTCAAAATGAATATGGAGCAGTTACCAAAAGATGTATTTGATTTGATTTTATTAAAGAGGATCACCAGAAAAGCCAATGAAAAGTCATTCAAGTTGTTTGATTATGCAAATGAGATGCAGACTCAATTACGGTGATTGAGTAGCAAGTGACATTCGTGGGGCAACAGGAGCAGGTCAAACTGGACCAGGGTGCCCCCGCACTGTGTTCAGTGGGGTGTATGGTCAGCCAAAAGTGCCAAAGCACACTGACA
>JAYJMA010000015.1:7385693-7400730 GCA_036873895.1 Parotocinclus cabessadecuia | reverse complement strand
ACGGACTACTTTAGATTGGATCAAAGTGTTAGATCTTCAGTGCTGTCCCATGAAAAGACGAGACGCTGTATATAGATATATAGATATACTGTAGATTTTGGACTGTATATATATATATATATATATATATAATCTTATCATTTTGTGAACGCAGCGTAGTAGAAAACCCATCTAGCCCTCAGTCAGGCCTTGCTGCTGCACACACTGCGTTTTTGGGTGAGCGCTCGCCCCGGCCCACCATGCCCCATCATTTCTCCCTGTCAGAGTCGCAGGGGGAGGAATCAGCGGAGGAACCCCAGCGTGGAAATGTTTATATTTCACAAATAAAATGATGTTTTCACAGTGGGCCGAGACGGGCGGTTCCAGTTGCTGAATTCGCCCAATGCTGGCTGCAGATTATTAATGCGCTCCAGTAAGCGTTAATTTCACTTCGGCGGGATGATTTATGGGCCGGCTAAGAAGAGAGGCGTAATCTAATTGAGATCAGAATAGCTGTTTCTCGCATATTCACAGCCGCGCCATCCAGATGGGGCACCGTGATTAATGCCTAATGAGCAAATAATCCATGAAATTAATAAAAAACAATTCCTCGACAACATGCCTGACTTTAGCAGGAGTAAATAAACGGAAGCGGTTTTGCCATCTTTCTTTTTTTGTGTGTCTGCGCGAGAGAGAGAGAGAGAGAGAGAGAGAGAGATGAAAAATCAGACTGGAGATCTCTCAAATTGGAAAATCTGCTCACAAAAAACACTGAGGAGGGAATTTTGCAAATGCAAAATTAAAGGCCCACCCAAAAGTAAAACTGGAAACCTTCCGATACTGAGATTTAATACTCTACACTATAAAAATAGGGCTTAAAAAAACTCGGGTTATCTCCTGTAATCTATTCCAATATTCGTCCAAAAAAATACGTTTTTTATAGTGTGTGTGTGTGTGTGTGTGTGCTCTGTAACAGACTATGGAGTGCGAGTGAGTCCTACAAAGTGTGCAAGGCACTCTGGGAAATGTAGTCGTTCCATTCCATTTAGAGCCATACTTCCAAAACGAGCACTTTTCTGCGTTTCATATTCAACCACATGACCGTTTTACGCACAGCTGCTCCTCTCTAACGAGATTTATAAGCGGCACAGAGGATGTTACTGCCATCCGGAGTGATTCCGCCTTCCAAATTATGGAAGTTTCGCATTAAGATATTGATACGAACGTCTGAAAGATGGATACGACCGAACGCTGACAGCCATTTCCACTATCGATTTTTAGATGATGTGTTCGCCCCCGTGCCGCGTAGCTACGGCTGAACCCTGGGCGCATTAGGAACTTTTTATCTGCTAATGCGTCGTTAGCAAAATGGGCCGATCCGGCTAATGAACTACGGGATTATTTAAGGGAGGACAGGAACGTTTCATTATTATAGTAATATAAAAGCATGAGTCGAGCTCTGGGTCAGTTCCTGTAGGTTCCTGTACGAATGGTCATACAATAACGAGTTCCTGCTGCTCTTTCTTGTTAGACTTGTTAGCCTTTTTTTTTTTTTTTAATACGGCCACCACGCAACTCGTCACCAGTCGAAACGTAGCGTGTTAAAATTTCATAAAAATCTCAAACCCATGTCACATATGCCAAATATTTTACATTTACCTATCTATTATCTTCCGCTTAGTCCACACGGGGGTCGCGGGGTCAGCCGGTGCTGTGGGCGCAAGGGCAGGAGCAATTCTAGTTCCCAGTGTAGGTCATACACCCACAGTCACACACTAAGGGCCACTTTAGAGACACCAATTAACCAAACACGCACATCTTCGGACTCTAAACGGAAACCGGAGTACCCGGAGTAAACCCACGCAGACACGGGGAGGACAGGGCCGCCCCGCCCTGGGATTGAACCCGGGACCTTCTCACTGTGAGGCAGTGGTGCCGCCCCACCGAGCCCCCGTGCCACCCCTTTCTAAATTTTTTTCGTAGACTAAATGAACAGAGGTGAAAGTAACTAAATGCCATTTATTCCACGTTACTGTGGCTGAGTACTTTCTTAGGGTATTTATACTTATTTTATCATTTAAATTTTACTTAAGTATGTTCTGTTTGAAGTATCGGGTGAGTCAAAAGTCACAGGACACGTCCCGTGCTGCATGTCTTCAGATTTGTCATTTTATCTTTCGTTTCTGAAATACTAAAGATAGGAAAGTGTTACTGTTACCTGTTACTTTTGACTCGCCCTGTATTGTACTTTACTACATTTTACACGTAAAAACATGTAAATGAATAACGAACAAAACTCCCGGAGGGTGAACGACGGGCAGGAGACCACAAAAAAAAAAAAAGTCGAATTCTGCTGTTACTGCTGTATGAAAATGTTTTATGGGAACATTTCTTCTGCCCAAAAATGACTCTTTAGACCAACCTACATTTTTATATGTCATTTATCGACATGGTTTATTTTGGATCTTATTTTATATTGCACTTTAATTTATTTTAATCTACTTCAGATATGTTATCCTCCTGTCCTTTTTGGGCTACGCAGGAACAGGCCGACCTCCCGCTAAATTTGTTAACACCAACTGCTTTTTCTGTTACTCAAGCAGATGTTTAGACCAGTAATTTTACTTGTACTTAAAGTTACATTTCATCACAGTAATAGCACTTTTACTTGAGCAGAATATTTCAGTACTCTTTCCGCCATTGCAAATAATCCTGTTAGGTTAGTAGTCACAGCCAACTGAAAGGAAAACAGTGGGAACCACGATAGCGCTTCGAAAGAAAAAACAGCAAAATAGTCTTATCTCGCTTCGTTTGAATGCATTTCATTTAATGAGTGGATATTTTATTAATAATAAGTAGAATAAGTGTAACTCCTTTCATGCGCACAATTCTTTTGGGTACAGGACATGCCTTCGGGAACGAATATTTCATTTCATTTCATTGCTCAGTGATTTAATATCATGTCATAAAGTGGATATAGCATGAGGACCTGGGGTAAGTGCCTTAACGGTTAATGCTGTTTGTCATTTTTATTTTTTATTTTTTTTATTGACGTTTAGCCCTCAACGTTAAATTTGGGCAAATGGCCAATGCTTTTATGAATTGAATTCGTCATATTCTTCCTAAATGATTTTATTTCATGTCTCTTTAAATGTTTTCTATTTTAGCTTTTAGATTTTAGAGCTTCTGTTTATTTTAACTTATTCATTAGACGGCTTTAATTCTTACCTACGGCATCTAGGTTGCCCAGGGAGGCTCCAGTGCCCTTTGGGGTGAGGACCAGGGGTGCCCCTACTAATTATACTAATTATTAATGATAATAATCAGAAGCTCGCGTGTGGTTTGTGTTTCATTTGAGCGACTGCAAAATCTCAGGAACTCAAAAGGTTTAATTAGCCCAACTCAAAATTGAACTTAAAAGTGGTGACTCTGGTGACCTTTTGTGGTCCCCGGTAACGTTTAGTGCTCCTCGGGAAGCTCTGATCACTCACCGAGCTGTATTGTTTAGCGCTGCTTCCTGTGTGTTTGGTGTGGGGCAACGAAGGGCTCGGCGGGGTTTCTTTGTGATGCACTAAAGTGGAAAATGCACAATTTGTAGTGATTTGTATCACAGCAGTGGTGCTGCTTCAAGAACCTCCTGCTTCCTCCGGCTCAGCGCCCAAACCCGAGCTGCTGATACGCCTGGAAAAATCCCCCGGTGCCGAAATGGTTGGAGATAAATAATTGAAAAAGTTCAACTGTACCGATTTAAGCCTTGAACCATGTATTTAATGTTTCAAACAATAAGATCTAAGATCTAAGAATACGGAATAAGGACCGCCCACTGTCCTCCTGCCATCCCATAATAGCAACCTGGTTAATTCACTGGTCATGAATTGCATGAACTAGATACGTTACCTAATGCTATATGGTCCCATTTTAGACCGGTTCATCAGGACAGAGCCCGGTAGAGAGGAGCATTTCATCTTTCCAGACCCAGGGGGCGCCTTCGCTGCACACCCCTGCCTCGGCCCGGACCATTTTCAGGAGCTTAGCAGAAGGAAATTTGTTGTCACGGCATTGAGCCAGCCTTTGTTTGAACGAGAAGCCTGGGCTGGAACCGTGTGATGATCTGAAGAGCCATCGCATATGACGGTCGGTCACTCCTAGTAGTGATACGAGGGACACTAATAGCTCAGCGTGTGTGCAGCACATGTTTTTCCTCTCATGGCAGGGCTCCCGACTGGCATTTTTCACCATGGGAGGCTTTCCCCGGCCTGCCCGGGTTGCCAGATTTATCGCCAATCGAGCGTTTAACCGTGGCAACCTGAGAGCGTGGAGGATCTACAGGCCCAGCTGTAACACCTGCGGGCAAATGTGGCACAGGGTACCGAACAGAACCTGTAAACCCTATACCAACCTACATTTTATATGTCAGATATCAACATGTTTTATTTTGTATTTCATTTTATATCGCACTTTAATGTACTTCAATCTACTTCAGATGTGTTATCCCCTTGTCCTTTTTGCGCTACGTGGGAATCGACAGACCTCCCGCCGGTTCTTTTACCCAGGCAGATTTTTAGACAGGTTAGTAATCGCAGCCAACCGAAAGGAAAACAGTGAGAACTACGATAGCGCTTAAAAAAAAAGAGGGCAGCAAAAGAGTCTGATCTCGCTTCATTTTAATACATTTCTTTTCGTTACTGTTACTTTTGCCTATTTATTTGGAGAATAAGTAGAGTAATATATAATAATTTCATGCACATAATTATTTTGGGTACTGGACATGCCTTCTGGAACAAATGAACAATGAAAAAATTATTGTATCATTTAATCCATTTAATTTAACTGCTTGGATTGGAACATTTGGACTGCGCCGGATTGGAACATTTCCCTGGCCTGCCCGGTTGCCAGATTTATCGCCAACTGAGCGTTTAACGGTGGCAACCTGAGAGCGTGGAGGATCTGTGGGTAAATGGATACCGAACAGAACCTGTAAACCCGCATCTGATCTCGTATCCAGGCTAGAGGCGACCTAACAGGGTAACTGGAGCCTCCGTTCAATTGTAACGTTTCCTCCCGAGTAAACTTGCGCTCTAATATTGTAATATTGCCTCCTTAATATTATGCAAGATTGACTCCGGAAGAATAAATAGATTAGGATTCCATTTCCTTGCGCTTCACGTCACTGACCCGTGTTTAAGAGTGGCTGTCGGTTTATTTGCGTAAAACATTATTAAAGGCGGATTAGCGCGGATAAAGGCAGAGGCTCGTTCACAGAGCTGTATTTAATCCTGGAGCAGGATTCACGGGGGCATTTGTTTTCTGGTCGGTGTCAGGATCCTGCTCTTAATTCGCCTCCGTTGCCCTTTTGTTGACAAAGCTAAAGTGATAGCGGCTGAGGGAAGTCGGCGCTCTGGCCTGTTCTGGGGAGGGACGAAGCTCGGCTGACCCCTCCGAGATTGGATTTAGGAGGGTGCGAGAGCGCGCCGGTAGACATGATGGATTATTGTAATGACCACCTCAGTGGCCTTTTTGTCATGTTTAAATGGCAATAAATTTAACGAAGAAGAGGCCGAGCGAACAATGCGGCGCTCATCGGGGGGCGCCGTGTTTGAGCTGTAAATAAAACACACCTCATTTGAGATGCACATATTAAAAAAGCCGGCCGGAGTGCATCGTTTAGACTGTTAATATTTAATCTTTAAGAGGACGGGTCTATCATGGACATGTGACGTGCATTTGGCGAATCTCAATCAGGGAAAAGAAAAAAACGATTGAAAAACGAGGTTAAAAAAAAAGAAGTTGCTTAGTGTAGTTAAGTAACAAAGCGCCTGAACCGGGAAGCAGGATTCATTCTGATCAGGGTCACACACAGGATGCCAGTTCATCACGAGGCCAACAGGGGTCGCTCTTACAGCTTTGATCGCCTCCACTCTCTCAGACTCAAACCTGGGTGGTGAGCTGGCAGTATGCCAACGTACCACCGTGCCACCCGAGCATCCTAACAAATGATTTGCCTAAAAACCTCTGAATCTGGAGCAGAATTTCATTCAGTCTTAGCCACGTTTTAGTGTTTGAACTCTTCGTTTTACTCCTCGAATACTACAAAGATTTATTACTGTAATGGGTTATTATTTACTAAGGGTTGTAAGGGTTTTTTTTTTTTTTTTTAATTTTCCTTCCTCGTCGTTGTTTTTTATTTGTTTTTTTCCTTTTTCCTTATTTTTTATATAATTTTTATTCTTTTTTTAAAAACTTTTTTTTGGTTCATTTTTAAGCCTTTTTTGTTTGCCTTATTCGCTTAGATTTATTTGTCTTATTTTTTTTTCCGTATTTCATTCGTAATTCCTCCATTTATGTATTTATTTTATCGTTTTATTTTCCTTCCTTATCGTTGCTTTTTGTGTTTTTCCTTTTTCTTTATTGTGATCATCGTTTTTTGTAATAGTTGATCCTTTTTTTATTTTTTGTTCATTTTTAAGCTTCACTTTTTCCTTTATTTATTTTATTTAAACTTTTATTTGTCTTACTTTCTATTCTTTTTTAATTAGTCCACTTGTTTACTTACTAACGTGTGTAATCCCTCCGTTGATTTGTTTATTTATCTACTTATTTTAGCATTTTATTTTCCATCATTGTCTTTGGGTTTTTCCCCCTGGTCTTTTAATTGATTCTTTTCCAATTTATTTGTTTAGTAGCGGGGCTTTTAAAATATTTATTCGTTTCCCCTTTTAACATTTCCTCTTATTTCCTTTATTTATTTAAAATTGAATTTATTGTCTAATTTGTCTGCTGTTTTCCCTTTTGTTTGCTTTTGTTTATTATTATTATTATTATTATTATTATTCACTTTATTTGTATTTGTTTTTATGTATTTCCTTTTTCTCACTTTAAAGCTCTTATTTATTTATTTAATTGTACATTTTTGGTCTTCTCTCTTCATTTATGTTTGTTACTCCTTTTTTCTTGTTGTGAAATCATTTGCATTTTCTTTCTCTCATGAGTCACATAGATTTATTAATCCACGCTCCCATTTTCAGCCAATTAGAGGTCCGAGCTAAAAACGTTTTGCCGCATATTCATCGTGAAGAAGAGCTCGCTCGTAAAATAAAACAGACAGGATGTTGCGCTCGTAAAACCTTACACATGAACTGGAGTTTACCTTTAATTCTATTTACCTCCAGGTAATTTATCAGGGCTCTGGGTCGAGTCGGGTGAGAGCCGCGGATACGGGACTTGTTGGTGTGAGAAGCTCTGCAGTTGTGTGTGCTTTATGGGGCTGTGGGTCGATTAGATCTCGGTGTGAAGGTATGAGTGCCCGGCCCTCTTATCTCTACCCTGTCCCCTTTTATACACCGGCCATGATTGAGTACGGGGCATAAGACCTTCAGGGAACCTCATTTCAGGATGAGATGTTGTCTTAAAATCTTTTTCTGCATTAATGCTGCATCACAGCACGACCTTTAACCAAGGGTCCGGACCCGACCCCGTACCTTGATAGAGCCTCACAACAGTCTGGACGCTCATTTATTCCGCCAGAAAAATGCTCCGTCCATCTTAGGTGCCTCCGAGCCAAAAGGAGTGGGCGGAGCTTGTGGGCGTGGTTATAACCCAAGGCTTGTTTTTGGTACAGTAAAGTTTTAAGCGGCGTTTGTGAACGTAACTCTGTACTGTAGACCTTGATAAAGGTTGGATAAACTGATCCCTTACCCACGTGCTCCTATCAGATACTGATCAATGATGGTTCTGAGGGAGGAGAGAGAGATCACCCCTCTTCAGTTTAGGCTTTTTAGGATTCTTTTTAAGCTTTTTCCTCCAGATTTTGAATGGTTTATCGATATTATGGTCCGTAGAGAGAGAAACATCTACAGTAAATCCCTTCCCATCGTTCTTGTTAGCAAACCTTTCTATCATCCCATATTTTTTTTTCCTCATTCCCAGCCATAAACTGGCCCCATCCCAAGTTTTTGGAACGTGTTCCGGCCCTGAAATGCATGTCAGATGAATGTTTATTAACAAATCGTCTGCAAGGAGGAGCAGGAAAATCAAAGCAGAGGTTCTGGACGGGGTTTCTGGACCTCTGGGTGACAGAAGGAGAATAAGTGGGACAGGTTCATCTATTTGGTGATGGACAGAGCCTGGACCGGAGCAAACAGTCTATAAGAGCATGTAAATGAAGTAGCCTGTGCCAACACGGCCTCACTTTCTCTTTATCATGAATAAATATTGGTGGTTCTCACCCTCCGGCTCCTCCACAGTGCATTCCTCGCTTCCTGTTGCTACACCGAAGGCGGGAGAACGCCACAGAAAGGCTTTTATCAAAGGACAGGTTAGGCGGTAAACACAAAGTCATTAACCTCTGACCCAGCTGAATTGGAGAGCGGGGTAAACGTCGCCTCGCCATCTGATTGTTTGGGAAAGGAATTCCCAGGAGGTCTGGAGGTGTCGAGTAAAAATGGTGTCGTTTAATAGATTCGGGCGCCACACCGACGCTGACAGTTGTTAACCTACATAGATCTCCATTCCTAATTTCTAATATACTCCAGGGAGCTGGCGCTCGGGTTCGAAGGGTAAATCAGATTCAGAGAGGCGCCGGCGTCTTCCGCCACATCAGGCCTGAGAAACACGAAGAGACAATAAGCGGCGCGGCCGAGCCCGCCAGCCGCGAGGAGATTGCTCGACGCGACCCAAACGGGCAGAAATCTGAGAATCTGATTTGAAGCCGTGTCTCTGGTGACAGATCCGAGTCGCTCTCGCGCCGCACCGTAAATGGTTTGAGCGCCGGGGCGGGGGAGAAGGGGTGGAATAAACTCCACTCTGCAATCCCCAGGCCCGTTTGAACAGCGGGATAAAAAGGTGCAGCGACAGCTCGGGCGTGTTACTCCTCCTCCTGTCGGCCCTCGCCGGCTGATAAACAAAGCGCCGAATGTACAGGGCATTTTTGACACCCACTTTTCGCCTGCCACTCCGTATAAAGAGACGAGCGCGCGTCCGGACATCCCGATTTTACCCCGCGACAAGACACGGCTGCAGACTCGCTGCGTTCCGAATAGGAGGTGAAAAGTAATGAGACACCTCGAACCCTGCGGCCTTTAGGATGTCCCATTTGATCAAATCCATAGGCGTTGCCATTTAACAGCTAAGATTTTGGACTGCGACTGTGGGAGTACAGCTTACGCCGATCTAGTACTCAATGGCAGCAAAGTTCTTCCAAAACAAACCAAACTCCTTGCTTTATGGAACCAAAAAAAGGGCCAAAATATCTCGGTATTCTGTTGCCTTAAGGAACTAAAACCCATAGTATTCTTCTTTCTCCACCATACTTTACAGTAGGCAGAATGCGTTTTCCTGGCATACACCAAACCCAGACGTCCGTCAGACTGCCAGGTGGAGAAGTTCCTAAAGGCATGGGATTTGCTTGCTCAAATTTGACACCTGATTTCAGATTAAGAGGTGCGTCCTGATACTTTTGGCTCTGTCACTGTGGTTGCTTTTAGAGCAGTTAATAAGACATTAACACCGATCTAGGCGAAGGTATGAGATGAACGATTAGCCTGTGTTATCTGCTTAAAATCAGATTTTCCTTCCAGTCGGCTGCTGAAAACCCGTGTGGCGTTACAGGATCTCTAATCAGTACGGAGCATGATTAAATACGTCTCCATCGATCGACCCGGCGGGCCTGCGCGCGCATTTATGCGTCTGTTTAGTCAATTGTCTAATGTAAATGATGTAATTAATTATGGATGGCGATGTCAGGTCATTGACGAGCAGGAACGGCAGCTGTAACGGGACCGATCGGAGACGTACGGGGAATTCATCCGTCCCCAAATCTATTAGAGGATTCCTCGTCTCCGTTCTGATTCCCTGGCCGCCGGGACTGATAGACCTCTGTCAGCGGGCTTGTTCTGCGCTCGTCTCCTCAAATTGAGATTGGTCGCCGTGGCTCTGGGCGGAAAGGAGCGGAGATATGAGACGAGGGGGGAACCGGGAGACGTTTGGAAAAGGGACGAGGTTCTAATTTGAAAGTATTTCAAACGGATCTGGGGGGTGTCGGACGTCTGCTCGCTTCCCTCCTGTCTGCTGTTATTGGAGAGACGATGGAGTGAGGCAGGGCTGCCTAGAGTTTTTCCTGGCTGCCTTTGGGTTTCTACCTCGCAAACGTTGTGTTCATTTCTTTCGAGCGAGGGCGCCTTGACTGAGCCCCTGTTCCGTTCAAAGCACAATTAGCACAGGGATCAATAACTCCAGAGCTGAAATCCGTTGGTTGCAGGATTAAACGTTATTGGAAAATCGAGTTTGTCCACACTTACAGCGCCACGTGCCCATGAGCCCTCGCCTGAATCGCTCCTCCTTCATCCTGGACGGCTTCATGATCATCCTGGGCCGGCACGTGGTCTCGCTGGGAGGTCAGGGGTCGGGCGGCGTGCCTCGTCAAGCTTCAGAGAAGTGATTTCCATTTTAATGTCACACTCCTAGTCTGTCAGAGATGCAACATTCAGGACGCGGAGGTATTTAAGCGATCTCTGTGTATTTCCAAGCTTCCAGGCTTCTTAGGACCCTCAGAGCAGCAGCAGCAGCAGCAGCGCTCAGGACGTCCCGTCCTCCTCAAACGGTGGGCTCTGTGCTTCTAACCACGCTGGAACGAAAGAAAACATTAAACGCTTAGCTGTGTGTCACTAGTCTGGTCATTTGGGATTCCTCGAACAGATCAGCGTCCTACTGAGACGTTCCTCATTGACCTTCGTCATCAGCATCATCGGCTGGAGAGGGGCCAAAACTTTGCCCTAATTCATTTGTTAATAACCATCTATTCCTGGATTTCAGAACGGCGACACGGTCCAAAATATGTCAGGATGGTAGAATTGGTCGAGAAAAAGGATCTCCACTTTATCACCAAATATGTGAGGAAATGTGAAACGGTTATAAACGATGTTCCTCAAAGAACGACGGGAAGGATTTACTGCAGATGTTTCTCCCTCTACGGAGCGTAATATCATTAAACCATTCAGAATCTGGAGGAATTTCAGTCCTAAAAAGCCTAAACTGAAGAGGGGTGATCTCTCTCCCCTCCCTCAGAACGGTCGTTCATCCGTATCTGACAGGAGCACGTGGGTAAGGGATTAGTTTATCCAAGCTTTCTCAAGCTCTATAGTACAGAGTTACGTTCACAAACACCGCTTACAACTTTACTGTACCAAAAACAAGCCTCGTGTTATAACCACGCCCACAAGCCCCGCCCACTCCTCTGGGCTCGGAGGCACCTAGGATGGACCGTCACCATGGAAACGGGGATTGTGCTCAGACCAATCAGGATCGCAGATCTTTTTTGGACCAAAGATACAAAGGAGGATCCAGACTGTTATAAGTCCAAAGCCAGGCTCTATCACGGTACGGGCTCGGGTATTCTTCTAACTATTTCATTCTGTATTTTCATGGGACCACACTGAAGATCTGATCCTTTGATCTAATCTAAATGAGTCCCTCTCCAGCTTTTATAACATTGCCTTAATTACCTTTATAAAAGTGCGTTAATGTCCAAACCACCGGCAACTACAGCGAGTGCACCCCTAAGTGAAAACGCCCAAACTGTGCCCAGAGGGGTCATATCTTGTGTGCCCACCGTTATTTCCCAGCCCTGCCTTAGCCCTCGTGTTTACGGAGATCACTGGAGCTTCACGGGTCACCACTGGAATCTTCTTCCACTCCTCCAGGGCAACATCTCGGAGCTGGTGGATGAGAGACCTTGCCTTGCTCCTCCACCTTCCGTTTGAGAATGCCCCCGCGGGTGCTCAGTAGGGTTTAGGTCTGGAGACACGCTAGATCTTTACCCTCAGTTTCTTTGGTAAGGCAGTGGTCGTGTTGGAGGTGTGTTTGGGGTGTGTTCTCATGTTGGAATAATGCCCCGTGGTCCAGCTTCTGGAAGGAGGAGATCAGCAGGTTACAGTACAGGTTGGTATCCATGGTTACCTAAATGGACTCTAGCTCCTCACAGCTTTCCACCACCATGCTTAAGTGTAGGTGACACCCACTTGTTTTTGTGCTCCTCCCCCGGTTGCCTCCACACGCCCTTGTCACCATCTGAACCAAATACGTTTATCTTAATTGACACCGTCTCGATTTAGGGCTCGACATGGTTGTTTGCGCCGTTTTAGGGGCTTTTGTTCTTGTGGCTGGGCGATTTCCGTTTCATCGCCCCCAGCAGAACCAAACACAGGGAGGAGATCGGATTACGGATGCAGCCGTTCCTAAAACGGTGAAGTTCGGAATCTGGAATTACGTGCGATTGGTAAAACGAAGAGAAGATCAAAGCAACACGCAGCGGCATGGCACATCACGTGGATGCAGTCTCACGCCAGATTTGGGCCTTTTCAGCCGTTTAAAATGCTTCATAAACAATTCGATCGGTCCACGTGCGCATATTATTGCCCACTGCTTGGTCCCGGTAGGGTGCGTCCACCCTGCGGCGCGCTTTGCAAACTTTGCACGGAACCCAGCCGTGCAGCTGAAACCCCCGAAAAAAAAAAAAAAAAAAAAAGAAATATATATATATATATAAACACATAACTAAACAAATGAACGCTACATAAAAAAAACGATTCCAAAATGTTAAGCTTCGAAGAACAGCCCCTGCTCCTTGTTTTCACGTCACGCTTTCCAAAACGATTGAATTCCGAAGTCACGAGGACGCGGCGGGAGACGTCACGTGGCCGAATCCCGAATCCCCGAGAGCGCGCTCGGTTCCCGTTCTCCTAAGTGCACTTGCTCGCGGTTCAGGGGTGTAATTTGGGACACGGCCGGGGCTGGGGAAACAATGAAAGGCAGGAGAGAGTTTGGCTCGGGCCAGTTGAATGAACGGGAGCGGAGCTGCCAGTCGGGACGTCTCGCCTTCTAATCCGGTTCCTCCTGCGTCCGGGATCATGTGAAGTTGTTCTGCGCTCGGACCCGGTTCTGGTTCCACCCCGTGCTCGTTCGACAACTTCTACAAAGCAGGTGAGTTTAAACAGACAAAACCGCGCGTGTTTCAGAAGTCTCAAAAGGGAGAAGTTTGGTGGATCGCTCAGAACCTCCAGACTCTCCCTGAGGGTTCTGGAGCGCGCGCGTGTGTGTGTGTGTGTGTGTGTGTGTGTGTGTGTGTGTGTGTGTGTGTGTCCAGAGTCCGGTTCGGTCTGCTTTGTGCTCCTTTTGGGGAGTACAATGTTCTCCTTGTTTCACGAGCACCGTTCCACAAAACATTGCCTGTTTGCTTTTCTTATCAAGCGCTCAAAAGCTCTGGAGGTCCGAGAGAAACTTTGCTTTCCGGCTACAGCGAGAGATTTCTACAGATTTCTAGACCCATGACGTGCTACAGCAACGGTGTGTAAGAGAAACAATCCCAAACTTCAGAGCCCCACAGCAAAAGCCCTGGGTCTGTCTCAGGAGTTCTGAGGTCGAAGCCCAGTGAGAAGGCTTTTGAGCCGCAAAAAAAAAAGCTCTTGTAATAGAAATGACTTTTTGTAAGACTGACCCATTTGTATTTTTTTTTTTGTCAGGTTGTGCAAAGGACTGTTTATTAAATACACCTAGGGGTTGTGAGACTTTTAAGACTCGAGGTTTAGCAGTAGCGAATCCGGGCCGGCCTGGACGATGGAGTCTGCTCTCGTTAGTCCTGCCTTTGCTGTGGAGCAAAACGTTGATCTGATTGTAAGCCATCGCGTACAGCGACAGCCGGGCGCCCCTGATACCGATACAAGGGGCACTAGCGGTTCAGGGATATGTGCAGGACGTCCTGCGGTCCTTATCGTGTCAGAACTTCTGGCAGGCCACTGGCATTCTTCAGCAGCAATGTTTCCGCCAGATTGACCCTTCCTTGCCCTGCCTGGTTGCCAGACGTTACTCACTCGAGCGTGAAAGCATGTCTCGCCCTGTATCCGGGCTAGAGGCGGCCTAACACGGGTACTAGACCCTCCTTATCCTTTCGCTCTAATAATAATAATACTCTGTACTTCTACTAACCCCTTCCCGCCCCGCCCCACCCTGCCTCGACCTGGCCTGGCCTGGCCTGGCCTGGCCTGAGCTGGTACAGACCATTTAGGGTACAGAACGTGCTGACCTTTGCGCTGTGAAATCCAGAATAGACGCACAGAACAAAAGAAGCCCTGAATCACAAAAAAAACCAGAAGTGGGCCAGGGCCAGAGTTCCCAGTTCCTCATCTGTAGCTCCTTTTTTTTGTGTAACGTTCCTTTTTTCGTTGTTTATTACCGGTTGTTGCACACGCTCGCTGTTGTCGTGTAGTCTCCTTTAGATCAGACCATGCGCTGCATTTCAATACGACGTACGAAAACCGTTATTAAAGTCTGCACTAATACGGTATTAGGCACGTTCGTCGCCCCGGTCCTGACCTCTTGGCTCGCGTTGGGACGTCCCTTTCGATATTGGTTACTTTCTCTAAGGCTGCAGTAAAATTGGCAAGAATGATCGATTTTTCTTTCCGTAATGAGTAACCCTTGGAAACGAGGAAGCTTGTAGAGAACAGAAGTGTGACTGAAAGCACCTTGAGACTCCACGAGACGTGTTTATTTTGTCAGCACACACACACACACACACACACACACACACACACACACACACAATCAAACGCTTTTCCTTCTGATTCGCAGACCCGCCTGGACCTGTTGGAACCTGCGTGGGCTTAGGATGAAGAGCCTGAAAGCGAAGTTCAGGAAGACTGATGTGAGTAAACCGAGCCGAGCGGTGTCGAGTTCCTGCCGATAAGGGCCCGGCACGACGTCCCGATTTAACGTCCCTGTTCGGTGCAGCCCGTGCTGGGACTCGTAGAGCGATAGAGATTTGGGTTTAAGCTGCTGATGTGTGAGGGGGCGGGGGGGATGAACCGCCTCGGCCGTTTGATGTGAGGATGCCTGAGGATTCAACGCAAAGGACCAAAAAAAATAAATAAATAAAAATAAAAAAAGCGCAGCGTCGTCCGAAATCCCTAAACGAGCTCAGCGGATCTAATTACCGAGTGTTTCATTTTGAGTGAGATATTCCCTAATGCTTGTGAGCGTTGCAACCAATCCCACCCCGCCCCACCAC
>JAYJMA010000015.1:7368863-7385593 GCA_036873895.1 Parotocinclus cabessadecuia | reverse complement strand
TTGTGTGTGTGTGTGTGTGTGTGTGTGTGTGTGTGTGTGTGTGTGTGTGTGTGTGTGTGTGTTACCTTCACTTGGCTCTCGGTCATGCCCAGTGAGTAAGCCAGGCGCGCTCTCTCCGGTCCTGCTAAGTACTTGGTTTGTTCAAAGGTTTTCTCTAAAGCAAAAATCTGCTGCCCAGAAAAAGTGGGCCGGGTGTGTTTCCTCTTCCCGTCCTTATCCAGCAACACCGAGTTCTGATCTGTGCAGGGGAAATACAGAGCATTTCAGAATTTCACATGAAGAAATTTAAGCAATAAAACGTGCAGTCTTTATTTTTTAAAATCTAAACATCCACCCCTGACTGATCAGTGATCATTTTGGTGTTTATTTTAAATAAACATTTACACTTCATTCTAAAGCTTTTACTTTTTTCACTCCGTTATTCTTTTGGATTCGCCTGGAAGACGGGAAGTGTTTAAGGAAGAACCGGCACTTTATTATAATCTTAAGTCAAATCGCTTAGGGTAATAAAATGCCTGAAAATAATAACAATATAAACGTAACTATATTGGAAAGAACAAATACAGGGGCAGATAAGAGCAAAACAAACAAAAAAAGATTTCCTTGGTAAGTTTGTCTGTACAGTTCTAAGAAATGCTTAAATGGAAACACATAAATATATTACTATATGGTAAATATATGTTTTTTCTCCCCTAAATTACACATACTTGTTTAACACAATTATTTGCTGGTTTGCATGGCTCTGAAATTCCACAAAAAACACAACATAAATTAGAAAGCAATTCAGACGCGTTTTTTACTAAAGGTTTAATCACCTGAGCACGCAAACTATGTAAAGATTTCGCCTCCCAAAACACGTGTCTCGTATTATTTTAGGAAACGTGATTCGGTTTTAGGAGTTCTGACTTTATCCCCTTTAACTATCCACGATGTATTTTTTATCTGGACATTCAGAACAACTGCGGATCGTCCTAAAACACCGACCGGCTTTTTCAAAGCTTTACAAGAACTCTTTAAGCTGGGACTTACGAGGAGAACATGCAAACCGCGCGTCTCTCCAGTGCGGGCTCTGCACCACCCCAGGCCAGAATATGGGGGTCCTCCCGGGCAGCTCGGCCAGAGGTTTAGGGTACCGAGCCACGGCCACCGCGGCGGCGCTGGGACTGAAGTAAAGCCCCGGAGGAGGCGGAGGACTCAGGCTGCTGAAACGGGGCAGACCGGACAGCAGGCCGGCCGGAGAAGATCCTGCGCCCGTAGAGACCACGACCGGCCGGCTGAGGATGTCGTTTATTCCGTGCGGCGTGGCGGACGCTCCGCACTGCTGTGATGACAGTCCAGCCGTTGAGGTCTTGATCCCTGGAGACGACACGGGGACACCTCCCGGGTTTGGAGAGGTGGATGTCGGGGAGGTGGAGGACGTTGGACCGGTGGAGGGGAGAGGGTAAGCCGGGTACAGAGGGGTCTTCATTTCGGTCATGCTGTGCAGAGCGGCTAACGGCGGGGTGTTGAGGAGGAACGCGCCCTGACGAGGTCCGTCCATTTGCCCCACGGCTAACATAACCAAAACTGTTCACGTCTGGAAAGGCACGCCTAAAGTTCTTTCGGAAAAGGGTTTTTTATTAAACGTGCAAAAGGGTTCTTCAGTGCACAAAGCCGGAAAATGTTCCTACAACCATGTCATGAACAAACCGTACAGGATTGGGTTTTTAAATCCCGATTTAATTGCACCGTCCTGTTACACCCATGTCCGGCGGGGTAAAATCCAGTCGCTCGGTTAAAAACATTGCAAATGCTGCAGGTTTGGCATTCTCACTGAGTAAAAATGAAGACACTAAACAGAGAGAGAGAGAGAAAGAGAATGAGAATGAGAGGGAGAGAGAGAAAGCTTTCTCAGCTCCTGTTTCACCGCCTTGGAATCTCCTCTAAATAAAAAAAGCCCGTCTTTCTCAGAAGTTCACATATGAAGAGCAGGAAGATAATAAAACATTTCATCGACCCTCTACTCTCTTTTTCTGCAAAAGTCCAAACTTTGAGTGTGACAACTGGAAAGTAGAGGGGTTCGAACCCGGCTCTGATTGGCTGAACAAGCCCGTGACGTCTGACTGAATTTGGGAGTGTTTGCATTTGCACATTAAAAGAGCTGCCAGGGGCAATTAAATAAATATCTACACTATCTATACACTTAAATAATAATTGAAAAAAAAAAACCCGGGGCAGAATAAACCCAGTCCATTCCAGACCTATACCTCTTGAGAAAAAGACAGCTTTGCATCCTGAAGATTTAATTCTGAATTATCTTTTTTTGCTTAACGCACGTAAACAAATAGTCAAATTATTATAAGAAATGGTGATTATTATTGTTATTATTTTTGATAAACGGGCATATATTAAACATTTTTCCTTTTTATTAACCCAACTGATTTGTAATTTTTAATCATTAACTAAGCTAAATCTCACACTATTCAATTCTCATTATTATTATTATTATTATTATTATAGCTCCAACTGCGTTTCTAAGCTTTACATTTGCACATTGAAATAGCTTCCAGTGGACATTAAATAAATATCTACACCATCCCGGACAAAATGAACCAAGCTCATTGCAGATGCATCACTTTTAAGAAACCGAGAGATGCATCTCCTGCGAATTTTAATTCTGAATTGTGTTTTTTTTTTTATACAAAGACATACGATTTATCTTTTACAGATAAAAAAGCTTTCTTTATTAACCCATCATCACTAAATTGGCCGTATTTCGTACCATTTCATCTCTCACAATTATATATTATTTCGATTCCGATTATTTGCTTCTTGATTTTAGACTACAGGGTGTTTACTCACAGGCACCCAACTCTGTTTAAAAGGCGCTCATCTTTTGCGATTTTCTCAACGTACCAAAAATAATCAATGCAACCTTCTGGAACTGAAGCTGAAGCGTCATCGAATAGTCGATAGAAAACGTATTAATGATGCACAAAAAACCGTTTTTAGTGCGTATACGGCCCGCCGTTCAGTGACTGAACGTTTTAAAAAAGGGTTAAATGGTTGAGGTGGTCAGTGCTTATGGTTGCTTTGCAAGCTGCAGCATGGATTTTCGTTTCTACATCCAGGAGAGTCTACAAATTAAAGCCATTTTACATGTTAAATATTAATATAGTGTAGGATTTATGCTTAATGCTCGTTTTGGATCGAGGCTACAGTGCCAGCTCGGGAAATGTGCATCGGAATCAGCTCGTATTTGCACAGAAATCCCAAAAGGATCCTATCAGACATGTATAGGGTGAAAAAAAGCCTTTCTTTCCCAGCACAATAGTAACTGTATAATAGAGAGGATTATTAGAAAGTCAGCAGTGTAATCCTTGAACATCAGCACCACCTGGCGGTCAATCTGGTACTGCACTGTACAGAGATACACCGAGCTATTTTCGTTTATATTTTCCACTGACATTCCTGTCAGCAATAAAAACGCCTTGTGATTGTCATCGAAATGATCAAACTCCCTTGATAATAAACAGTGTGAGCAAACGTGGTGCAAACCTTTCGTCTTTGCCTTCTTTGCTCCTAGCGAAGTTATGCTAGTAGGTGCGGAGTTAGCTCATGAATCGCCGATCTTTTCTGGCTGTTTTACTACACAAACACGTCAACAACCATGTAAACCTTGACGTACACAGTTTAGTTTATCCACTCTAGCTGTGTAAACACAGGGCTCAAAAGCTTCCATGTCGGGAACAGCTTGAGCACTGACTTATTATTCCATAAACAAGATTATTTTTAAATCGAGTAACAATGATTTATGACCACCTTTGGTCTCCCCGGGGTTTATTTATACGCCAAAACTTTTGGCCCAAGTTATACAGCTGTTGGGAATTCGTGCATGAACCATCCAGCCTGAGTCACAAGGGACGTTATCTACACTTATCAAGTATTAGAGCGCAAGAACAGATCAGGATGAAGAACAGGGACGTTTTTTTAACCCCGCCGGTTTAGTTTTTGAAGGAGGGTCCTCAAGGAGTCCTTCCACTCAAAAGAATCGGACGTTCAGAGCAATACCGGATTGGGTCCGACTTATGAAACGAGAAGACTGCTGATGAAATCAAACGGCTCGTTACAACAGAGGTATGCCAAAGAGCGTCCATGGACAAACGAGTCTCCACCTTGAAGCAGATGGGCTACAGCAGCAGCAGCAGATCACACCAGGCACCCCTGATGTCAGCCAAGACCAGGCAACTGAGGCAATAATTGGCACGGGTTCGCCTGATCAATCCTGCCTTACACCAATCCGAGAGCGTGCCAAATTCTTTTGCTGAGGAAAAACCTCGTCGGAAAGAAGGGTTCGGCCAAATAACCGGTCTGATTTTTCTGTAAATCTTTAGAAAACGTAACCTTCAGGTCTACAAAAGGACATCAAAATGCTTCGTACCGCAAGGGTAAAGCTTCTGCTCCGTTTCATCAGCTCCTAGATCTGACCGATGACGTTGGAGTGGTGTGGATCCACCACACTCCGTTTTGAACTAACGCCGCATCGGTCGATGGTGGAATGTCTAGGAGGAAAGAAATTGCGCCAAACCTACAATAGTACCATCCTGTTCTCTACCATTTTCAATGTTCTTAAATTCGCACTGGTAAAAAAACCAACAAAGCAGACGTGACCCTGAGAATCTGGCACCGAAAGACTAGGAAGCGAATTCCTGGCGTCTCCCAAGCTACTGGTCCCACTGTGGCACTTAGCCAATCTGAGAAACGACTTGCTTTATAGAATTACCAGGCTTGAGCTCATTTAGCAACAGAGTCTTATAATCCTAAGTTACAGGTTTAAGAGTTCTGCTCAGGGACCCAACAGCAGCTTGGTCGAGGTGGGATTTGAACCCTGGACTCCATATTCCGGTACCTTAACCACCCAGACATCAAACCCATTGGTCTTGGTCAGGTTTTAGACCCCGCTCAGACAGCCAATCCAACTGGATCAGCTTCCCAAAATAGCCAGAACGCAACACTGGGTCGAACCCAGGTTCCTGAACTGAGGTACTATTGACACTAGACCATTTAAGTAGAACCGTACACCCTAACAAAAGGCTTCAGACAGGAAGGTAACAACTTCCTGGCATCACCAAACCCCAGACTCGCGCGTCAGACTGGCAAACAGAACCGTAACCCATCACCCCACAGAACTCTTACACTACCCCAGAGTCCAACGGCTGCATATTTTAAACCACTCCATCTCGGCGATTGGTTAAACTCGTGCCATGAAGCTCCCGGTGCCCAGCTTTTGGACTGAAAGCACAGCTCGACGCATTACGCCCCGGACGTGTCGCTTTACCTGGACACCTTATGTACCGGGTCCTAACCGCGCGCCAACCGTCTCGCCACGGTGCCATCCTGTTCCAGTACCACGCTTAAAATTAAGGGAGCTCTTCACTCTTTAAAACTCCCCGTTGTTCCACTAAAAATGGCAAGGGGGCTGTTTTTTTTGGTGCTTCCCGAGGACGTACAGGTGGGAAACAAACGTGATCTGGTGTGGCTGCGTGTAAAGTTCAGAAAGAGGAAACGGTAAGGAAGACGCTTCAGGCGCTGCGTAGTTCAAACGATGGAATTTATTTACATTTACTCCCGAGCCATGAGTTTCTGCTTCTTCAGCTTCTTCTGGGAAACCTGCAGAAGAAAAGCCAAACGATACAGCGTCAGATCAACCAAAAAAATAATCATTAATAACTAAAACTGTGTCCTTTGACTTTCAGACAGGAATTCTTTATCAGAAAGTCGATTTGAACGTGTGGAAACGGCGACTCGATTTTAAACCCAGACATTTTATGGACAGTGGCTGCTCAGAAACAGAGATTCTTTTCATCATGAATCCAAAGGTGTCCTAAGAGGTCATCAGTGCAGCCTGCAGCAAGAACCAGAACAAAAACGGGGAGGAGCCAAAAGCGTCCCGAGTACCTTTTTCTTCTGGGCGACCTCCTCCTCCGGTTTGGGAACGATCTGCTCCTTTTCGGTGAGGATCATCTCGATGTGGCAGGGGGAGCTCATGTAGGGGTTGATGCGCCCGTGGGCACGGTAGGTACGCCTGCGCATTTTGGGGGCCTTGTTCACCTGGATGTGCTCGATCACCAGAGAGTCCACGTCCAAGCCCTGAAAGGTAACGAATTTAAGGAACTCTGACGTTTCCCCAAACACCAAAACTCAAACTGCAACCAGGAAATCCCAAATCAGAAAGGGATGGACCGAAGCGATACCACTGTTGAATAATTAAAACAATCTTAAGACTAGGGGCATCGGAAAGAACTAGCTTTTTAAAATTACATGTTCTAAAGGGCTACTTATCTCGAATTATAAATTGTGCAGGATCTCGACAGAGCATTTAAATTAAGCAAATGGATAAACTATCTAAAAGTTTATTTATATATATTTATAATTTAGTAATTAATATTTAATCACTAGGGAGATGTACATTCATATACTGTCGTTACCGTGTTTGAACACCAGAGGGCGCCATAAACAGCATCTTACGGGGTAAAGGGAGTCACGGAAAATATAAGGATTTAGGATGTTCCCTTCTCTCACAATTGGCTCGATAGTTTGACTTTATTTAAGGCTACACATTACTAATCGCCAAAAAGGTTGCGTAAAAGCAAGAATGGGCATCGCTTGCACCTTGGAAATAAGAAAGATGCTTTTAATTGAACGCAAAACCGACAACGGTGAGAAAGCGCTGCACGTTTCCAGCAAACTTCTCCACGTTTCACCAAATTACAGTGAAAATGCACGACCCAGGTGATTTATATTAATACCGGGACCAATCTCTGATCCAAAGATCGGATCGGTTCAACCCCAAGACCCAGAAATATCGTCCGGAACGATTCGACTCAAATAGCGATTTTAAAATAGTAATTACAAAAAAATGGCTATGAACCATGATAATCTTTTCTTCTCTACCTCTTCGTTTTGTGGATGCAAGACTGGTTATTTCCGACAAAATACATTTTTTGTTCACATACACAAGTGTCTGGAACGGATTCATTGGTATTTTAATTATTTCTTATGGCTTAAGTTGAATTATTGACTTATTTTTAGTACAACATTATTATAATGAACATCTGGGCCACCCATGCAGGTCGGGTCCCTTTTTGGTTCTTGGTTCCTCCCGAGGTTTCTTCCTTTTTACATTCAGGGATTTTCCTTGCCACTGTCGCCCTAGGCTTGCTCAGTTTGGGATTGGGGTTTTAAGATCATAAAATTGTAAACGCTGCTTTGAGGAAAAAGGCTGCGTTATAAAAAGCCCTATAGAAATCAATTTTATTTTATACATGGGGGTAAACGTTTTTTTTTTTTTTGGGAACGTGTTTTAGTAGCAAACGGAGATCAAATAACTTTATAACATTTCATTTTTTGTGAGGAAGGAGGGATTAAAAATAATCTTGATTGGATTAAAATTATAAACCTTTTTTTTTTAACTACATTCAAATCTGCCTTTTTTAATTTTTATTTTCAGGGCGTTTAAAAACCTAACCCATTTCACACAAACCAGGAATTAATTCGGTCCCCAAACCCTCTGTACCATCAGCCAAACACACGCCCACCCCATGGGGCAGTACGAAACACCCAAACGGGGTACCTTGAGCTCGGCGTTGCTCTCAGCGTTCTTTAGCATGTGCAGGAGGAACTCTGCGCTTTTCTTGGGCCAGCGACCCTGGGTCCAGTCGTGTTGCTTAGCCTGATGGGGGAGGAGAGAATTTAATAAGCATTTAGGACTTTTAAAAAAAGGCACCGACACAAAGAAAGAAAAAAAAACAAAAAACGTCCCCCCGTCCCCCCCCTCTCGGGCTGCTCAGATTCAACGTTTTGTTTTCATGCTCAATTCCAAAGGTGTCCTAAGATGGTCGTCACGGCAACCCGAAGGGGCACAAAGCGAGGAGCGAGCGGGCGCGGTGAACCTGACCTGGGCACAGCGGCCGACGCCCCCGTTGTAGCGGCGGAAGGGGACGCACTGGTGCTTCACCACGACGTCCTTCAGGTACTTGCTGGCTTTGCGGATGTGCATGCCTTTGATGGCCTGGGCCGTCTCACGGGTGTTCTGGAAACAAGGCAAGATCGTCAGAGCAAACTCATCACGGGCACCGAAATTAGGCAGGGCGCCGCAAGGGCGCTGCTCAGACTGTGTAGTCTTTTCACGGTTAATCCAAAGGTGTCCTAAGAGGTCGTCAGCGCAGCTGCCGCGCCCGGATTTGATCACAGACACGGGTAAAAGACTTACCTTGAAGTGAACGCGCAGGTTGGAACCCCGAGCCTTGCATGCTGTAACGGAAACCAACGGTTAGGGGAATTTCACTCAAAAGGTCTCGTACTAGGCTCGAACGTACTCACATTTGGTCGGGTTCTCGGGGTCGAGCGAGTAACGGACCATTTCTGCAGGACTACGAACAGAACAAGAGTTAGGGCTCGGGTACGGCCATTCAGAATTAAAAAAAAAATCGAAACGGTGCAGGAAGCTCCGGTTGCGCTTTTAGACAAGCGACGTCACCGTGCGCTTCATTAGAACCGTTCTCCAACCTTTCAGCTTTAGAACGCCCCATTTTCTATAACATTCACGTTTTTGTGCTTTTTTAATTTTCATTCTACAAGCGCTTACACACAAGCTGTTCTGCCCGGTAACCGAGCTCTGATTGGTCGGCCTTTTTTTTAACGCGGTTTCAGACCTGACGGACGTTTTTTCGTTCGGAAAAGTCACTCGAACCAGATAGTTCTGGACCCCGTTTACACTGACAAGGCGACGCCCCTTCAGTCGGCTAGATTGGAACATAATTTTGCAAAAAAAATTCTTTAAACAGAAACACCGCTTTAAAAGCAAGCGTTGCAGCCGTGTCTTTCAATTACAGGTATGACTGCGAGGCGCAGATTGATCCGGGCGCCATTAGCTGACCTCACACCACGGGAACCTTTTTCACAGTTCCCAGAACCCTATCCTGTAGTTCTTAGAGCGCTCTAACGGCAGCTTATGGTCGGACCTGGAACGTCCACCAGCTTTCTCATCAGACCAAGGTTCGAGAGGAACCCTATTATGTGATTAGGACAATTAAACGCGTTTTAACGAACGCGGCCTGTTAGTACAGCACTAAACATCCCAGGACCTATGATCGGCCAGACAACATCAAACCTGAAGAGATTGCTCAGAGAGGCTGCTCAGACCGAAACTCTTTTCATGTTTGCATCCAAAGGTGTCCTAAGAGAGTCATCACTGCAGCCTGCTTGATTCAAGTCATCAAACCGGCCAAGAAAAAAAAGATCTAAAAAGGCAATTAAACATCCTGTTCGCATCTGCGTCCTTTTTTTTTTTTTTAAACAGCTTTTCCGTAGCGTAAAGCCTCTGAAGTTTTACTTTCTGACTCATATTCCAATACTGTGCTTAAAAACTGTGACTAAATGAAAGAAACAGCGAGCCGAACGCGAATAAACGCGCACTAACATACTAAACAGTAGGCTTAATATTAAACTACCATAAGCATGCGCTCTATTCTTCCATACTAGTTAGTACGCGGTGTAGTACTCACGCCAAACAACGAACAAAAACGAGGCAATAAAGCACAGGAAAGACCAAATATCACCACAGAAGCACCTAAACGCTTCTTATCATCAAAACCAGACCGCTTTGATTGACATAAATACTGTAATTACTGACCTATACGCTTATTAAAAACCGTCCCGGAGATTAACCGTAGCATTAGCGGCAGCGCCGAGACACCGCGCACACAAACGCCAAAAGTGGCCAAAAATCACCCAAATTTAAAGCTCATAGCAGGACAGGGTGCACAAAACACATTAATTAAACACACCGGTGAAAGATTCAGTACTAAAACGTGAGGATGAAAGAGATACAGAGCGGATAAGGTTATACTTTAGGATTGAGCTCCATTAAAGCTACACTTACTCTCTCAGGCCGCAGAAGGGAAGAGGAAGCGCAAAGCATGCTGGGGGAACAAATCGCCTACCGCTTCTTACTAGGACGTGCCTGAGCTAGCCGCCGCCTGGTGGACACACCTGGTATTACAACGTTAACGTTTTTTGTTGCTAATTTTCGAAATAAACGTACGCAATTTAAATTTTAGAGGAAAAAAACACACACACACAGACGATCCACCACTATCGTTATTAAAATATTAAACCAAAAATTAATACTGATCAAAATAAATACGGATTAGCCACTCACCAACTGTACGAAACTCACGCAACGCGCTGTTTTTCAACGTTTTTCTTGTTTTTATATGTATTTTTAATTCATTCACGAGCTTTCAAGCGTTATCTAAACGAATAAAACAACCCATCATTGAGCCAGTTCAGCATTTAAGTCACTTAAGAGAAACAGGCCTAAAAACGTTAATCGTTTACAGCACTTACCAGTAATTACACTAAATAGAAAACACAGGACCCCTTAATTAAGCATAAGAGAACAATATTGCTGGTCTGTGTTGTGTTTTGTTTTAAGACTGGTTTACCCAAATAAATAAATAAAAAATAGTCATAATAGCTTAGAAACACAAATAAAAGTCCTTGCCTTACAGAAATATCGTGTATTGGAGGAATATAATTACACATAAAATGTATTTTCGTTGCTGAAAGAGCAAACCGGGGGAAGGGAGTAAGGATTTTAACGTTATTTTGTTTGTTTAATAACGAATCTTAATCCCAATTACGACGAGAGATGACAGTTCGCTTTTACACCACAAGAGGGCAGCAGAAGACAGAGATTACAGAAAGAACGGCATGAAATCATTATACTCACTAGTTTATTTTTATTTAGTCTATTTAGTTTAGTCTTCCTGGGAGGTAGAAAGGAGCCTGAAACATACCGAGTGTGCCAAGAAAACAGGCGTCAGAGTTTAGGACTGACATTTTGACATCACACTGCAACTTAGATCATGTTTATAAGTCAGATCAAGGCCCAAACCACACCTGTAGGTCTGTATGAGAACACTAAAGAAGCTAAAAGTGATGAGCTCCCTTAAAATGACGGGTATTTGACTACGAAGAATGTAACGAGAGAACTGAGGACTTCGACTCATTAGCGCACCAAATATCCACATTATATCTTCTTAGATTTGTAAAAAAAAAAAAAAAAAAAAAAAAAAGAATTATATTTCAAATGCATATAATTTATGCATTATCACCGCAGTCGCTTTAGGATCTCGTTTAGAAGTAAATAACAAAAAAAAAATCATTTCAACACCGTCTTCTTCTTCGCTCATTATTTCGCATCGCAATTGCACCAAATGGCCACAAGATGGAAGCAAAGTCGCAACGAAACGCAGGGTCCAAGCTAATTATTGATTTTAAAGTATTGATCATCGAGGCTTTGCTGTATCTTTGGTTATTTTTGGTGGCTTTTTTTAACGCGTTTAATAAAGAGTTAACAAATCACGGATCACTAAAAGGTCTAACACAGGCTTCCAGAAAACAGCCGTGAAGGGCAGAAAGTGGGGGAGGGCCGCTAGCTTCCCTAACACTCCCCGATTCCTGACCCTGTACCCCCTCCTGATCTTTAAAGTGCTTCTTTTACAGCTTAATTAATGATATTGAGCCTGCTAATAGCCTGAGTATGGCTTTAGCACCTAGGTTCGATTTAATTCATTCGTCAAAACCCTCATTTGGCACAGACAGCCGGCTAGCGCCGCTTATCTCGTTTACATTTTGCGTTTAATATAAGTCATTTGCCATTTCTGCGCCGCTAGGACAGCAAACCTGCTAGACTTTTTAACGATTTGCGCTTAATGCCCGGTAAGACATCTTTCTGTGGACTCACATGAAACAAGCTTATGCAGAAACGAAAAAAAAATAATAAAAACTGCAGAGGTTTGTAAAATAAAATCGCAGAACTCAGTCGACTGGTTAATCGTTTAGTTAAATAAATCTGCAGGGGGAAATAAATGTAATAAATAAAACAGTGACATGTTAAATAAGGGAAAGTAGCAATTTGTATTACCTCTCATACATTAAGTCTATTAACTTTAACATTAGAGAAGTTTACGATGATCATGAGTGCTTTATATATATTGTGTATATCTGAAAGTATATATAGGCCACTATATTAGGTACACCAGGTACCGGATTGGACCCCTTTTGCACCCTGTGCTGAAGGAAAGCCTCGACCGAAACTGGAGTAAGTGGGTAAGAAAAACGAGTGTGTGAAACATTATCGGCTCTATCGCTAATGGCCCAGAACAAATCTGATTTATTAAACGTGACAGAGGAGAAGCAGATCAGCAGCGGCTCCTAAAAGTGAAACATCCCCTTCATTCTGTTAATGAAAGCACTTGGAGAGGTTTGAATGAAGATAATGGGGTGTTATGAAGATCCACGGCCTCTCTGACCGTCGTGGCGACGTTACCCTCGAGGTTCGGGGCTTGCAGAACGTGCGGCAGCTACTCAATCCATCCATGTACTCAGGGGGCAGGAGGGGTTTGGCAGGAGATCAGAAATTCTCTCACAGCGCTCGGGCCGGAGCCAAGGTCTGAGCGGCGCAGCTTTTCTCCCGTCACCAGAAAGAAGGATGCGAACTCTCTCCGTTTCTCTGCGTCAAGTGCTGACGAGGGGAATGCTGACAGGGGCCTGCTGAATCAGTCTCCTCTTTCGTACCGCACCCTGCTCCCAAAATGTCCTGGCCTGGGCCGTAAATTGTTCGTTAATAGTTTTAGCTTAATTGCGATTGTCTCCTCGTTGCTCACAGGGAAGCCTCGGGGGAGCAGGGCTGTTTCTAAAGACGTCGTGTCTGAACAAAATCATGTATTATGGTTTATGGGGACACCTGATGGGCACCGTGCAATGGCCTTGGACTGCACCCCGCGACGCCCTATACACATGTATGCACACAGTGAGCACTTTTTAGGAACTACCGAGAGTAGACTCCAGTTTTGACATGACATGCTCAAAACAATTCTTCAGAGTGCCAACTGTGCCGACTGAGACCCCAAAATGGGATAATAGAAATGTAGAAAAACGTCGCTTGGTCTGGACCAACCTGGTCTCGATTCCTGTGGGTGTTTTCGTGGCACGCTGAGCATCTTTTACACCCCACAGCCCATCTGGGTATCGCTGCTGACCTAGCGCGTCCCTTCATGCCCCCAGTGTACGGTTGCATCTTCTAATAGCAGATGATCTCAAACTGGGCTACCCAAGCCAGCAGATCCCAGTCCAGCCGAGCACCTTTGGGATCAGTGACTGCATGATGGTTATCGCGTGAAGAAAGGAAGAGGTCCAGGAAATGAAACCGACGCCCAGGAGAGGCTGCGCTGAGCCACGCCCGGTTCTGAACGTGGGCCAAGCCGCACGCTCGTTAGGTAACCAAGCTTAACTTTTCCTTAACAGGAAGCTGTGTAGATGTTAGCGCAGCATCGAGCTGCTTGGCCCAACCCGCCTTCGGGAAATGTGCTGAAGCCTGTAGGTTGAATTACGGCGCCCGGCGTGAACAAGGCCAGCGCACCTCCATCCCTGATCAATGTGCACTTCTTAACAAGCATTACATTACAGGAACTGCGTCTGCCTTGCAAAGACGTGTTCTGTCTCACGGCGGCGTATCGATCTATCAGGGATGCATGGCTGGAGGGATCTGCGTTTGCCCTTTGGCTGATATTGGGCCCGCATAATTAGAGACCAACAGGTCCGTGCCAGCACTGTGCGCTGTTTTTGCTGACTGACTGGGCTCGTGCCGCCCTGTCCTTTCCTGCGCCGGTAGACTTTGAGGCCTCTCCAGAGAGTTGATGGATTACCGTGGATCCCTTGGAGCCTGAGCAAACCCTTTAACCCAGCGTTCTGAAAAACCCGAGCGTCTCTTTTTACGTCTGAGCCGCACACACGCTGTACGTGAGAGCGCTTTTGGAGTGTGTGACGTAGGCACTGGGTTAGCAGCCCGTTATTCACGTACGTTAGAACATCATGAAGTTACGACCAGGACGGTAACTCAAGAGCCGGTGACGCCTGTGCAGCAGTCCGTCCGTCTCTCTGAAGGTCCGGGACGCCTTGCGGTGCCGCAGCGAGTCATATCATAGAGTGTTCTTCCTCCTGGCTGCCCCCCTTCCTCCCTTCCTCCCCTGTTTTTTCCTCCTCCTTCTCCTCCTCCTCTTTCTCTTCACTGCAGAAGAGACCAAGTGGGTGTGTTGGAATCAAAGTGAGACTGCAGCACTGCAGAAGCAGGGCGTTGGCTCCAAATTAATCAGACACACCGAACGCAAAAGCACCAGACCTGTTTCGGGAGGTGGGGCGGAAAGTTCACGTTATAGGGGTCAGGGTGACACCCTGAATGAGCACGTTCTCCTCACTGGTTGAAACGTGTCCGATAATTTTAAATCAGGATGTTTCACACGAATGCAATTGAGAAACCGAAATCAGAAAATCTGCAAAAGCACCTCCTTTCACCGGGCGGGGCTCAAAGTTTTGCACTTTGAAAGCACGATGCAATCGGAAAAATAACGACCCAACAAGGAGTTGTTGGAATCGAATGATGATATTAGGATATGTGGAAGGAATTACAATATTAGAGAGAAATGATACGGTTGTTGCCGAAAAATTGAAAGGAGGCTCCAGTTACCCTGTTAATCCACCTCTAGCCTGGATACAAGATCAGATATGGTTGGACATGGAGGCGTACAGGTTCCGTATGGTATCATTTGCCCAGAGCCTGCACACTCCCAGGATGATTACTTGATCGGGACCAGGCCTCCCAAAAAAGTGCTCCAATCTGAACTGTTAGTGTCCCTTGTATTACTACTCGGGGTGACCTTGTGTCATATGCCCTATATTTTGAGGTTGCACCTCCTCTCAAAGTCTGTCAGCTGGGCAAAATGTCTTCAAAAGCGTCATAGGATCCATAACCAAGAGGTACAGTACCCAAAAGTAGCCTTTTTAAAGGGCAGCAGTTTAGGGGGAACATTTTTACGCCATCTTGCGGCAAGACCCAGTGTCTAATCAGAGCAGATTTGTAATTATTTACAATCCCACAATCCATACCAACATTTCAGGCTGGATCCAAGTGAGGGTCAGGTGACCGGCTTCCCATCAGGCCCCCCACCCCGACCCTGACCAGAGAGGGGCAGCTGTCTAAGCTCCTAAATCGCTCAAACATGGCCAATGTGAGAGTGTGAGAGTGTGCCGTGGCACAAATATTTGTGGTTAATTGTCAAAGCTTTAAAAGCAACTTTACAAAAATGTAACCGAGCAAGCCTGGGGTGACAGTGGCAAGGAAAAACTCTCTAACTGTTTTGAGGGAGAAACCATGGTAGGACCCAGACTCAAAGATGTATTTGGGAAGCCTAGATGTCACTAAATTATGCAATTAATAAGTTTATAGTAATAGTTGAAAAAATATCGAAACCTTAAAAGAGAGAAGACTATTAAAAATATGTAATATTATATTATACATAAAAATAATACATATAAAACTATGAAATGATAGAATGTATAATATATAAAAGAATACATATGAAAACATCCTTTTTTCAGTCATTTTTTTTTATTTTCCAACATTTTTTGTTATTTTATCCTTTTGCAATGTAATATTAAATCTTGTCTGTTTTCGTTATCTGGTTATTGCTATCTACTGGTCCTCGGCCACTGGGAAGGGAACGGTGCGATGGGCGAACTGGGTAGGACCATGTTTAGACTCATTTTAGAAATTCCGCTGCTTCTTCTCTAGGTCCCAGGAATGGACTTTCCAAGCATAACTACTTCATTTGACTATTTTACTATTTCATTCACTTTTAGACGTTCTAACGGACCACAGTAGAGGAATCAGGTTGCCAGATTCAGCTGGTTTTAATTATTTTGCTAGGTAATAGGGTAAAAGATCATGAGTGGGCATTTTAGAACTTTATTCAGATGGAAATCTAATGTCAATCTGGCAACCTATGACCACCGCTGATATTGATATATATGGGGGCATGTAGGAACGTCTGTACAATAAATAATAAAAGGCATGATCTTTAATATTTAACTGGCACACCGTTCTGGTGTTTGGTTAATTATTAAAGGTCACAAGCTGGGCTCTAGAGCCATGCCAGAGAAATCGTGGCTGGAAGATTTATTAGGAACTGTATTAAGAAGCGCTCACTTCTTAAGTCATCAGTGTCCTGACATTTATAGTATCAGATGAATCTCCACATTTACGTATTAGGAACAGCTTAATATAGAGTCCAGCAGACTGAGGCTGTAGGAGCAGTGAACTGTGTAGAATTCACACACACACACACACACACACACACACACACACACACACACACACACACACACACTCATCATACGTTTCTAAATAAACATCCGTTCCTGCCTCTCAGGCCTCCAGGAAAGTTATGAAGGGGGCAGTTTAGGACTAGTAATGAAATAAATAATGATGTGATTTATTGATTTAACAGGTGATTATAAGCCTGATCTGGGATCCAAACGTTTGGAGGAACAGAGATGATCAGAGGCTCTCCAGTTTGCCACCCAAAATCTGGAGGAATTTCAGTGCATTTTGGAGGCCTGAAACGCAGAAAATCCCCCCAAATCTAACTTATCCCTGGTTGATGTTGATATTTCAACGAGGTTCATAAATGTTTGCTTCTGTTTAATTAATTAGTCATTCTTCTTCGTTTTTTGTTCAGCTCCTTTATTTTGGTTCCTATGTTTGTTCCTCTCTGACCTACCCTCCCTGCTGCCAGTGTATTCTTGCACTTATTCTGTCTAATAATAATAATAATAATAATAATAAT
>JAYJMA010000015.1:7301262-7317295 GCA_036873895.1 Parotocinclus cabessadecuia | reverse complement strand
AGACAGACAGAGAGACAGACAGAGAGACAGACAGAGAGACAGACAGAGAGACAGACAGAGAGACAGAGAGAGAGAGAGAGAGACGCTGGCTGGTCCTTAAGGCTTGCGGCTTTCACAACGAGCGTGTTTGGTTTATTTAATCTGTAATCGGAAACCACCGTCGCCGCCTCACGTGCCCATTAAAACAACCCGGCGGTAATGGTACGGCATCACGAGCTGGCGGGGGTCCAACACGAGCACGTTGCAAAATACGTCCCGAGTCGTTTACCCGCGTTCCAGAGCGGGCACGGGCCAGCGCTTAGCAGGCACCGTTCCGAAAGCGATATAGCTTGAAACTCTCGTTTTGGACGGACGGGCGAAAAGGCCAAACACTTGGCCTCCGTCCGATGAAAGGCCGGCCACGTTCGGGGTTGGGGTCGGGTTGCGGGGCAATCTGACGGCGCGGCCTTGCGGCGGCACGTCGCAAGGGACGCGCGTTGCGCCTGAAAACGGGACGCTGGCGCTTTCGAGGCGGAGATCCTTGGCGGGAGTTTCAGATCCCCGCTAAATAAATCACTGCAGAACGACTTTTATTTCGGTTGCGCTTGTTTAATATTTGGGCAATATTGTCAAGAGGTCACTTAAAATGACAGACGAGGGAGGCCGGCGTCTCCAGGGAGTACGGGATCTCGATCGCTAAAACAGAGAACGACGCCAGGTATCCGTTCAGACGGAAAGGAGCTCGAGTGTGATGGATACGGCGGGGCGGCCTCCTCTCCTCGGCGTCCGACCAGGCCCAAAACGAGAGACGAAGCACACGCGGGTCATTTAAAAAATAAAATAAAATAAGTTTAAAAAACCCGGTACGACGCATTCATTCCTCGTGAGGCGCTGCAAGTTCCCAAAAGGAACAGGAACAGTAACAAGAGTAAGAACAGGCAAGGCGTTTACGAGCCGTTTAAGCTCAAAATGACGAGGATGTGGGAATCTGATTTTCACAAATCACAAAATCTAAGCACCCCACGGCCTTCTGCCTTATGACACTTGGGGATTTTTCCTTTCCACTGTCACCCCAGGTCTGCTCTGTTAGGGGCGGAGGGCCTAAATAAATTCACACTTGTCATTTCATCCACGTGAAACGGATACGACCCGACAGGACGACTAACGGTGGGTTAAGGGTCTCGAAAAAGAGGTGGGATTTGAGCCCCGGACCTTCTTGACCTTTTGGTCCAGAGCCCGTCCTTTAACCGCTAGGCTACCACAGTCCCCAGTATAGATTTAATGCTCCTTTGTAAAAAGCTCAAGGTAACAACGAGAGGCGAGAACAAATCGAAGAAATGCGACGTCATTATAATCCGTTGTGGAGCGGCTCGACCGGCAGGGAGGGAGGGGAGGGAGGGGAGGCCAAACGGTGGGGGATCCCTGACCAGATGGGCGTCGGAAAACAAAACAAAACATTAAACCAGCATGTTTCTGACTGCAAAATGCTCAGTTAAAAGCGAACCACAACAAAAAGGGGCATTTGCTGTTTCGAAACAATGAAACTGAGCGACATCTGCTGGCCAGATCTGTGCCGCTGCCTCGGAAGAACGCCAACAGAAAGCCCCCAGCGATTTGAATTTGCACATCTTAAAATAGTTTTTCAAAAAAAGGGCGGCGTTCTTGGCGCTTTGATCGCCATTCTTTGCGCCATCCTTTAGTGAGCAGGGTGAGGGCGGGAGTCACTTTCTCAGCGCCGAGCGTTTTCCCGTCGCCTCCAGTTCTAAAGTCCCGCTCCGTCTCCCTGCCAGCCACAAAAGGGCCGTCTGTGTGCCGTCTGTAATCCTATCCCCGCCATATTGTTCGATTTCCCTTTCAGAACCCATCTGCTCAGTATCACGTCGTCGCTTTCGAGACTCCCCTCTCCCGGCGGACCGTTTCGGACACCTCAGCGCATTGAGCCTGGCAAACAACCGCCCCACTGTAGCTACACTCGCACGGCGCCTGATAATCGGTCCGCGCATCTGACCGACGGCCCAACCAGTCACGGATACGCCTCAAACCGGGACAGGACGAGACCCAGACGTGGGTAAACAAGAGCTTGCGAGGTTGGGGTCCGGCAGATTTTCAAGCTCTGCTTTCTGAAACGATTAACGCCGACGCGAAGCGACGTCGTCGCTTTATGGCTCGCCGAGTTCAGCAGCGTCAAAAACAATTTCCGCTTCGGCCGAAATCTCGGCAGCCCGCTTGGTCAAAACATAGGCCAAGTTTCCCTGCGATGCACAGACGGGCCGCTCCGGCCTGACCCTACGTCCGTTCGGACCGGCGGAAAACTTTTAAGGTTTAAATCCGGCGCGTCTGGCGGGAGGAAGTCCTTAATGAGGATCATTAAGCCTTGACATGTTTGACTGGAGGTATTTAGCGGCTTTGGGTTCAACTACTGTTTGTGGGGTCCAAAGTGCAGGGGTCTACCCAATCATCAAACAGGGGTCACGCCGGTGGCCGTCCTGCCCCTCTCAGGCCATTTAGGGCCAGTTGAATCTAAATGGAGCTCAATTAGGGATACAGACGAAGCCATGTGCGCCGAGGCGTCCCGGAGCCGAAATCGGCACGGACAGGACCGCCAAAAGGGCAAACACCTCATCAGGAAGTGTCAGGTCATTCATTCTAGGGGCCGTGGTCATGTACGGTATAGCTCAGGAGGCAAAGGCGGGAAGGTTTCCCGTGTTTAATAATTAACCCCGATACATTCAGACATGCCCGCGTGGCACGTCTATGCCAGTCCAACACCGGATAACCGGTACCACGGGCGCCACCCGGCCGTCATACTAAAGCCTTGGCACAGGGGTGGGTGTGCCAGCTAGAGAACAGATCAAAGGACCGGTCGGCTGCCTTTCGGTCGATCTCCAATCTCAATCCAAGCCCTCGTTTAGACGTCCCGTCCCGGCGTCACATGCCCCACGTGCCCAGCCCAAAGCGACTACGGAGAGTGGAACCTCGAAAAGCGGTTCCAATTCCGATTCCTTTGAAGTTCGACCCGGATCGTTTGTCCCCCTTCCAAAAATACTATGAGGATGTGAGCCTCTGCCTTCCTTAGAGGGCATGGTTAATTTAGGGAATGCCTCTGCCAACCGCCGAAGAAAAAAAAGCATCACCAAGAGGCGATCGGAACGATCAGAGGGTGCCAAAAAAGTGGCTCAAAGACGTGACAATCGCTGCCCCCCCCCCCCCGATAGCCGACAGGTGTTAGGTGTTAGCCCAGAGGGAGTTCCAACCCACGATCAGCCCGTTTAGAAATAAATATTGCAGCTCTTGTAGCTCAGGGTCTCAAAACGCACGAGATTTCGCTCAACGCTTTATTTAAACCGCGAGCTTTTCACACACACGCACACGCACACACACACGCACACGCACACGCGCACGCACACGCGCACGCCGAGCTGACGTTTTACCCCACCTCCCGTCTAACGTCTTATTTTCGCCCTGTCAGAAGTTCAGACCAGATGTATGCCTAACCTCTGACCTCTTAACTCAAAACACACAGCTGTCTGGTCCTGGGGAGGGACAGCAGCGAGTTCCACTAAGTGTTCCCAGACCTGACCGGCTCTATTGGACAGAAAGAAAAGACGAGCGTCCCGAGCAAGACTGAGCTACGGATTTCCACCGCCGAGACCCCCGAGATCCAGGACTCGTTTCTGGCGTGTTTCGGCGCGTTCTGCGTCGACACGGGGGCTCAAAACAATCTCGCTCAACGGCTGGAGAGCGTCTCCCTGCTTAATCAGAGTTTCCTTTAGCGGGGCCGTCAGCGTCATGTGACGTTGCCAACCCCGGGACCACCCAAGAGCTCAGAAATGAGGACCCGATTTATCCAAGGAAGCGCGATGATTAACATTCGAAGTCCGAAACCAAGCGCGGGTCTCACCGGGATTATTCCGAACCGCTCAAACCGGTGAATTTATATCGGACTTACCCCAATATCTGTCCCCGCCCCCGCCCCATGAGAACACGGGTTCAAATCCCATCCAGGGAGCGTTTCTGCCTGCACCGGATGAAACCAGTTTGCTCTTTAAACGACCAGTAAGGGCCCATTACTTAAAAGTGCTGGACCGTGACATGACCAAACGACCACCTTTTGACCGATTTCACTGTCCTTTAGCTCGAAGTCTCCCGCCCGCCTGCCGTGGTAAAACCAGCGTTACTTTCCCCCGGTGGAAGTGGGGGGGGGGGCCTTAATGGAAGCACTGGTCTGGCAGATTTAAGAGGACGGCATCGCGTAAACAGAACGTGGAGAGAAAGGTCCTGATCTTTAAACTCAAACGCAAATTTTCCGCCGTCTCTCGAGCGACGTCCGCCTTTTCCGAGCCGAACAATCGATCCGGGTCGGGCACACCACACCCAGGCGGGCGGAGCTTAGCAGCAAAGACGAAGCACAGGCGAACCGGTGTAAGGGTTATAAAAGCGCGATGCGAAAACGCAGATTATTTCCCGGGGCAGATGGCGCAACGGAGCAAGGATCAGAGAGTTCTGGCCAAGCGATATCTCCAGATAAAAGAGCAATAGCGAGAGACACACAAAGCAGATGTGTCGGGCATTTCAACAGACTTCCACTCTCGTGATAAACTGGCTGATGTCAGACGAAGTGGGCTGAGGAATTCGAATAAACGCGTTCGGGGACAACATGATGAAGTACGTTCAGATTTAAAAGTAACAAGCCTGGCGAAAAATGAAACGCAACGGTTCCCTTTAACCCGAACGTAATCGATCAGGCAAGACGTCCCTGTGCAGCGGGGATACGAGGCTCAAGTAGCTTTCACCTAAATGGAAGAAGGCCACACACTAAACTAAAGCCTGTTCCAGGTCACAAATCGGGCTTTACGCCTCCTCCGGGGCACCCGAAACCCAGAGCGGTCAGGGCTTACCAGAAGGGGAGTAGCTTTTCAGCAAACGAAGAACCTACCAAATGCTGCAGTGGGTTTTCAGCAACGCCGGGCAAGTTCGTTCCAAGTAAAAACCCGAATCCGGTAGGGATGAGAGACGGCTCGTCTCTCTGCAAGCTATACGTGAGAAACGGGGTCAGAAGGGGAACGCGGAGTTCAGAGGGCGCCGGGGGAAATTCGGGATTGGCGCCCATGTTCGGTCCTGAAGAACTGGAGCAGGGGATATTTCATGAAGAAAAAGTAAACAAAATAAACTTTGAAAACGTAACAGGACAGTCTGACGTCGTATCCCGACTAAAACCCGGATCTCATGAGCTTTCAGTCCCAGATTGGGTCAAAGCTGGAGATCTTACACGGCTTACAAAACTGGGACTCGAGTCATTTAGCGGTTATTGTTCTGAAATCATTAGTAAACACTAATAATAATAATAATAATAATAATAAATCAATTTAGAAACAGCATCGTCTGTAAAATAAAAGCAAAGTGACCTCTTAAGTCCTGTAAAAGAATCTCAAGATCTGTTTAGAGACAGAGAGAGAGAGAGAGAGAGAGATGGAGAGCGCCACCTATTGGTGACGCGCAGTGTTACGATGTTATTAACCCGGCTCGATTTTTAGCGGAACGTGAATTTAAGATGAGAAAAAAAAAAAGCCAGACTTAAGTGACGTTGATCCTGATCGGCCTTACAGCAGTGACGTTTTTTTTTTTTAATCTCTGAAAGGGGTTTGGCGCGAGAGCAGCATTACTGATAAACGAAACCTACAAGCAGAACTAAAAACCAAAGTCCTGCAAATCACCGGTGAGAGAAAAAGAAAAAGGCAAAGAAATCCTGAAGATCCTGGTTCGGGTTGCCATACGAGGCGCAATTACAGCCGTGCTTCCATGAAATCGCAGCAAATCATCCAACCTGAACGAGGCGAGCTGGGATTTTGGACCCTCCCGCCTTCAGGTACTGCCAGACGCTTCACCCCCTCCTCCCCTCCCCTCCCCGTCATCCTGGAGCTTCACGAAGTCGTTTGAAGGCTTTGAAGGGGTGTTCGGATAAAAAGCATAAACCAGGATCAAGCAATATCATTCAGGTTTGATGTGGGTTATGACACGGCACGGCTTACGGTTAACGCGTGCGAGTCGGTTTCGCTGGCCCTGCTTCAAAGTTTGACGGTGGAACCGTTCTGGGAAGCCGAGAGCTAAACGCAGATTATTACAGCTATTTAACAAAACGGTTTGTTTAAAAAGGCAGCTCGTGCAGCTTAGCGTTATTAGAGGCAAAGTACCTAAAGGGCTGAGCACGTGGTTTTTTTGGGGTTTTTTTGGGACTTCCAACGTTCGTCAGATCCAGCGCGAAGAAAGGAGCGAGCATCAAACGGCAGACGAGCCTCGGCTGACTGAGCACGCTCAGGACGCGTCCGGGCCGCTCCTTCCGCGACGCCCGAGTTTCTAAGTCGTCGCATCGTTTATTTGGCACAGCGCTTTAGTCTCTTACGGGTAAAAAAAAAAAAGCGCCCGGGTCGGGGTTGAGAGGGTACGCGAATCGAACGGGCCAGATTCGAACAAATGACAGATTTGTACGAATCGCACTCGGAGAGCATGCGGGAATAAATACGGAAGATCCCCAGGATCAGAATCAAGCGATTCCAGTAATAAATGAATGATGATAATCAATCCAAACCTCTGTCTGACAGCGAGTGCCCTTTCTCGTCCTCGTAAAAAGCGCATGTCCCGCGCTGAAGGTGTGCGGACCCACGCTGGGGCTGGGGACGTCGGGTGGCGGGGGCCAGATCAAAGGTGTAGCACGGGGTCAGAGGCAACGGCCGCTTTTAATAGGGACTCCGTTTCCTTTACGGTCCGGGAACCGGGAGGGGGCAAAACTGACAAGACGTCGTTCGCAGTTAAAGCAGCTCAGGCTTCCCAGGGCAGGACGTTGACGTTGCCATGTTGTGCTGATCTAACCGGCATATTGTGAAACATAAATCACGCTTGAGGCGCCTCTCGCACGCTCCTAAACGAAACGGCGTAAGAGCATATGGAGAACCTCAATTTTTAATATTATTTCTTTTTTTTTTTTTGGACGGTGTGTACCAAACATGACCAGCAAGGAAGCTAAGCTGCTGAGACGTAAACTCAAGGGTTGCCAGATTTCACTAGAGAAGCAAGCCTAAAAGCAGCGCAAAACACTGGTGAGCACGGTCATAACTGGCAACCCGCAACGACCAATATTTAAAATGTTTTTTTGTTTTCGAATCTGCCTTGCTATTTATTTTGTTACTAACTTCAATATGATTATTTAAATTATGTTACTATAACGTTACTATTACTTGCATACACTTTTAAGTATTTACCTAATGAACATCCATTTTTGAGCCTAGGTTCCTCCACAGGTTTCTTCCTTCTACATTCGGGGATTTTCCTTCGCCGCTGTCGCCCCAGGCTTGCTCAGTTTGGGATTGGCCTTTTAAGATCAGGCCTTTTAAGGCTCCGTTATAAAAAGAAATAATACCGAATTGCACTGAACATCTGGAAATATAAATGCAACAAGGCCAAAATAGCTTCGAATAAGATGACCTGGCAACCGTGACTCGCTCTCGACAGGCTGCTGCCTTTGCTCGTAGAAGATCGGTGACCACTCGGGTCACGGCGTCCAGAGTTAAACCCTAAATTGATGACTACCAAGGCGCATCAGGAGCCGAGTGGAAACGTTAATGAACTGATCGAATTGACCTTTCACGACCTTAAATGGCGGCACAGTTTATTCCGGCTTCTGTTTTAACGCCCGAGCCCGTTTATAACAGACTCTGGGAACTCCAGAGACTCGTCCGGAGGCGAAATTGAACCCCCGGTGTGGTGCGACTGCATTTAAAAACAGCTTTAAAGTATTAGGGACACATCTCGGGCTTGGGAAAAACTCTTTTAGGCTAATTGGTTGTTTCACGGCGCATGATAGAAGGAAGACAAACAAACACGTTACACAACAGCTGCTCTGGTCGTGCGCCGCAAGGACGCGCACCGCAGTCCAAAAAAAAAAAAAATAACGAAGACAGGAAGACAGCAGGACAAAAAGCCCGGCACGCGCATGGAACGTAAAAGCTTTTCCTAAACACAGAGCTTTCTTTTCCTCGTAATTTAGGACAAGCCCTTATCTGGCTGTTCCGGTACGTTTTACGTCCCTTATGCACGCTCGCACCGGGGACGGTTTTAATAAACACAGGGGTGACCGGCGCGCTCAGCCAGGTGGGCCTCTTGCAGATTTTGGCCGCGCACAACTACAGACCTCGAGCTTCAGGGTTTACGTGATCATCCCAAGATGTGATAACGCCCCGTGTCCTGTCACCCGGCCAAGCATCGAGCACAAGGGGCGACCACCTACAGAGCTCGGGACCATCATTATTAACGACACAACAGCATCATGAGCAATATCCAAGGCTACAGCTGCCCTCGTTAAACGAGCCCCCCCCGGAGCAATTTAGACATACCAATTGACCCCCGGAGCGCAGCCAGGGTGCAGAGGATTTCATTTCATTTTTGCAGACGCCTCCTTTAAAGCGCCAAGCGGGTTTAGTTTTGACTTCAGATGCTGACAACGCTCGATTTCCGGGGATTTGAACCCTGGTCCTTCTGGTCCATAGTCCAGTACCTTAGCCAGTATTCCACCGCAGTCCCGACTACCTTTAGCATGAATCCAGGGGCGCCTGTATTTATATATAAAGGTGATTACATTGTTTCGTCCAGAGGCAAGGGCTTTGCTCAAAAACCAAACAAGGGTGGGGATTTCGTAAACGCCCCGACCCACAGCAATTACGGGCCTCGCCCGAGTCCCTGAGTAGACCCGGCTCAGTCAGATCCAGGTTTTGAACCCTCAACCTTGTGTCCAGCTCTTTGAGCACGTCGCTCTTACGAACACAGGAAGAACGTACGGCGGTCGGGTCCCACGAGCCGAGCCCGGAGGAGCCTGCAGACTGACCTTGTTAACACCGAGACACTTTTAAGTCACCGTAATGCGAGCCCTACAAGGGGTTTTTTTGGGGGGTTTTTTGGGTGTGTCCCAGCAGGTTTTTTTTTTTTTTAAACGCAGGATCAGCACCCGCTTTGATATAATAAACCTCACTCGGCCAAGGGAAGGGCTTCAAACCAACCCATCCCCGATCGCGCCTAATCGCGGCGGGCCCCTTCTTTAAACGAGCCTGCCACATGAAAACCTACAGGTGGACCCGACCGTGGTACCTTGGCAGAGGTGGGATTTGATCCCAGGACCTTCAGGTAGCACCGCTACAAGCACTGGTCGGGCAGTTGGGGTGGTCGAAGCGACGTCTATAGCGCCAGCTTCAGACTCTGGACCTTTGGGAATCTCTTATAGAATTGATCAAACCCTACAGTGCACAATCACCGCGTGCAAGGGTTAAGGGCGTGGCCCAAGAACCCAGCGGTGCCAGCAGACCCAATATACTGTAACAGCATACCTGTAATGACCGTATACCATCATTCATTAAGGCCTTCGTTAGAATACAAGGCAGGGTAGCGACCAAGAAACCCCTTTTTCAGAAGGAATACCGGTGTGAAAAGCCAAAGACATGCTAAAGCTCAAAAAGAGAAAGAATTTAAAAAAAAAATCTTCCAGCCAAACAATACAATTTTTTAACATCACGATATATCGTTACACCCCTCAGGATAAGAGCAGCATTTCAACTCCTCTCTCTCTCTCTCTCTCTCTCTGCAAATTGTAAAGAGTTTTGTTTGTTTGTGTCTGGGGCTATATTCAATATATAATAATATATTATTGGTCATATTTAATTAGTATAATTAATATTAATGGTAATGGCATTGCGGCACGGGCGGTTTGTGGGTCCTTAGTGTGATTGTTTGTCCTACGATGGATTGGTGCCCCGTCTAGGGTTGTTCCTGCCCTCGCGCCCAGAGTTGCCGGGTGGGCACCGGCTGTCCCGCGACCCCGTCCAAGCCAGAGTCCGGTCGAACCCAAGAGTTTATCTAATTGGCTTAGAAGGGAGAAAACAGTAACGGTCACAGCTCTGAAAAACGAACAACGAAAACCGAACCGTTCCGTGCGTTTGCCCCCATTTTGTTACTCCAACCAGCTTTTTTGGGGTCGAACGACCGCCCGGTTTAGACGGCCGAACACCCGGAAACTGGCGCAGCTCATCACCGCTACACGCCCGGTCTGTGACCTGATCCGGACTTAAATATTGGGTGGAGATTATGCAATTGTAGTTATATACTAGTTAAGATTAAACATATTTATGGTTATATTCAACTGGATTTATGGTTAGTTATACTGAAGGTTTAATACACTGCACCATAAGAGCTTAATCGGTTATTATTAGTTACATCCAGGTGACCGAAAACGTTCAATAGTGCTGTCTAATCATATTTACCTTGTAGATCGATAAAAAATTAAACGATATTTATGATAATCGTTACTGAGCTCAACTCAAACGTATTAACAAGTGTAGCTTAGCACAGCTGCTCTTGCAAAGGGCTGACGTTGGGATTAAAAGATTTTAAGCCATACATGGGCAAAACAAATAGAAATATAACGAAATGAACGCACGAAAAAGTTAAAACAAGCACCAAAAACGCAACGGACAAACAGCCAGGGATAATGAGCTAGTTAGCGCTAGTTAGCGTAGCCGCTAAAGTAGCTCGACACCCCTGACGTTCATGGCGGCGACTGTTAATGAAATAATAACAAATACGGGTTATTAAGAGCATCCCAATGACAAGTAACAACTTTATTACCTGAGTTTATCCACTCCGGATAAATGAGTGTTAGCTTCTACGAGCAAGGCTGCGTCCCTAACCGTGTTACGAACACTAAGTAGTGAACTAATTAGTGCACACTATTTTACCTCAGCGCTTTTCCCGCCTTTTTCCCCTTTGGTTGACCATGGAGGATCCAGAAAGTTCTCTGGCGTTATGGAACATTAAAGTAGTTTTCGAATTGGCCGTGAAAACAAATGTTAGTCGTTTATAATTTTGCATCTTAATAAAGAATGCTAAAGACTGTATTAGTAACATTTACAGCATCCGGTGTGTATACGCAGCTGAACATTGGAATTTTAAACGGTATTAAATCATAAATTCGTCCCTCGTTCCTTCATCTTTTTGGTGGCTCTGTTCGGTACCATATTCTCACCCCCCCAGTCCCAACCAAATAAAAAGGTTTCTCACTGTACAGGGGAATTAGAGGCTATGGTTGAATATAAATCAATAAAGAAATCATAGACTGCTTTTAAAAGGAATTGCCTGAATATTGAAGAACATGGCAGGTGCGTCTAAAGCTTAAAATGGTCATATTCCAGTGAAGATCCAGAACGTTTGGCTGTGGGCGTTTATTCATGAACTTGTTTCCTGCTGAAAAAAACAAGCATTAGCCAGCATCAAATCCATGCTGCTCTAAGCTGGTGTTGTGCTGGTTTCGCTGGTTGCAAAGTATGATCCTGCTGGTTTTGTTGTTCAACCAGCATGTGCTAGTCACCAGCGTACTCAGAAAGGACCAGCATGAACTGGTCACCAGCACCTCCAGTAAAGACCAGGATGTGCTGGTCGCCTGCATCCCCAGCAAAAACATGTTCAAAACACAACAAACGCTGGTCACCACCAAGTCCAGTTTTCAGTAGGGTTCAAAATCATATATCATATTGGTTGCCAAGAGGATCCCATTACCTTGCATAAGGATATTTTCCAGATTCCCTATGATAATCCATAAGAATCCATAATTCTCAGCTGTTTTTCTGTGACTAGGAAAAAAGGTCCATGCTGAATGCTGTGAATTGTTAGGTGTACGTGATAAATTTACTAGGTTAACAAAAGTAACATATAGCCATAAATGCCAGAGCCACTTTTCCTGCTGGCGCATTACGATGAATGGTTTGGAAACGCACAGCCTAAACAGACCATAATGCCTCATATGAAGTTTGGGCATAAACTGTTTATAAAATAGAGCTGACATAAAATAAACGAACAATAATAACCGAAGATGCGCTGCTCTTTGTCTTTTAGGTATACTCGAAATCAAGTCCGTGGATGTCGGCATCGTGGCGATCAAGGGCCTTGACAGCAGCTACTACCTTGCGATCAACAAGAAAGGCGTGGTGTACGGAGCGGTGAGTTCTTCTTCCTTTCAAACCTAGAATTAGGTTTTGTTCAGACAAATATTTGCGCGGTAGCAATTAGCACCAACGGAAAACTTTCTAGATGTAGGCAACGTAGCGCTGCGTGTGAAATACGGTGAATGGCCAACGGCCCCATGGCTAAACTGGGAGGTAAACTGGAAACAACCAGAGCTTTCAAAGGCAAGGTGTGAGCTGTGGACTTGCTGTATGCGGTGCCAATGTGCCAGGAAGTGCCAGGAAGTGCCAGGAGAGAAAATACAACTCCAAAATAAAATAGAACCAAAATGGCTCTGTGATCTATGCCGGAAACGAGCTGGAGACCAGTGCTCTAAGCCACCTGCTTATCCGTCCAGGTTCGATCACTGGCAAACCAAGGCTATGGTCACTGGTGCCGATGTCCGGCTCTTAGCTGTACGCTGGCATTGGAGCTGGAGCATTTAAAATTAACCGTTTTTTTGTAATCTGGGCGTTTTCCACTGGTTTACCTTCACATTACATCAGGAGTGGATTCCATGGTATATGCCCAAAGTCTCCGAGCTCTCCGCATTGGTTGTATTACGTAACGCTGGTCAGGGGTGCCCCCACGTTACAGCAGCTCTGGCAAATATTTGCGCAAAATAGATCAGATAGATCAAACAAAACCTCGGGAAGTAGGCCAGGGATATTATTTTAATCAGAATCAAAGACATGTAAGCTATTTTACAACGTATGTGGGCCCTGCGTAACCATGCTATGTGAACTATTTGTACCTCACTGCTGTGTTTAGCATCTGGGGCTCTTAGCAAGTCTGTAAAAGATCACTAAGCGCTCGGGTTCCTTTGAAGTCTCCCGACACCGCGCTCTATTTCTCGTGACTCCAGAGCCCTAAAAAGCCTTAGGCCCTTTTAAAGGACAGTTCCACTCCATTGGCTGTAAATAATCCCCCGGCCAAAGTCGGCCTTGCCAAAGTGTTCTGTCATCCCGCAGAAAGTAAGGCGAGACGCTCTTCTTCCTTACACAGTAGTCTGTGCTGGAAAACAGCGAAAGCGTGTAGTGCCGCTCCATTCAGCATTCAGCAACACAATCCACAGCTCGGCCTTTGTTCCTCGCCCCCTCCGGCTCCTCCGGATCCCATTCATGCTCTCATGGATCACAGATGTTACCTGAAACAGGTAGAAGTGGACACGTCAACGAGGAGCAACAGAACAGGCCAAAACACGGCTAAGATTATGAATGATTCTTTAAACGTACACCGTGTCCCACTCGTTGTGACTGCACCTGCCACTGGTTAGACTCTTTAATCTTTAAGTTATGGGCTAAAGGCCTCAATGCTCAAGGACACAACAGTGCCAGCTTGGCCGAGGTGGGATTTGGACCTGGACCTTTTTGGTCCATAGTCCAGTACCTTAAGCACTAGGCTGCCACAATCCCACATAAAAGTCAAAATCACTCGAGTTCATACAGGTTTATATCCATGCATGTCCTTTAAGAGCCAGCAGTCCACCGTAGGGCTGGGTAGTGATGGACTGCTCAGTTCTGGATAAGGATGATAAGTGCTATAGGGAGTTTTTCCTTGCCCCTGTCGCCCTAGGCTGGCTCAATTTGGGACTGGCCTTTGAAGATCATAGATCATGAAGCTGCTTTGAGACAGCGCTCCGTTGTAAAAAGCGCCACAGAGATCAGTTTGACTGCGGCTTAAATTTGGCTTCGATGCTTATCGATTTTGTTTCTGTTCTCCAGAAGGAATTCGGCACCGATTGCAAGCTGATAGAGAGGATCGAGGAGAACCGGTACAACACGTACGCCTCGGCCGAGTGGAGGAACAAAAAGAAGGCCATGTTCGTGGGCCTGAGCGCCAACGGCAAGCCGATGCGGGCGAAGAAGACGCGGAGAAAAAACACCGCCACACACTTTCTGCCCATTCCCATCCCCTAGCTCCGGCCTAAGGCGCGGCACCGCTCACTGCACTGAGGAACCTTCTACAGGACACAAGGAACTTTCTTAGAGAACGGCACGGCACTATGTACAGGAACTGACTCTTTTTAACGTCGGACGTTTCTTAAGTTATTGGCACCAGAGGAAGTACGAAACGTCCAGAGGGACCGTAAGGGCAGCATGGACGCACCCTGGCCGAAGGAGCCGTTCTGACGTTCGGACCCGGTTATTTATGCCGTACTAACTCGTCCAAGACATTCCTGGCGGACGTTCTCGCCCTGTGACTCATGGCAGCGCTACTTACGCAAACTCTTATTGGAAGCACTTGCTCCAGGTGCAGAATGACGGGGCCAGGAGAGGGGAGCAGTGAGGACGTACCCCAGCGCCAGGGCGGCACCATAGCATAAACGAGTCTAACAAGTAACTATTAACATGCAAAGCCACTGTATTTGATAGCTCCATTCTTTTACCTGACTGCTTTCGAATAAATTATTTATTTTATGGAATATTTAAAGGAAAAGAAAAGGCAAAAAAATAGGGAATGGACATTTTTATCATTTACGCTCATCCTCCTAAAAGCTATTCTATCGGTTAAACATGAGTAAATAAATAAATAAATAAATATATTTCTCTTTACTCGCAGCTTTTGTGTCCGTTGTGTTGTGGAGCTGATTCCCTGCGAACACGCCTCAAAGAAACGTTCCAAAAAAAAGCTGAGCTGGGAGAATTTCGGGGCTAGCAATGAGGTTAAAAAAAAACCTCCGGGTCATCGCCAGATGTTTAAACCGTATTAAATGCGGCGTTCTGCCTCCACTGAGCGATAATAGCGATCCAGAATCGGGCGGAATTTCAGTCCTAAACAGCCTGAACTGAACCAGGTAGGGGTGATCTCTCGGCGCTCCCTCAGAACGGTCGGAGAGGAGCACGCTGGTAAGGGATTCGTTTATCCAACCTTTATCAAGCTCTACAGTCCAGGAGTTACGTTCACAAACACCGCTTACAACTTTACCGTGCAAAAAACAAACCTCGTGTTATAACCACGCCCACAAGCCCCGCCCACTCCTCTGGGCTCAAAGGGCATCTAGGACGGACGGTCACCATGGAAACGCGGATTACTGGACCAGTCAGTATTCTGCATCAGGATCATCCAGGCTGTTATGAGGAACAAATCCAAAAGCCACAATGGCAACGTTACAATGATTTTACTTTTTCTTGATTTGGGGTCGTTACTCAAACCCCATCAGAGGGCAGTAACTCACCCTTCCCTCCCTTATTCGACTGAGGTTGCCATGTCACCAAAACTTACCGACCAAGGTCTCCTGGACTAAACAATTGCCAACAACGCTCACTCATGTTCTCCAAGTTATTGCCTTTATCACTCGAATTATCGTGTGTGTTGTTCTAGAGTTACACATACAATTTTTATATCGATTTATGTATCTGTAAACATTTACTAGAAATGTCCTTTCCTTATGTACGACGTCCAGGCCTCCCAAGGTTTCTACCTCGTAACACTTAAGGAGTTTTTCCTTGCCACTCGGCTGCACAGGCTCAAAAAAACAAACCCTACAAAGGGTAAGGATGCCAGTGGGGATTTCATCCGAAGCGTCAGGAAGAAACCGCCCCAGCTCTTGCTTAAGACTCCATAAGGAAATTGATTCGCGCCCTAAATGAAGCTTAAGGCACGCAAGCAGTTCTTCGTGGCTAAACGACGTGAAAAGGTTCATGAGCCCCAAAACAGAGGTCGAATCCGGGTCCATGCCCCAATCTCAACGCTGTTCCCTTAAACATCAGGTACGTTTGGCGCTTTGCAAAAGTTTATCCTTGAGGCCTGAGTGCAAATCCAAAGGAGCGAACTCCGACACCACAGCCATATTGGCTGATGGGCTGCGTTTGGGATTTGGGGTGGGGGGTGTGGGGTATGGGGGGGGGGTTATGCTGTGTACACACGTGGGTTTTTCTCTGTCAATAAGCCCGTTCTCTCAGAGGAGCCGTGTTCCCGAGCTCAACTAATGGACTTCAGTGTTATGAATGACTCCTGGCTCACGTTACCGTTACACAAAGAGAAACCTACTTTTGGGGTGGACCGGTGGGGGGCG
>JAYJMA010000015.1:7271617-7283956 GCA_036873895.1 Parotocinclus cabessadecuia | reverse complement strand
GAGAGGGAAACCAAGAGAGGCCCAGAGAGAGAGAGGTCCAGAGAGAGAGAAACCAAGAGGGGTCCAGAGAGAGAGAGGTCCCAGAGAGAGAGAAACCAAGAGGGGCCCAGAGAGAGGGAAACCAAGAGAGGTCCAGAGAGAGAGAAACCAAGAGGTCCCAGAGAGAGAGAGAAACCAAGAGGGGTCCAGAGAGAGAGAGGTCCAGAGAGAGAGAGGAACCAAGAGGGGTCCAGAGAGAGAGAGGTCCAGAGAGAGAGAAACCGAGAGAGGTCCAGAGAGAGATAGAGAGGTCCAGAGAGAAAGAAACCGAGAGAGGTCCCCAGAGAGAGAGAGGCCCAGAGAGAGAGAGAGGCCCAGAGAGAGAGAGAGGTCCAGAGAGAGAGAGAGAGAGGGGTCCAGAGAGAGGCCCAGAGAGAGAGAGGCCCAGAGACAAAAAGTAACCACGACAGACCTGGAGACCAATAGAGACCCAGAGAGAGTAACCAAGACAAACCTACAGATGAAGAGAGACCTAAAAACCGGCCCAGATTGTTGTGATATAAATAATACTTTATACGAGTCGCTCAACTGAGACCAATTTGCCGTGCACCCAGTACCCAGAGACCAAAGGAGACAGAAGAGTAACTAAAACAGAACCAGGCCCCGGGAATAACCGAGAGAAAACCAGAGAGACCCAAAGTCCATCCAGACAGACAGAAAAGACAAGTAAGTAAATTAAAGTCATTCCTAACCGACTCTAGACTCATAATCCAGGCTTTAAAAGAGACGAGGAAGGCTGAGCCGTGACTGATCCTAGAAATTAAAGGGAGGCTGAAAAGCTGTGCCGAGGTCACGGCACGAGGGGAACGACCCCTTTAACGAGGAACCACAGGGTTCAAACAACTGTAGCTACAAAGGTAAAAAAAAAAAATAACGAGCATTTCAGGCCAGTTTTGTTGTTCAGGTCTCGTTACTGGGGACTCGTTAAGAGGAATCGAAGCGAGGAGAAGCAAGAATTAAAGACCAGCATGAAGAAGTAACTCAGACGGTTCTAAGAGCCGACGTTTGATCGAATTTAAGGGATAAAAAAAAAAAAAAATAAATAAAAAAAAATAATAATAAAAATAAAAACCCTCCGGACCAAAGCCAGAGCGCGAGAAATAAACGAACGCAAATTATTTTTAATTAAAAGTCGCCAAAAACGGGGCATATATTTACTTCTCACCAAAGAGACTTTTTTTTTTTTTTTTTAACAAATCTGTATATTTTCAATCGCTAATTTTCCTTACAAATAAATTTTAAAAAAGGGGCGTTTTTTTAGTGCAGTTATATGAAAAGAAAAAAAAAAGAAAAAGAAAAAAATTCAGACGCCTCACCTTGAGCACGATGTCGGAGCCGAGAACATCTCTCAACCCCTTGACGGTGGCTCCAGCCTTGGTGTACATCTCGTCTGGGAATTTGGCAGATTCTCCAGCCCCCGACTCCACCACCACGTTGAAGCCCTGTTTGACCAGGGCGTCCACGCCCGCCGGCGAGATGGCCACCCGGAGCTCATTCTCGAAGATCTCCTTAGGAACGCCGACCGTCAGCTGCTTGTATGGAATCCCTGCAGAAACGACAATATTCTAAATAACCTTAAGGTTATTAAAGTTATTCATTTAAAGGCTGCGTGACTCTTCTAACCGGAGCCTGCTCCGACTCCTGCGTTAAAAAAAAATCAGGCCGACCAATCAGAGCTCGGTTGCCGGGCAGAACAGCTCGTTAGGCCTATAGGAGAAGCCACAGGCTGCATCTAAAAACCTGGATATTATAGAAAATCAGCGGCGTTATAAAGCTGAAAGGCTGGAGAATGACCAGGATGAAGCTCCCGGTGACTGCATGGACGTTTGAATGTTTCTCCAAGAGCGTTCTGGCCTGTTCATGATCATAATAACAAGCTATTAATAGCGCCCTACACTCTCGTGTTCTTGCTTCTCATGTTGACGATGGCGGGAAAAAGACACGGCGAAATCTACGACACATTAAGAGAAGGGAAATTAAATAAAGGGGACCTCGCACTGGGAGCTCGAAAAGGTCCCAGGACTTCAAACGTACCGGTTTTCCATTGCTTTGTGCGAAAAGTTTCATATCCGATGCAAAAGCTTTTATTATACAATCCTAATAACGTACCATAATGTAAAAAAAAAAAAAAAAAAAAAAAAGCACGGATTAATAGGGGCGTCTACATACTTTTGGCCCCATGACGGTGCTTAAAAAGGAACAAAATGCACAGCAGTGACGTGGTGCGATTTGGGTGTAATCCACTCCTAACAATAACTAACTACCTTTTCTTTTTTCTCGTCAACACGCTCCTCCGCTTCAGCTCCAATCAAGCCGTTTTAAGTTTAAGCGATCCTGACCCAGAAGCACGTTTTCCGCCCCCTAGTGGAACATCTGCATTAGGCCACATTTGCAACTTTTTTTTTGTGACAGCACAATTCTTGCTGTACAGATTATGGAAAACCAAAAACTAAAAAAAAAAAAAAAAAAAAAAAAAGGTACGGGGTCCTGCTGGTGACGTCTCTTCTTAATAAAATCAAGGCGTGGCCACGAAGTGAGACAAGACGTTGGTTAAAAAGATTTGAACCCTACTAAAGAAAGGGTTCCTTATCTGTGTCCATGTCTTGCGTTTCTACACATTGTCCACACTTTACAGACGGTCCCTTGCCCTCTTTATTGGGCATAACGCAGCGATTTCAGGCATCGGCGACTCCCTGCCTCACCTCTCCCCCTGGCACCACTGGGCCCTGAGGTGGCACAGACTCCGTGGGAGCCACTTCCAAGGAGGGGGAACCATTTGATTATATTATTCTATTCTATACTATTCTCAGATTTATTTAGCGCATTATAACTGTATAATTGTCAAATAAAAAATAAAAAAAGTTTCCATTTTTTTTATCATTTTCTTTTAAGGATTATTACATTAATTATTAGAATATTTATTAAATTCCTCTTATGTTCTATTTATTACACTTTCCATTTCATTACATCCTTAACTGTATTCATTATTGGTTTAGGATAATTTAATTATTATAATATTTATTAAATTCCCCTTATGCTCTATTGATTATATAACTGTCATAATGTTCTCTTTTATTATTAATATTATTAATAATAATAATAATAATAATATTATACGTTCTCCACTTTGATAATTTTTTATTTCGGTCTGTGATCCTATTAATCTTTAATTAATTATTAAATATTATTGTTTTCAACATTATAATATTATATTAACTAATAATTTTCCGTTTTAATTCGTTTTCCAGTTTTGTTATCTTTTACATATTATAAGTATTGATCATACTTAAATTGAGTCCGTATTAATTAATTATATTCAACACAACACTTGATTTAATTACATTTTTAATAGATTTTAATTATAATTCAAAAATAAAGTCATCTTTCTTGTACATTCCCCACATTATTTATTTATTTACTCTTTTATTAAACCAGTTATATATTATTGATTATTTACATCCTCGCTTTTCATACGTCATTTTTTCCCTTTTATTTATTCTATCCGTTTCCCGGAGCTTTTTTTAATTTATTTTATTTATATTATTCGATTAAACTGCCCCGAAACGCCCGGTCCATTTTTTATTTTTTAAATCTTTGGTTTCCCGAAAGGTTTGTCCTCATCCCATGCAGGGAGGTTTTTCCCTTGCCACTGTTGGGTCGGGGCTGAATCTAGAGCTGCCTTATGGCCATTGGCATTTTGGGAAATAGGAATATCTGCGTTTGCAGGACTTGAGCTACGCCTGTATGGAAACGCTGCTGCTTCCAAAACAAACACTCTTGCTTTCACAGGTGCTTCTTTCTCAGTGCACCTCAAGGTTTTGCTCTTTTCTCTCCAAGTTCACGTACAAGCACAAAACCTTTTTTTTTCCCCCCCTGGTCTCTCGCGAGATCTCAGGACAGGGCTCGGGGGGGATTAGGAGCGCACCGAGAACTCGCCCTGACCCTCACGCCGCACTCGACTCGGTCCAGAAATAGCTGTACCCAGCTGTCATTTGCCTTCCTGGCCAGACGAGAGCAGGGCGGCCATTAATAGCTGGCACGCCGTAACCCGGCAGAGCAACCGCGCGAGCTGCACGCGGCTCTTCATTCATTCCGAAGCCGGGCAGAACGGGCACGGAGGCGGAGCCACGGGGCACAACGACCTTGGACGGGAGTTAAACGCGGGCGCGAGCTAAAGCTGCACTGTTTAAACAAACACGCGTCTCAAGAACTCGGTGAGAGCAAAGCAGAGATCAGAGCCAAAGCGGAGGGACTTAAAGTGTGAATAAACAAACGTCAAAAACCCGAACGTACAGGAATGAGTTACTAATTCAAAACGTTCGATCCAATCTAAAAAAAAATTTAAAAAATACATAAATAAATAAAAAATAAAAACACCGGGACAAAGCCAGAGCGTTCGGAAAATGGGAGGAAAATAAATTCACCTTTTTTTTTTTTAATTCAAACATGCAAAGCAGGGTACATTTTTCACCCTCCGCCCCCCAAAAACACCTTCTCTCCTTAAAAATAAAGCAATACCTTTGGTTTAAAAAAAAAAATCAAAAAAATGGTAGTGCATTTACAGGTTAAAGAACAAACCAAAAATAAATTCATTAGATCATATTGTTTAACACAGTAATTGTTTCATATTCATACAATGCTCCCCCCCCTTCCCCCCCAACCTTCTAAAGAGCTCAAATAATGAAATAAAAACGATAAATAATTACATTTTAAAAAAGAAAGAAAGAAACTAAGCAAACTGAAAACAAAAAAAATAAATAAAGAAAACTAATGACCAAGAAACTTCCCTAAACTTTTTTTTGATGGAGGTTTTATTTTTTTAAACATTAAAACAGAAGCGCTAGATTTACTTTATCTGTATAAAGTATTGAAATAAATACATTTTGAAAACTAATTGAAATGAACGCTCAAATCAATAATATTAAAATGAATGAAACCAAGAAAAAAAATTATAAATAAACAAACTATTAAAATCAATAAATTGTAAAAAATAAAAAATATATCTATATATATAAACATTAATAAAATTTAAATACATTAATAATTAGGTAAATAATGATAAAAAACTAAGCAAGAGCAAATAATAATAATAATAATAATAATAATAATAATAAAATACGGCCTAAACACCAGAGATTTGTCCTTTGTTTAAAACAATAAAATACTTTGTCCTGACCCCTATTTAAGCAAAAAATAAAAACAAAAATAAAAAAAAATCACCAGGACAAAGTCAGAGCAAAACTCTTTATCATTATATAAAATTATTCTTTAAGAGTTTCGGCATCTATAAAGCAGCACAAAAAACACGACGACGGATTTGAGAAACCAGAAACAAACATAAAAAAAACCCCCACAACAACCAAGCAGGGTTTTTACCTGGGCTAGCGGACCGAGCGAGGGCCCGGTGGGTCCTGAAGAATCGCACACATGGCGTCCTGACGGTCCGGACCGAGGAAAGGCCGGTGAAGAGGGGGCCCGAGCAGCTGCTGGCCACCACACGCAGAACACTCGCCATCGAAGACACGAGGAGGAGCTGAGCAGCCGGGACGACCCTCCTCCTACACACACACACACACACCGAGTCTCAGCGAGCTATCCCGGCATGCCCCGCACATTCCCTCCTGCCCCGGCTCAGACGGCCCGCCCAGAGGTCATGCCCGTTCATAAAGAGCAGTTTGCCCTTGCGCAGGGGAGCCTGAACGTTACGCAACAGGTCACTTTTCCCTCTAGACGACTTCGTGTACAGATATTCCACCTTAACGAGGCAAACTGTAAAAAACGCAAGGACATTTAAAGCTCAGAACCATGAGAACCAGAGGACAAAGCCCAGATTTACTCCGGAGCTCAGCCTTAGGTCCTGCAGGACTAGAACATCTAACTCTAATAAAGATCAGAGAATAGAGCTGCGACTCTAGCTGTACCTGAGGGAGCGAGGCCAGTCTGGGGGATCATCCCCGAGCTGAACGTAGCAATCTATGCATTTGTAAATCGTACGGAAAACAAACGAATGCAAACCATCATAACGCTGTCACTTAAATACACAAATCCGACCCTATTTTTAAACCAAAATAAATAAATACGTTTTTGCTTTGCACACTTTCGTCCCTTAAAAATACAACAACAACAAAACTACAAAATTAGGCATTCATTTTCTTAACGAGAACATTACAGTTAACTAGAAAATGACATAACCCGACCAAAAAAAATTATTAAAATAGGACAAAATTCAAAAATCTGATTTTTTTTTTTCTCCTTGCACAACGACTTTTTTTTTAAATAACATGAAGATACTATTTTTATTTACTCATCATAATTTATCATTTTATTATGTGTTATTTTCATTTACTATTGATTTAATTATGATTCAAAATCAGTATGAAGTATTACAAAAAATATATTTAAAAAAGTACATACATTTTTCTTAACGATTACAATTAATTTGAAAAATTACATTCAAGCAGACCATACAAATTATTTTAATATGAAAAAAAGGCAAAAATCTGATATTTTTTTTCCCCCTTGAACAATGTCCTTGCTTTTAGAATAACATGAAAATACTATTTTTATTGAATTATTTATTATCCGAAATCTGTATAAAGTATTTCAAAACAAAAATATCTACATTGATTTTTTAAAAATAATAACCAATAATCCTTTTTTCCCCCTAATTGATTTTTTTATTTCCTACTCCATCCATGAATGTCTAAAAACATAAATTGATTAAAAGAAAAACAAAAGATGAAATTAGGGACGTTAAAAAAACTATTGTTTATACTTCTCAATGCCCTTGGGTGTTTAACAATAGAAAAATATCCTTTTCTTATTATTATACAGATCATTTAAAATAAAATTTAATAAAAATTAAGCACAACCTACCAAGACACCAACTAAACTCATGTTTAAAACTTTTTGATTTTTTTTTTTAAACATTAAAATTATATCAAGTTCCCGTAGCTGGCCAAGCAATAGTGAGGTTTAAAAAAACTCGATTAAAACAAACCGCAAATAAACTATTTAAAATAAAATAAAAAAAATAAATAAATAATGCGAACGGTTCAGAGACGCATCTAACTTGTACAGTCACCCAAGACGTCCGTTCGGACGGGCCGCGTCCCAAACCGCAAACTCCGCACTACAAAGTGTACACGAAAAGTAACGATACCGTTGAGTGATGCACTAATTATACATCATGTTTAGTACTTTAGTGTGCGGTTTGGGACGCGGCCATCGTCCAGCTGGCAGTAGCGTCTTCCGCGGCGGCACATTTTGACCTTGACTTAACTAAGATATGTTGTTGAAATAAAGCGAAGAGATGGATTTATAAAGATTATGATTTGTTAATAACGCTAACTGGTTTGTAAAGTAAAATCAGTCGAGTCGCCTGTTTTGATTATGTGTAGCAAGATGCACACTAGCTTGCTAACCTGCTAAGTCGAACACTGCTTCAAAGAGTATTTCGTCTGCAAAATGTGAAAGTCGCCACGTTATCTAAACGCGCTGTTAAAGGCAAAACAAATAACAAATAAAAACAGCGCTGTTTGTCTAAAGGAGGTGTATGTATTGCGAACTAACCTTTACTGCAGCACACAGAGCGGAGCAGCCTAACCTGCTGGCCTGCGCTAATGCTATATCAGCGCCCGGCTCGCGTTCTGATTGGCTGCTCGTTGCCAGGTCGCTGACGAAATCCGCCTCCACGGCTAGAGACTAAAAAAAGAGCGGGAGTCATTCGTCTCAATTTCATTCATTCGCTTGAATTCGTTCGCGTAAATAAAACCAGTTCGCTTGATAAAGCGTTCTGGAGTTTGGTCGCTTCTCTCACACGCCCAGTGCAGTTTAGATCAGACTGGGTGAAAGCGTTTAACGGTTTTGTCATGTGAGGCAGAGCGGCTGAGGCTCTGTCATAAGGTCGGTTGCACTGAAGAAAAACAATCCGTGTTCGGTTGATCTGATAATCTGTGAAGCGATACACCGCGATATTGATCATATAACGTACATTATTACCGTTTACAGAGCCAAAATCAATCAATCAGTCCAAATTTATTTCTATAGCGCTTTTTACAACGGCGCATGGTCTCAAAGCAGCTTTACAATCCTATATGATCTTAAAAAGCCAATCCCAAGTTGAGACCATCAGGTCCAGAGTCCTTGGTTACCGGTACCTTAACTGCTAAGCTACAGCGGTTTTAGTCAAAACTACGTGCACTGCAAAATGCACATCTGATTGCGTCTGTGGAATAAATGATTGCAGTATATTGTTTTATAGTTGTGCAATAACTGCTTTGGGTTTCCATAAAATGTTTCTACAGCTGCTGGTAAATATTTGATAAAAACATGCTCCTCGCGAGCGCGAAAAAAATAAAATAAAACCCTGTTTCTTTCACGCGTTGTTCCCAAATCTAACCCAAGCCCTTGCTGTGAGCGTTGTTTGGATTATTCGAACAGTTCAGAGGAACGCTGATTTTGGCAGCTTCTTGCCGTAATGGCTTCCGTTTGTGGAATGCGAGGGCGTCGTGCAGGTTAAGCATTAGCTCTGCTCTGCTCTGCTCTGCTCTGCTCTGACGAGTGTGCTTTAAACTCTCCGAGCTTCTAAGAGGAAGGAACCGCCAGGGCTGAGGTCAAAATATATAAAATGGCAACCACGCTAAAGATAACACGGTGACCCGTAGGTATTTTGGACAACAGCACAGGATGATGGTTTGATAAATGTATGGTCTGGAAAGTACGATGATGCTCCTCTGTCTAGGATTCTGGGTTTGGTTACTATAATGCCAGGATAGGAAGCTGGCATGGTGGGTACACTGGCCACCCATGGGGATGCCAGTATGGCTGCTGGTATGGTGGTAATCCCTGCCACCAATGGGGTTACCAGTACAGATGCTGGAACGGTAGATATGTACCCAACCGACCAGTGTCCATACTGGTGTCTCCATTGGTGGCTGGTATGGTGGGTATATGGGCCAGCGATGGGGATACCAGTACGGATACTGGTACGGTAGGTATATACCCAACAAACCAGTATTCATACTGGTGCCTCCATTGGTGGCTGTGTCTTGTTCCGCGGGACATTAGTGACATCCTAACAGTTTCTAATAAATCAAATAAAGAACTTTGTAGTTGGATTCGTCTGATGGCTTCGGAGCCCTGTGAAAGTCTCTGAAGTGAATAAGTAGACTTCGGCAACCCATAGTTTTCCCAAATATGACTTTAAAATCACGCGACCTGAGTTCTGCGTCCCCCCACGCTGGGAGAAAACGTGACTGGCTAGTAACGACCCGTGCAAAAATGCTTCAGTCACTTCAAAGAGGCTTTACGGCCAAACGCCGGCGCTTTAATCGCAGCTTTAGCCGTGGTCTGCGGCGCAGATGTTGCTCGAGTCCAGGGTGAACGTGAGGGAGGGGAAAAGCTGAAATTGTGAAAGTCTGAAAACTTGTACAAAAAAAAAAAAAAATCCCAAGTTTCATTTCCGCAACCAGGACGCAAAAGTGCTGAAAGAGAGTTCGGAGTTTGTTCGAAAGCTCGCTTTGCTGATGCAGAAAAAAAAATGGACTTTGAATCAATCTTCCTCTTAACCAACGTGCAAACCGTCCAGAACGGGCAGCAGCTTAGACAAAAAGTGGGAAAGGTACGAAATATTACCTGAGCTCTGCCCGTGTAGAGTTTGCATGTTCTCCCTCTCTGTGCCTACGTCATTTCCCTCTCACATGCCAAAGGCGTCTGAAAGGTCTGGCGTCTCTAAGTGCCCCCAGGGTGAGATGGATTGGCCCCCTGTCTATGCTGGGTTCCAGCCTTGCACTCTGTGCTGCCGGTTAGGCACCAGCTCTCCGAACTGCCGGTGGACTGACAAATATAAACGGAAAAACTGAATGAATAAAGAAATGCATTTTATGGCTGAGCATTGTCTCAAAGCATCTTTACAATTCTCTGCTACCTTCTGTCTTCTGAGCCCAAGCCTGCTGAGAAAGCCCGGGGTAGCAGTGGCGAGGAAAAACTCCCTAAAGGTTACAAAGGAAGAAACTGTGGCGGGACCTGGACCTGGACGCTCGAAGCGCTTAGATGATTAGAGTTGTCTAATTCATCAGATGGTAGTAGTAGTTCAATATACAGAAGCTAAAAAACAGTCATTTATATAAAATATTAGTATACTGCTCACAAAAATGAGGGGATGCTTCAAAACTATATATCCCCTAACGTAAGTAGTGCCGCATCTCTAAACACAAAACCCTTATGTTCACCTCAAATATATGAAAACAGTCTTAAAGGATCGTGAGCATCACATTAGGGCCTGATGTCCCTCCCCTGACCGAGGGTCTGGTTTCAATCCTCCCCGATCTTCGGCGTGCCGCTGAAATTCCTCTCCAGCTTTAATGTGAACCAGAGGCTGTTTTTCATCCTGCCTCCTCGACCTTCTGCAGCTGCAGCTCCGTAGCGAAGCCATGTTTTGAGCGACGGCGTGATCGCCGACCTCTGAGGAATGCCTCGTCCGTCCGAGTGGATCGTCCTGGTCGGGCTTGCGTTGTGGACTTGCAGCACGGCGCTGTCAGCGAGAACCAGCAAGAGCACGCGCCGCCCGGGGGCGAGGGACGACCCTGTGGGTTCCCGCGCCGGAGAAGATGAAGGCAACAAGGCAGGGAGAACCGAGCCGGATTTCTTGGGCGATTTTGCAGGGCAGAAGCGCTTATGGGTGATCACCGCCCCTTCCTACAGCGATAACTACTTACACATGATGGAGAAGCAGATCGAGGAATCCGAGGGGTTGAACTGCAGACTGGCACAGAGGGACACCTTAATCGTGACCATCATCCAGAATGCCATGATGGAAGGCAAAATCAAGCACACAACCGCGCAGGGAGAGGCCACCGAGCAACCTCTGGATCCAGACACGGTCAGCAAACTGCTGCATTCTCTAGAGCTGGAGCATCAGGTGTTCTCCATGCTGATCCTGAAGAAGAACCAGAAGGTCGGGGAGAGGTTTCCGTACCCGGTGCGCGTGGAGGCCGTTTTGGAGGTGATCGATCAGCTCCCCGTGCGCAAACTGGAAAGGATGGCGCGGAAAGGCTCTAGGTGCAAGATCACCAAAAAGAGGTTGGTCGTCAAGCCGTCGGGGGCGAAGAACAAAAGGATCTTCAGCTCACACAAGCCACACGGAAACCTAACGTCCATCTTTCCGTCTCGGCGGCAAGATCCGCACAAAAAGGCGGCCCTGAGAAATCGAGTGCAGGACATCCTCCGTGGGCGCTCCAGGTTCGTCATCCGGAAAACCCCGGGTGCACCTGAGAGGGTCAAACCCGAGCTAGAGAGGGAAAGAGAACCCAAGGCAGAGAAGAAACACGAGGCCGGGACAAACACGGGTCAGGAAAACGTCAAAGAGGAGCAGGCGGTGGATCAGCCGAAAACAAAAAAGAAAGGGAAAGGCAAAAAGGGTAAAGGAAAGAAGAGAACGAAGGGGGAAGGAGGGAGAAAGTGGCAGCGAGAAGCAGGGGGACAAGAAAAGGAAGCTCTTAAAGAGTTCATGGAGAAACTCGAGGGTAAAAGACGACTTCTCGTAAGTGCACCCTTCCTCACGCAAAGTTCTTCATCCCGTTACAAAATAAAATGCTAAACAAAATAAAATGCTCACCCTTTCCCCCTTTTTCTCTAGCTCCCGTTTTCTTGCATGCACACGCCAAAAGGAAGAGCGGAGTGCGAACCAAGATATTTGACTTATAAAAACGTGCTGGAGTACGAATATGAAGTCTCCCTAAAATTCAATTCAATTTTCAAAAAAAAGTGTCGAATTTAATTTCCTTCGTTCCTGCCCGGCTGCTCTTACAAAAAACATCATGCATGACCTTTAGTCTATTTCTTTTTTTTAACCAAAACCAAGAGGACGTACTTTAAGTTGACTTTTTAGCTTAGCAGAGATTCAAGATAGAAAGGATAGAAAGGATTCAAAGGCGTAGAGAAAAGTTTGAAAAAGCCCTTAAATCGTCTGTTCTGTTTTCTCTTCAGCTCGAATGGCATTCAGTACCGTACTCATTTTCCTTTTTTTTATTTATGAAGATAACAATGATGTTCACCACACCTCGGCTTCATGCCTGAAATTTGAAACTCTTGAGCTTTTTTTTTTCTTAAACCTTGCGGGGACCTGGGGTTTGTTTGTATTATAATGATAAAAACAAGCAGAATTGTTCCTGCCAATAAAATATACATTATTATTGTGACTATATTTGAACCTTTCAAACTGTATTTCAATTCAATTCAATTTTATTTCTATAGCGCTTTTTACAACGTAGCATCGTCTCAAAGCAGCTTTACAGTAAT